>OX596261.1:14590149-14883573 GCA_951394255.1 Polyploca ridens
GACTGGATGATGCTTTATGGTGTATTTTATAATGCTTTCAGGTATATTGGGCAGCAGCAGCCTTCCCTTCTAAGCTTTTTGGATTTTTCTTTTGGCTATTGGTTATGTTATCTGTGAAATTGTTAGTTTTATAAAAAAAATATACGAAGATATCGTTCGTTAAGGTTCCGCGTGACGTCACGTTAGAGTACACTTTTTACTCTAAAGTGACGTCACGAGCCCCCCCCCCCCACTCCTGAACTTTGACTCAATTTAACTTTGTTATTTTTTATGATTTGGTAAAGAAAAAAAAAGTTTATATAAAAGCTGCTGTGTGAGTCGTAGTTGCCTACCTCTCTGTATTAAAGTTCTGCTCCGACTATATTTTTTTTATATATTTTAATTAAGGAACACATCCTGAAGAAAATAAAAAAAATAAAATTCAAAAATGTGTAACGATTGGACCCAATTATATTTTTGTGCCTTTTGCGGTCGAGACCATGGCACCGTGGGGGTCCGAAGCTCGCCGTTTTGCTCGCACCTGTCATCAAAATTGATCGAGACCTGCGGAGTCCAGCGGGCGGGGAGCTTTTTCCGCCAACGCGTCAGCTTGGCTATCCAAAGAGGAAACGCTGCCAGCCTTCTGGGAACCTTGCCGTTAATCGGAAGGAGCGGCAGGCTTGAGGAAATTTTCTATATATGAACATAGTTTTTTGGGGCTATCTGTCATTATTTTCGAGAATATCGGTCGCTCTGTGTATGTAGTAAGTAGGGACCTACTTACCTTTTTAATTGTTACTAAGTTTCATCATTACACTATTCATATGCAGTCAAAATGCTAATAGTACATTCCGAGTTCGGCGACCGAATGCGTTTATGTATGCAGTCGACACAGATCTTATTTGTGTATCAAATCCATATTGACGTATTCGAAAATACGGGTTTTTAGGCTGCCACAGACGAATTTGCATTCGCAAAGTATGCGCAATATTTTGCTGTGCATATTCCTGCAAATATTGTTTACGCAAAACCTTATTTGCAGGGGGCCATGTACCATAATAGGCAATGCGTGAGTAATGCCCATATGTCTTCGGTAACCGCTTACCATCAGAAGGTAGATGCCTTCCGAAGCGTAGTGACGCCTTATGCCATGATGAAGGTCTGGAAGATCCCACAATGAGCATGAGCTTTCGTTAATATAAAGCATCGGGAGAAAACCATAGCCATGGTGGTAGGTACACTAGTAGGTACTAGGATAGTGTAGAACACTTGAGGGCTGAGAGTTAAAAATCAAAAAAAACCAACTCTCCAAGCTTCTACACCTAGATCAGCAAACAGCAGTCCAGCAGTTGAGCCAGTTAAAGAAAAATCTGTCGCATCAAGCTTCTTAAGTAATACAAAGCCTTGAATCCTCCGATACTAAACATGAATAAATGACAGACAAGAGATAAACAAATCTCATTTGATAAAAAAATATTCACTAACTTAAGAGGGAAGGATGGCTGCAAAAAATTTGAAAAAAAAATGGTTTTTAACATATCTATTGCTGTCGCTCTATGCCCCGAGCTATCCCGCCCGAGGGCGATAGAGACAACTACAGCTTGGACCGATTATACCTATTAAAATTAGACGAAATCGCTATTTCGTAATCCCCGGTTTCCTCCTCCAAAACTGGATCGGTAAAAAAAAAAACAGGAATCATAATAAGATGGGCTTTGACTATGTCTGTCGGTTTTCCTTTGTTTTAATATATTCGTCAAATTTGTTCGCTGGACGTCTGATAAGGGCGTTAAAAATGTTAAGTTTTTGTGATTTTAGAAGTTTCCTAATTCTTATAATAATTAATTTATGGAGAAAAACACAACCGAGGGACATACAGTGGTACCTACAGATTGCATGGTAAAATAATCATGACATTATCCAGAGAGGAAACTGAGGATTACGTTTGTATGGAACAAACGCCACCAGCATTTCCTCTTAACGACATTAACACGGTAGAATTGTGGTGAAACGCTACCCGATTCATAGCTAAAACAATATCTACAATGACTTCATACTTGACTTCGTGTTATGAAACACCAAATTCAGTAGTGGGTTCAAGCCAAGAGGCTTAATTTGTCAATAGGCTTTTTCTGACCACAAAGATCATCAATCCTCTGACGCGTCCACCCACTTCATTCATCGGTTGTTAATACATTAAAAATTATGATTAATATAGCCTACCAAAACCTTGTACGTATTACTCATACAACCAAAAGAGGCGTTTCCAAATAAAATTTTATTACAATGAATATGAAATGTAATGACCACAATAATAATGTTAAAGCAAGTCACACGCGGAAGGCGACGGAGAGATGCGTCGCTACAGCGCGGCCCACGCACCTTTGTACGCGTATTTTCTACTTGCATTGTGAAGTTAATTTATGTACCATTTGTGGTTGAAATAATTTTGCATTAAACTTTCAATGTATTAAAAACTATTATATCCTTTTAATGGTGGAATTTACTGGCGTGACCTTTTTGAATTAAATGGGCTTGCGTTTGGCCACTGACCCGCCCATAAGGGACAATATAAGATGTAACACGCTTACCTAGAAGGAACCTATTCATACACAGACGCCGGAAGCAAGTTCCACTCCCTTGCTGTCCGCATTATAAATGAGGATGCAAAACGCTCTGTCCGTATTTTAGGTATGTCAACAACGTACGGGGTGGTACGGGTGAAACTTTTCTTTTCATATTTATAGGTACTTTTAGACCTTTCAGGCCCACTTGCGCTAACCTGGGTACAATTTTAACCTTTTAACCTAACCTACGTTATTTAAATGCAATTCTACCAAAAGCTGGTACCTTCCGGCTAACTACGGGTCGTAAATCGTTGAAATTAATAAGCAGTGCAGGTGAAAAAAAATACCTATACAGGTCGTTGTTTTGGTCAGCGACGAGCGACTCAGGGTCGATAGTACACACAGCTACACATCAAGCTATACATTTCCAGTATAAGCTGATCTCGCATTGTATAGGATTCCCGTACAATGAGAGGTCAGCTTATATTGGAAATGTATAGCTTGACCTGTAGCCGTGCGTACAAATGATACTGGTGCTAAAAAAATATTAAAAAAATACTTTAATTTTTTTTAATAATCAAAATAAAAAAATTAAAATTTTGAAAATCATGTAATAAGCTAAAGTGTAGACATAATACTCGACGGGAGTACGAGGGAGTAAAGGGGTGGGGCGATAGCGGCTTGCGCCTAGCTCTAGTCTGTGCACGAGCCTAGTAACCATACTTTGCGGTCATTTTATTTCAAATTGAATAAGGTATTTCTCGACATATTTACAGTATTTAATGGAATTTAAGTCCATTTTTGGGGAATATATATTTTGTACTACCGCTCCTGGGTCGCTTGTCGCCGACCAAAACAACACCCTGTATAATATAAAAGATTGTGAAAAATGAGGAATGCGCTTAACACCAACGTTCTTTTACTATTTTAAAATAATATAACAAATCCTATGTTTCCTCAGAAATGATGATTTCCTTCACCTTTCAAATGATGTTATCCTTCAACGAAAGCTCAAGCTCATTGTACGATTTGAACCCACGACCTTTGCATTACAAGTCACTACCGTACCTACCAAGTCAAAAGTAATTCCCTTGTCTGAATCCCGTGAAAACTCCAGATATTTTTTCCACATTAATGATGTAGGTACTACAATTTTCTTACGCAGTAGCAAATCCCGAATATATATATTATAGCTACGTCTGTGATGGGCTTAAGAGGGACTCAATTCGTCATACTTTTCATACAAAACTTCTGTACTTATTATGGCGTTGTTAAACATTTTTCGTTCGATGTTTTGAACAAATTAGTATCTTGTGCACTATATCTAGCCGTGTATCTAGGCGTAATTTAAAAAAAGTGTGAAACAAATTCAGCCAAAGCCTCCGAAAAACAGCGTTTTTGGCTGAACTTTGGCCATATCTAATGTACCTATAAATTGTAAAAGTAAAGAAAACATTTAGATACCAGGCTTGCAAATATATTGGAGATTCTAAATAACTAACTTTTTTTTTCACAAACTTGTAAGATTTTTTCACAAGAAGTATACTCCTGGAACAAGTTTTATGAATGCTAAATCATGAATGACGACCTAGCAAAGCGGCCGCGAGTCATCAGCGGAATTTACCGACTGATAACCGACGGCTCTGATGATGTCTTTCTTTTTTCGCAGTCAAACATTACGTTGGATGAAACAACACGCTTTTAGACTATGCTTGCGTTGAAGTTGCGCCGGCCACAGAGGGCCGCCTTAATGATGTATTTGCAGTTACAACAGCCTCACAGATCAACAAGTTATTAACAACAATAATATGTTAAATTTCATCCGAGAACACAATATCCAAGTATTAATACATCAGTGTGTGCATCATCTGCAACAAACTGCGCCGGCGCAACCTTGAGATGTTCGCGTTAAATCCGGAAACTCACGCGCATGTTTATGTCTCGTAAAATTAAGCCGGAGATACTGGCTTTGTGGAAGTGGTCATGCACTTTCTAATAAAATGCCATATTTTTTTTAAATTACGACTATAGACTCATCCTAATCATAGCATTTTTTATACCACTTAGGTGGCAAACAAGCATACGGCCCACCTGATGGTAAGCAGTTACCGTAGCCTATGGACGCTTGCCGACTCTGAAAACATCTCTTCACACCCTTTTTGAAGAACCCCATGCTGTACTCCAATGGGAAAACCAAGGAGCATACCTGTACTTTAGTTTATTCAAGGCCAGAGTGAACAGGCATCTTATGGGTACGCGCGGTCCACCCTAGACTACATCTTCGCTATCATCAGGCGGGATTGCGGTCAAGCGCAAGCCTATTAAAAATAAAAAAAATACTTTATTATTTAATGATTTAATTTATATTTCTTTTCTACAGGCATTTTAATTATAATACAAATAGAATCTGTAGTATATCAGTTATCTGGTTGCCATAGTACAAGCTCTGCTTAGTTTGGGATGAGATGCCGTGTGTGAGGAATTTCCTAGAATATAAGTATTTATTCACAGGAATATGGCATCAAATAAAGAGAAATGAGCAAGACAAATTTTTTTTTTTTTTTTTTTTAAATTAGATGGGCTTGCGTTTGGCCACTGACCCGCCCATAAGGGGCGATGACGAAGCCTAAGATGAAACACGCTTACCCAGAAGAAACCTATTCACTCTGGCCTTGAAAGTACCTAGATTGTAAGCGTCAGGGAACACAGACGCCGGAAGCAAGTTCCACTCCCTTGCTGTACGCATTAAAAATGAGGATGCAAAACGCTGTGTCCGTATATTCGGTATGTCAACAACGTACGGGTGAAAATTTTCCCGGCGTCTTGTGGTTCGGTGTAAAAATGGGGATGGTGGAATAAGGTTGAACAATTCCTGCGCACACTCTCCAAAATATATCCTGTAGAAAACCGATAAGCAAGCAACCTTTCTTCGATGGTCAAGGCTCGTGAGTTTCGCCTTAATTAAAGACTCATCTCCAATTAGTCTCCTGGCTCGGCGATCTATTGAGTCGAGGGCCTCAAGCTGGTACTTAGCTGATCCATCCCAAAGATGGCAGCAGTACTCCATGCACGACCGGACTTGTGCTTTATATAGTTGGAGCAACTGCCCAGGCGTGAAGTACCGCTTGACCTTAGAGAGGATACCCAGCTTTCTGGCAGCCGTTTCTGCCTTCGACTCAATAGAACAGCCAAAGTTTATTTTGGCTGTTAATGTTAATTTTGTTTTTTTTTTGACCTATTTTCAGTAAAGAAAAGCAAGGTTATAGTGTACTTTGTAGTAACCCCTCCTAACCGGATACCAATCAGTCGAGAAGCATCTCTACCCCCTTCTCATCCCTTCTTTCTTGTACATCCCTATTCAAAGTAAAAAAAAGAAAAATACAGAATCCGAACTGGTATTCAGTTTGAAAATTCATAAGCGCCTCTGAGGATTCTAAGGTATATTTGGACAACAATATTTACAAGAGCAAGATCTCAACAAATAATCTTTATTTAATAAAATATTCTGTTTTTATGATATAATTTTAACAATTGAGATTGTTTACTGCTGCTACTTAGACCAAGCGGCCCGTAAGAGGCTTCCTATTCTCTATTCTGATGAAAGAAATTGGCATCAATAATAAAAATCCTGTCATTGCATCATCTACCTGCCCCATTCCTAATTATTGTGGTCAGAGCAATATACATTTCTTCCATCGACCTTTTTATCCGTCATATTAGCATTCACTCCTTTCCTACTAATATCATCTTGTACAGAATCCATCGTGAAGCGCTCGTGGTGTAGCATAATTAGCCATTCTTAATCGATCGGCAAAGTTAAGCTACCACCGTCGTTGTCGGTACCTGGATGGGTGACCGCCTAGTGGTATTTCAAATCGAGCGTTTCCGTGCTTCGGAAGGCACGTAAAGCCGTCGGTCCCGGTTATCACTTAATTGTGATAGTCGTTAAGCTAGTTGGAGGCCTCCTAGGCGGCTTGAAAAATTCCAACAGTAGTTTGACCCCTAACCTACCTCCGCTAACCTACCTACCTACCTACGATCCGCAGTGGGTACGCGTGGTGGAATATTGCCCATTCCCTTTCACCCTCATTTGTCAAAGGAGGCCTGTGCTCAGCAGTGGGACATTATAGGCTGATGATGATGATAAAAACAGAATCCATCCGTCTCTTTTTCATTCTTCCTTTTTCCTGTAAATACATCCACTTTATATTGCATCCAGTTAAAATCTATATCCTCAATAATTATTGCTCTCACTAGAGCAATTTCATTTTATTACATTGCATTAATATAATGTTATTATTGTGTTTTATATGCCAACAGAACTGCTTTTATGGACATTTTATATGGCCCGTGTAAACAAATAAAGTATGTGTTTGTGACATGCAGACTTAATCTAAGGTCAGTTACTCCTTCAAGAAATTTAATACTTCCTGCTGCATCTATCAAAGTCTAAGCGTGTTCATTAAATATACTGCCACATTTAAAGTTTACCTACAAAAATGTTTAGATTTACGTTATTGAGCTTTCTAGTTCTTAACTATTGAATGCCGATATTTCCGATAGTAACTTCGGCTTTCACTTTTAAAGTTGCTAAATGACAGATTTTCTAACTGAGGCTGATATCGAGCCAAACAAAGTCGTGGTAGACTTTGGCTGACCGTGAAATATCTCCTGTGATACAATTAAAAAATCTTTGATATTTTGATGTTGATGAGCGCGACTCTCTATCATCATTATTATCTTCTTCTAACTCAATTCCATGGTACTAGTTAAACAGATTCTTGTTCAAGAGTTTATTCCGCCTGATGCACGTTTCTTTACATACTTTGGGGCTGCTACGGTATGCCTGTCTGCGTGAATTTTCTTCGTCACTTACAAAACGGATTTTGTACGGTCTTAAACGATTTTGGTAAATCGATTCACGAGTAAGGATATAGTTGGTTAATTCTTTCTGTAAGTTAACTGGCACAATAGTAATAGATCAGTTAGAATAAAAATCTATAAAACATGGTCTGACTAGTTTAAAAGTACAACGCAGAGCTGCCACCAATTAATTTGAACTAGCTTACTCTGATAGCAAAGGTTGACTAGAAATATTTTTCCAAAATTCAACTTCTAAACGGTAAAATGGAGAGGCACCAGTAAAACCACGGAAAGAAAAGTTAGTGGTCATGGAATTAACTATTAAAATAAAAAATAATCACAAATTAGTGTGAAAGGGACTGGATGATACTCCACCACGCATGCCCTCTGCGGATTAGTGGAGGTAGGCTAGTAGTCAACTTACTGTTTTTAAAGCCGCCTAGGAGACATCAAACTAATTATCCATTGACTATAATAGACTGTATGTAAAACGCGGAGAGATCGCTAGTGTTTTTAAATAAAGTTCATCACAAATTAGCATCAGACTACACACAAACTCCAATATCAAGTTTAACAACCTATGAAGGGTGAATTTCAATCAACCTGTGTAAAATCGATACCTAAAGTAGGTAGTCTACTTTCTAGTGTCATAGCATATGATACGTCTCCAAGTGAAGTGAGTATCAAAAGATGTGAGTCCATCAAGTAATACTGCAAAGCGAAACCAAGTTTCAAGAACTTGTGAATTCATTTGTCTGGTATGGAAGTTTCGGCGGGTACCATGTGCGGGACACACTGATGTTTAATTTAGCTGATATTGGCCCTGATTCTGTTGTTCACAACTTAACTAATTTTAATGTCACTATGTCTCGTTCTAACAAAGAACATAAGAAAAGGATGTAAGAAATTTAGTCCTGTCAAATTAGTTAATTAGTCGCCATCTATCGCGATTACGCCTAAATACACGCAAAATAAGACGGCAAGGATTAATTTGACAACTTAAAATATGTTCTATCCTTTTTCAATCATGTTCGTAAGAAAGAGATAAGATGTAACTAAAATTAGTTTAATGCGATTTACAACAGAATCGGCACCAATGTGAGGAATATAGATAATAATAAATTGCGCTGTGTAATAATACTAATTATGAGATTATAGGTGTGAATTTTGGGAAATGTTTATTCTCAAAACAAAATTGTGATGAGACTTCCTTGATTAGGAAAGACGATGGTGGAGTGGCACACAGGTTCTTTGGAAAACCTTTGCTTTCCCCATGACAATGGTAAAACGTAAGTGCAGCGATGTCGAAAATCGAGATGTTAGCACGTTGCATGCGGCGCTAGCATCAATAGAAGAGGCGATGGCATTATGATACTGATTACTATAGGTTTGCATTGCAGTTGGAGTTTTTAACACTGAATCATGACTCCAGCTGAGGCGATACCTGAGTTATGAACTTAAGAGGACACCGAAAATCTAAAATACTGAAATTACCTACAGTTTGCCAAACAATTTTCATAAGACAACATTTCTTTGATATCATTACTAACGTGTACGAAAGACGATAGTTTTGGTTAGTTTGAGCAAATTCATAAAACATAAGTTCAATGAAACTAAACAACACTATTTTCATGGATTAAGACCGGCCGCATACTATAAGAAATTTTCTGTCAGAAATTCGCTTGCTCATACATTTTTACGTCAGAATTTTCGGATAGTATGCGGGGTCTAGAACAAAATGTATGGGGAAAATGCCTTCCGGCGGGCGTCCGAAAATTTCTGACAGAAAATTTCTTATAGTATGCGGCCGACCTAATCGCTTGGCTCGCGATTAAAAATATAACAATGACATCAATTGTTATAATAGGACGCGCGTCTCTCGCGAGAACCAACGGGTTAAGTATAACGACTCGACAAGTTTGTAAGGATCTAACAAAAACAAGTTTCGAAATGGTCCCTATACATTAAAATACCTGATGTATTTTAGATAACCCTATGAGACCTTATCGAAACTCAGACAACATTGAATGCTCGCCAACAAATCACCCAGCAAGCTAACCTTCCTTCCAATTGGTATGTATCGTTCAGACGGGAGTGAGTGACCCGCCGCGCGCCGGAGCCTATTCTACACTAGCCGTTCACCCCGGCTCTGTCCAGACGACCTGTTACACACATCACTTGGCACACTTGATGTTTATGAATGTTTCGTGTTTATGTATTGTTCGGGTGTCAGGTTGTTTAACTTGAGATGGGAAAGTGCAATGGAAAAGAAGAGGAGAAATTGATTCAGAAGGAGGTTTTAATATTACATATAAACTTTTAAATTGGCTTACTATTCTCACTTACGTTTTAAGGTAAGATCTCTACTTATACTATAGTATAATGTAATAACTTACATAACGATTGAGTACTATAGTACTCAATCGTTATGTAAGTTATTACATTATGACTCTTATTCCATGGAAGATGGGGCGGCCTTTAATGTGGGATGCTACTGGCGTAGACACTCTTGCGCCGCGCCGTCTCATCTTCCTGGAACTCAAAACAAGGCTGGTGCGGCGGCTGAATCAGCGGAGAGCTTCAAAAGGCGCAAATACCCTTGACATCGGCTACATATTAGAGGTCTGTGGGGACTGGGAGCACATAACATTTTCGAAGATTTATCTGGACGTCTGGTCGAAGCAACACGGGACCAAAATGCTGGTTTTTATTGTGCCATTTATACAATGTAGCCAGTATATTGGGAACGTTTCCTACTGGTAGCGGGTTGTTAGGTTAAGGTTATTTGATTTTGTATTACTTAGTTTTTAGTTTTGTTTGTTTTAGTTTTATAATTTACTCATACTTTATATGAAAGGACGTAACTAGTAAAAAAATATGTGCTCTTTTCTCCTGTCCCTAATGGCCCCTAATGGCCTATTACTAGTAGTCCTATGATCGTACCTAGTAAATGCACTCTCGTAAATTTCCTAATATCGACATTTTAGAATGGTATTATAAATTTGAGTGTAGGTGTCCCTATAGAGGATTATAATATGAAGGTCAAAGCAGCAGCCTTCATCCGAAAAGAAGCGACAAGAATCTAAGTAAGATTTTGACCTGACTATCTTAGCTATTAGTTGGTACTTTTTTCTTGGCTGTTAGACGAGGATTTTCTTTCGTTATTTTTCTGTGTAAGCACACTGCAAATCATAAAAAATAAAGTTTTTTAGTTCTAATATGCAACTTACCGATAGCTACTTGGTGCTAGAGTTGGCAGAAGTAATTGTAAAATAGAGAAAGCGGGGCGAAAATCTTATCATACAATACAATCAATCTAGGGACTTTCAAGGCCAGAGTGAATAGGTTTCTTCTGGGTAAGCGTGTTTCATCTTAGGCTTCGTCATCGCCCCTTATGGGCGGGTCAGTGGCCAAACGCAAGCCCATCTAATTTAAAAACAATAAATTGCAAATTATCCACACAATATATACAAATATTTTAACAAATAAAACTGCAAAGCTTCATAGCTAACAAAATTAAAAATATTTTTCACAATAACCAAAAGTTATCACGCAATAGAAAACACACTGAATCATGCACATTAAAATTTTCCGCTACTTAGCATAAAAATAGATATCAAAAACATACTAAATGAATTGAATAGGTACAACCTCCTTTGTTAATTCCGCCTTTACTGTCATAAACTCATAAATAAACGACAATGCATTGAACAAAGAGGTAAGAAAGTGTGAGTCACTAACATTTTAATTATGACCGTGCAATTACAATGTACGGAGTTATTGTGTCCGCAGACGTACAGACAGACAAATTAGGGTTCTGTCTGAGTAATGACTAACACAATTTATATGTGTGGATTTTAATTTTGTGGTAAATGGTGGCGGTGTTTATTAATTTGTGTGAATTTGTTGTCTGGATGGATGATGGCGGAACATTAATTATCGCAAATATTTTTTTGTATTTAATAACAAAATAGTAATAGACTAGACCCCGAGCGATATCCTATCCTTCCCTATCCCAA
This sequence comes from Polyploca ridens, assembly GCA_951394255.1. Lineage (NCBI taxonomy): Eukaryota > Metazoa > Arthropoda > Insecta > Lepidoptera > Drepanidae > Polyploca > Polyploca ridens. The sequence goes on from OX596261.1 coordinate 14,601,578, forward strand.
CCTACTCTACCGTTAAGTTTTAAAAAACTATTTTTCTACGCAACTTTCTCAAAAAATCCTTCTTTCTCTAATACACTGGGAATTAGAGAACTTAAAAAAAAAATTGGATGGAATCGGTAAAGTCGTTCTCAAGTTATGGCGTGTCCAAGGGAAATAGGGATTTTTAATACTCCGTGACTTTTATATTCGTCTTAGAAACGCAGCCCACATAATGTATACAATAAATAGGTACTAATCATAAAAAAAAAAATTAACTTTTTCAATCAGTCAATCGAAAACGAATGTTTAAAATATGTAATTGTAATTGTACTAACATAGTCTTTAAGTCTTTTATAACTAACAAAATATGAGTCATTGAGCTTGAAATAAATATTATTTAATTTAATTAAATTTTTTATAATTAAAAAAAATCTAGTTTTATTCATTATGACGCATGTTAGTTTTAAACACCCTGTTACAAGCGCAGTCTACTCGACTCGTGTTCTGGGTTGGTATTTTCTACCATTTTATAAGTATTTCATTATTAACTCTATTTTTCATAATTCTAAAGTTTTTTTTTTAATTTTTAATTATCAAAAAAAATTTTTTTTTTATTAATTAATGATTAGTATTTTTTTTTGGTACATTAAGTGGGCTGCGTTTCTAAGATGAATAATAACTCACGGAGTATACAGAACAGATATGGGAGAAATAGCATGTACCGTTATTTTTTAAATTAACTTTTTGCGTTGGTGGCAATTTAACTTTTATAACGAACAGCTGTCCCCCGTGGACGCCTCAACGGCCAACCAATTGGGCAAGCAGTTGAACTATAGTATGGAGAGAAATACAACAACAATAATACACATGTTAAATTAACATAAAGTTTGTTAAACATGTAGACATTTAGTTATGTATAACTGATTTTATCCTTTATGTTATTTTATACAACATAATTGTTAGTAGGACAAGAGCCCATGAGTCGAAATATTTTAGTTTGAATAAATAAATGTTAGCTATGCGAAATCTCACAAAACTCCGTAACGCGCAATACGCCTAAAAAGGTTACATTATTATGTTTGACATCCAGTAATACTGTAGACCAGTGTTTTTCAATCTTATTGATTTCGCGACCCCCTTACAGGATGAAAAATTCTGGCGACCCCCTTGTCAGACAGACAAAGAATTTATAAATTAAGACTACGATAATGATTTCTTTTATTTTGATACCTTTACTTATTAGTCTGCAAGAAGCCGCGAGAGTTTTGCAACTAAGTAAGACATAAGTTGGACGCCCGCTTGAACGAAGTCTTGCCTTTTTCCTTCTGCCGGCGACCCCCCGATTAAGATTTCGCGACCCTCAGATTGAAAAACACTGCTGTAGACAAATATTAAACAAATAAGTTACAGCGTAGAGGGAAAATTTTAGGTAGAGAAGCTGTCAGCGTATAGCGAAGAAGATAACGATAGTTTGACATAATTACATATATATTTGGATTTTTATCGTATTAAGAGATTAACTTACTGTTTCTACTAAAACTACTTAGGGGAAGGGGGGGCATGACGGGGTCACGAGGTAAGACGGGGTACGCACACATACAAGAAACTAGACGCTTGCGAATAGAAAGCAATAAGCCAATAGAAAGCCATACTCGATCAACCATCAGCGCGACAGAAACAGTGAGTGGGAGTGCACGCGTTATTTGTTTACAAACGAAAATCACGTTGAGTGTCTCGTCGACCTAATTTTACGCAGTTAAAAACGTCTTTAGTATAAGGTAATTATGACTACCCAATTTATGTCTTTTCTCGTTTATGGTTGCTAGTGTTGTTGACTTTGTTGTGGTATAGTTTTGACAAAAGTTCACTTAATTTTATTTTTTTTGAGATTTTTTTTTTTCTAAGTCAGCCTTGGGGGCATGACGGGGTTTTGGGTATAGGGTTTTATCCGAAGGTTGGGTAGGCTGCCAGCTTTGTGGACGTTGGGCTCACAATGCTTGTGCTGGTGTGGATGATGAAAACAACGAAGAAATTCACATTTGTATTCAATGTGATAATCTATCTTGCCCCCATTTTCATTACCCCATCTTACTCCATGGTACGGGGCAAGATGGTTTTTCGACAGTTCCTTTTTAATCATTTATTAAAAATAATGCGATAACGTTCATCTCCCAAAGACTATGTTAAATTGTAGTTAGATGAATAAGACATTATGCCATAAATAAATAATAATAATAAACGTAATGATTATACTGTATTTTTGGTACTTTCCTTAGATACCCCATCATGCCCCCCCTTCCCCTACCGATGAATGGTTATGTTTGGTTCATGTCGCTCAGTACGGCTTTTACAGCCAATTACACTATAATGCACCATCACTACACACTATCCATCTTATTAATAAATAAATAAGGTGTAAGTCAAGTATAGTTAAACCTAGAATTAAAATATATCCGTCACTTTCTAATGTCATATAAACAAAAAGGAATGAGGCTATCTTAATTCCTGGTTATTACAAGACTGACTTACGGTAAGAGAATATATACATAGTCACAAATAACCAAGCAGGATATTTGCTTCATGCAAATAACATACAATTAGGGTTTCACAGCAGAGCTCTCACCAACAAAAATATTTTTCCACAAACTTGCTTGACCTCAACGACACTGAGGTCTAACAATAAAAACCTATAATGCGAGATAGGAACCAAAAATAAACTAATAGAACTAACTAATATAATAAAAATCTCACACTCCTACGTGTGCGTGAGAAATAAGCTAAAAAAAGAGAGAGTTTTTGTTTCACGTTAGATAGGTCTCTACCTATGTGGACAATGCACAAAAACAAATTTAAAGGCGATGATAGCTCAGTGCTAGTGATGTCGGATGCCGAGACAAAGGTACCGGGTTCGAATCCTTCAACAAGGAGCTTTCGCTGAAGGAAAACATCGAGGGGAAATCATAGCACGGTGGTAGACTACTTTTGTAAAGCCCACCTGACTAGCTAGCACCCTCAAGCTGAAAATCTGTCGCCAAGCACCTATCGGTGTGTTCCAGCTGCACTGGAGAGCCAGTTCCTTCTAGGCTTTGTGTGCTCCTTCGGACACATCATCACTTACTATGGTGAGATTGCAGTCAAACACAGTTAAAAACACAGTAAATAAATACATAAAATAAATAAATATCCTGAGACATTCCTCACACACGGTCATCTGATCCCTAACTAAGCAGAGCTTGTACTAAGGAAACCAGATAACTGATATAATACATATACTACTTTTTGTTTGTAAATACATACAATTTCAGTAGCTTGACCTCCATAGGTGCCCTAATAGGGCCTAAATTAAATAAATGGTTATGACTTCGAATCGCGGGTAAAACCGCAGAAGACAGCTAGTCTAAAATACAATTACATATTAAATGAAAATTATATAATAGTACATTATGTTATATGTGTGCAAAGTTGGTAATTACAGACGAGGCGGTATTAAGCGATAAGCAAGCCCAGAGTGTAAAGATCAATGCACACGCGTGTCATACGACGTTTTTCAACACACTTGTGAGGAAAAAAATCTGAATTGTATTGTTTTTGTATATTTTTCGTAATAATCAATGAGTACGTCAACTTAACCATTACAAACTTAACATAATCGGGATATTATTTATCATAAAACTGTGCAGTAATGTAAAATAAAAAGCACTAGTGCGTAATATACTAGGAGGTGACGACAAAAATGGTAACGATAAGGTAAATGGGTGAACTCTGGTTCATCGGATAGAGGATACCTCTCTGATGCCATATATGTCGGTCTGCCTGCACCAAGTGGTTGCGTTGTCTAGATATGGCGCCTGAAAAACTGTTTATCGTGACCAAAAAAAAACGATAAGGTAAATGGCTGAACTCGACGTAGAAAGTAAGTACTAGTTGTACTGATTTCAATTTAAAAATACTGACCAAATATTCGGTTGCGTTATCTAGATATGGCGGCTGAAAAACTGTTTATCGTGACCGAAAAAAAATGATAAGGTAAATGGCTGAGCTCGATGAATCATGGAAGTATTAGTGAATACTAGCTTAGTAATAAAAAAACTGACAAAAATTTTGGTTGCGTTTCGTAGTTATAAGCAATCTACATAACAGTTATCACTATGGATAATTTGAGTGTTTTACGGTTTTCTCGGAATTTGCATTGTCAAAAATATGAAAATGATATTGGTGAGGGAGGGGGGCGCCCTCCTTTATACCTCCCACCGCCCCGCCAGCAGTGAGCGGTTATATTCATCTTCTTTTATAGTTTGAGTATTATATGAAATAAATGCTTAGTTGTTTGGTAGGCATGAACCTATAGTGATGTTATTGGCGGCAACACGCCAACAATTATTTTCCATTCACCGTACGCAAAAAATAACTGCTGTTTGGAATTTTGAAATCAATATATTAGTTATTTAAGACATTAAAGTTAGTTGCAAAAATTTTATTCGGACTTTCCCATAATATTTATGAATTTAGATTTTTATTGTAACGTGTCGATAGTTTTACAATTATTATAGAATCAACAATTTACTTTAATTTATTGACTGGCGAAAGACTACTGGGAGTTTATGAACAGGCATTGCTCCATATGTTCCATACATATCTTGCGCGTAATATGCTGATCCAATTCTACTTTTGAAGGTGGCATTGAAGAAGCATCAAAATTCATAAGACTCTTGTAAAATTTCTCATTTTTTTTATTAGGTTTGTTTATTTTTTTAAAGTATCTTATGGCGATCTTCGTTGACTGAATTGACATAGTTTTGCAGCCATACATGTCGCAAACAATCGGATTCCCAAGGCCCGAGAAACTTTCGTGCATTTGCGCCCCTTATGGCAGTCTCGGAAGCTGACCCAGAGTTAAGCTCAAGATATTCGGGTCCAATGTGAAGTCTGTACTTCTTCTGTACGGGTGTGAATCATGGAAAGTAACCAAGGCCATCTGGCACCAGCTCCAGGTTTTTGTCAACCGATGCCTTCGCCAAATTCTCGTTATTCACTGGCCCGAGAAAATCTAGAACGTAGAGCTCCGAGAACGCAGCCACGAAACACCGATCGACCAACAGATCAAGCGTCGCGAATGGAACTGGATTGGCCACACTCTCCGAAGGGACCCCGACCATATACCCAAACAGGCAATGGACTGGAATCCGCAGAGGAAACGAAAGCGTGGCCGTCCCAAACAAACCTGGCGACGCACTGTGCTTGACGAAGCGAAGAAGATCGGGAAGTCTTCAGAGTTTACAGAGTTTCTGTAGACGCCCTCTGCCCCATCTAGGGGACACAGGATCATAATCCATGTCGCAAACAAATTGTAATTTTTCTCATGTTTTATTGTTCAATGGCTCATCGTCATATAACTCTATTAGTGCATCATGATAATCTTTGTTTTTAGCAAGTATATTATATAATATAAATATTAAGGTGTGCTCGGTATATTAGGCACTGTAAGTAGAATTTATTCAACTGTGTAACTGGTAATCAATTATGTGTATCTGGTACTGCGTTTTTCTTAGTAAACTTATGAAATAAAGTGGACGTACTTTTAACTGCTGTAAACTTTTTATAACATGATAAATGATAACTACAATGACAATCTATGTTATTTGGTAATTATATGTTTGCGTACTTCAGATACGATTACCTCGAATTTGTAACACTATTTTTAATGCGCTCGTGGTGTAGCATGATTAGCCGTTTTTAATCGATCGTCTACCACCGTCGTGGTTAGTACCTAGATGGGCCTAGTGGTATTTCGAATCGAGCGTTTCTGTGCTTCGGAAGGCACGTCAAGCCGTTGGTCCCGGTTATAACATAATTATGATAGTCGTTAAGCTAGTAGGATGCCTCCTAGGCGTATTGAAAAATTCCAACAGTAGGTTGACCACTAGCCTACCTCCACCAATTTGCAGTAGGCATGCATAGTGGAGTATTGCCCAGTCCCTTTCACCCTCATTTGTGAAAGGAGGGTCAGCAGTGGGATAGGCTGATGATGATGATGATTTTTTTAAAGAGTTCTCATTAAACAACACAACTTTTTCATTTTTACACTATTTTCACTAATCTGGTACATTAATTCTGACATATTTATAATAAAACACTTTTGTCAACTCGTGAACAGCGCGAGTAAGCGTTGCCTGAACTTGCCTGTAAGCTCGTGCAGGTAACTAGTGCAAAATATCTTTCACAACAATGTTATAATCTTATACTATGTTTGTTGACTCGTGAATGCCGGTCAGTGCAGGCGGAGTAGCGGGGGATATAAAGGGAGGGGGTGGCAATAACAACATTTTCATATTTTTGACAATGTAAATTCCGCGAAACCGTAAAACACTAAAATTATCCATATTGATAATTATTACGTAGATCGCTTATAACTACGAAACGCAACCAAAATTTTTGTCAGTTTTTTTATTACTAAGCTAGTATGCACTAATACTTCCATGATTCATCGAGCTCAGCCATTTACCTTATCATTTTTTTTCGGTCACGATAAACAGTTTTTCAGCCGCCATATCTAGATAACGCAACCGAATATTTGGTCAGTTTTTTTATAATGACATCAGTACAACTACTACTTACTTTCTACGTCGAGCTCAGCCATTTACCTTATCATTTTTTTTCGGTCACGATAAACCGTTTTTCAGGCGCCATATCTAGATAACGCAACCAATTGGCGCAGGCAGACCGACTTATTTGGCATCAGAGAGGTATCCTCTATCCGATGAACCCGATTTTATCCATTTACCTTATCGTTACCATTTCTGTCGTGCCCTCCTAGTCTATAATAAGCTGCATTAAGGTACTATAACCGGTGCAATCAATGTTACTTTACGAGTAAGTGTGTTGAAAAGTATATATCACAGACATTACTATGGAAAACGTCATCCCTTATACGCTATTACAATAATAAACGCATATTATACGGAACTACTGGAAAAAATGATTTATTACCACAATTAATTAAGTATAAACGCATGACCTACTTTAATATAAAGCTGCGCAAAAGCATTATTTCAGTTTTTCACATTTGACAGCTGCGTATGAGTCACTATACAGTAAATCCTTTGTTCAATATCTATTTACATAGGTAAGTACTTAGAAATTAATGAGGGCATGAATAATTTACATGAAATATTACTTAGGTGTTAATTAGGTACATATTACAGTGTTATTTTCTGAAAAATTTACTTTAAAACTGAAATAATGGATGAAGCTTTGTTTTGTGAAATGCGGTTATTATAATGGGGTGGGTGGCGCAGTGATAAAGTGGTGTTGCAATCGTCTAAAGCTACGGTGACCGCTTATCATCAGACGGGCCGTATTTTATTTGACGTATTGTTTATTATTTTTTATGTAATATGCTTGAAATCTATATCCATACTAATATCTATACTTAATATATTAAAGCGGAAGTTTTCTGTTTGTTTGTTTTTTGTTTCTTTAATCTCTGGAACTACCAGTCAGATTCGAAAAATTCTTTCACTAATAGGAAGCTAAATTATCCTCGAGTGTTATAGGCTACGTTTTTCCCGGGAATGCGGGTAAACCCGCGGGGTACAGCTACTATTATTATAAAAGGAGAATGATAGCCTTACACATCAAATCACAGCTCCAACGAGGGTTAGGTTAGGTTAAGAGTATAATATTCCATTTTTTTATACCACTAAGGTGGCAAAGAAGCACACGGCCCGCCTGATGGTAAGCGGTTACCGTAGCCTATGGACACTTGCAACACCAGGGATATCACTCACGCGTTGCCCACCCTGCAGAAATCTCTTCACACCCTTTTTGAAGAACCCCATGCTGTACTCCATTGGGAAAACCACGGCAGGAGCTCATTCCACAGTCTGAGCGTCCGCGGAAGGAAGCTCCGTTGAGCTCGCACAGTTCGAAACAATTCTGGTGTCAATGTGTGAGGATGGACTCACTGTCAATGGCGAGAGTTGCGATGGTGGAAGGTAGCCGTGGGCATCAAGTCGAACAATTCTTTAGAACACTCTCCGTTATACAAGCGGCGAACACACATTTGGTCAAATTCAGCCTAATTTGACAAACTAACCTAGGCTTATGGACTCTTGTGATGCCATGGGTATTGCATCACAACTGACACTTGCAACACCTGGGGCATCACTCACACGCTACCTACCCTTGCCCCTCCCCAATGAGCTCTGGCGACCTTACTCACGCACAGGAACACAACATTGTTATTTGGCTGCCGTATTCTATCGGGTGATTTCGGATGGGTATACCGAAATCTGTGGATTGAATGCACCATTATCAATAATCGTTATCGTAACAATAGAGTTCTCAGTGTTCCCAATGGAGGAGTTCCCAATGGAGTACAGCATGGGGTTCTTCAAAAAGGGTATGAAGAGATTTCTGCAGGGTCGGCAACGCGTGAGTAACAAGGTGGTGCAAGTGTCCATAGGCTGCGGTAACCGCTTACCATCACGCGGGCAAAAAAGTTTCAGTTATCTAAGTACTACCAATACGGAGATATGAAAATTAGAAAAATATTGCGTAACACCTCTAGTAGCAACCCTGATCAGTGCTGGAAAACACTATCTGGTCAAAGACTTCATAAAGTATCTGGATATTCAAGATAGCCTCCTGTGTGTGGTCATTAGGTTTGTCACAAAATAATTTGGTTAGTTATTTTATTTTATTTGTATGGAAATATTTTTGTGTTATTTTACAATTTTATTTTTATGTTTATGTATACTTCAATACCCTTTCGTCCTACTATACAAATCACCCGGTATAAGGTGGAAGTAATTCTCCAGTCAAGCGTAGAGCAGACTCTACCTCTTTTAAAAAAAGAGTAAATCAATTGAAGCCATTCTACGCGGTATATCCTAAAGGTAATGTCCGATAAATAAATATTGGTCTAGACCTAGACTAGACAGTGGGTAGAGTAGCCAAACAGTTCCTGCTACTTTTAAAACCTTGCCTAAATAAACTTGAACTAAAATGTGGTCCATCGAAGGTTCAAATTCCTACATAATCCTAACAAATATTTTAAATGCGAACGCCTAAACCACTGTAATGATCGCGATGAAATTTAGCATGCAGATAGCCTATGGTATGGAGGAAATCATGAATTCTACTATTAAACAATGTTATACGAGGTAATTCATAAGATTTTTATTAAAAAAAAGCAAGATATGAATGTTCGTATGAACTGTCTGAGCTGAGACACAATCTCTTGTTTCCAGTCGGATAGAGTCGTTAAACAAAAGACAAATACGCAACACTTTCTTGTACGGACAGAAAATAAAGAGAGATTAAAAATAAAGACGGGAACGACTATGTAGGGTTGCCACCGTTAGATTTTGAGATGTGGAATAAAATGTGTTTTTAAGGCGGTAACTGCGCAGTAGTATCGAAAGCTATGACGAAGTTCATTCCGGAGCGTTCTGTGAATGACCGTCTTCCAGTTGAAAATCTGAAAATCGTTATAAAAATGATTTAAAGTTTTCAATTCGCATTACTTCTTTGCCGAGAAAATATAGTACATTATGATACATGGGTGCAAAGTTAGTTATTAGACTCGAGGAGGCACACGCGTATCATACGACGTTTTTCTTCACACTCGCGAGGAATAAAACAGATTTGTATTTTTTTAATAGATTTTTGAATAACATCAACCACACATTGAGAACGTTAATGGCGCGCAAGTTTTTTTTTTTTACAGCGATGCGCTGTCAAGCTGTTTTACCCGTTTAAATTAAGAATGCTTCGTCTACACACATATCACTTGCAGTGAGGTAGAAACTTAACATAATCGGGGTTATACCTATCATAAACCTGTGCAGTAGTGTAAAATAAAAAGCACGAGTGCGTAATAAGCCGCATTATGATACTAAAAACGGTGCAATAAATGTCACTTTACGACCAAGTGTGTTGAAAAAGTATTTTATGATTATGATGAAACCATTTCAAATAATTGGTATATATCATCAGCCACTACACTTTATTTTTTCACAAGTAACTTTTATTAGCAAGAGGCAACCCTACCCATAACAAGAGGCTTGAAATAAACAGCCACGTCTCGCAACAGTGCAATTATCAAGACATATTTGTCACAATACGAAACCAACCAACTAATCTTCATCAACTAGTATTTATTTTCTTAGCTATATATAATCATTATGAACTCAACTTTAACCTTGTTGAGTTGAGTACAAAACTTTTTCTGACTGAGAATGTCATTCGTTTATCAGTCATCTTCACCCCTAGATATGATGGTTGTCGACGTCAAATCAAGTGAAATTTAGATTTGAAATGTCAATCTCATACAAAGGTTGATCGTTTACTAACGATGACGATTGTCGACAACCATCTTGTCTACTGGCCCTAATCAGATAGCAGCTATGTAAGAAGAAGGACTTAGAATTAAAAAAAAATATTTATAACATCCTGGGATACCCAAAACTATATACTTACTATTTATAAAACTTTTTAATCGACTACAAAAAAAAGAGATAATCAATTCGACACGTAAGTATGTAATATTATTGAAACTGTAATATTCACATTTGATAATATATAGGGTGACTGGTAATTAGTAAACGATACATAGACACATGATTGTTCTCATGATAACAAACAACTTTCCCAAAGAAACAAATAGGGATAAATAACTAGCTGATGGTGTATTTTTATTCTTGTTAGCATTGAATTACACTTGTTAGGTACTAAATATTATGGACTCATGTGCTAAGTAAATTAAAAAAATATTTCTTTGTGAAAGTTGTTTGTTATCATGAGTACAATCATGTGTCTAAGTATCGTTTACTAATTACCAGTCACCCTATATTAAGGTTTTCAAACAAGAAAATAAAATTTTATAGGTGTATGATTGTGTGTTTGTCCATGTATTTATTTTTTATTGGCTTACATTTACTTTAACTTAGTACAGTACAAGTTTCATCAATATCGATTCAATAGTTTGCGAGATGGACTAATACGTGTAAGTCTGATGGCCTGGCTTATTGATACGGGCTACGGGTGTGGTATCAATGGGAAATCATCTCAAAACCTTGGTCAAATTCTAGTGCATGAAAAACTAAAAATTATTAAATAAAAAGTAATTAAAAATAGACTACTTCATAATACATTGATAAGTCTGAAATAACTATAAGCTGACACTGTTTTTGAAGTCAGCGAAATATTTTCAGTGGAATACGAATTCTTGAAAAGGAAAACATCTATAGGGAAACACCAATCAAGTCTTCGAAGCTGTGGCCACCTTCGGCCACATCATCACATACCATGATGACATTATGTTCACACAGCCTTTAAAATAAAACAGCAAAATTAATATATAAAGTTATTACATAAGATAGTATCACGATAACCAGACTAATTTACAAAATGCATGGCCCGTAGCGACCGCTAATAATTTTTCATAGTCGACCGTTGTCACTATTAATATGTACTATCGTATATTGCATATCATGGGGCAGGTCACTCACCGCGTCTAGGTGTCCTACAACCTATACTTGTACTGCGAGCGGGTCACTACGAGCTACGAAGAGTTTGTTTATAAGTTATGCCACGCGGATTCAATTAATATCTTATACTGCATATCATGGGGCAGGTCACTCACCGCGTCTAGGTGTCCTACAACCTATACTTGTATCGCGAGCGGGTCACTACGAGCTACGAAGATTTTGTTTATAAGCTATGCCACGCGGATTCAATCTTACTGTCGTATATTACATATCATGGGGCAGGTCACTCACCGCGTCTAGGTGTCCTACAACCTATACTTGTACTGCGAGCGGGTCACTACGAGCTACGAAGAGTTTGTTTATAAGTTATGCCACGCGGATTCAATTAATATCTTATACTGCATATCATGGGGCAGGTCACTCACCGCGTCTAGGTGTCCTACAACCTATACTTGTACCGCGAGCGGGTCACTACGAGCTACGAAGAGTTTGTTTATAAGCTATGCCACGCGGATCGTGTTTATAACTGACTGTATCACGTGGTTTCACTTGTGGAATATGTGTGATTGATGTTATTATAGCCCTTAGAGAATTTATAGCCTATCAATAAACGGGTCTAACGAAAACATCTACCCACACCAGGTTCAAAATGTTCGTAAGAAATAATTTCTTTTTATTTGTATGTTTTGTTTCAACTTCATCAGCCTAAAATGTCCCGCTGCTGAGCACAGGCGTCCTTTAACAAATGAGGGTGAAAGGAAATGGGCAGATACTCCACCACGCATGCCCACTGCGGATCGGTGGAGGTAGGCTAGTGGTCAACCTCCTGTTGGAGTTTTCAAGCCGCCTAGGAGGCTTCCAGCTTAAAGACTATCACAATTAAGTATTAACCGGGATCAACGGCTTAGCGTGCCTTTCGGAAAGCGCTCGAGTTGAAATACCACGAGGCGGTCACCCATCCAGGTACTCGAACTACCCGACCACACCGGTGATAGCTTAACTTTACCGATCGACTAATATGCGAGGCGCATCGTGTAGCCGCGTGAAATCTACCTACTATAAAGTGAGTGCAGTGTCATGTTGCATCTAGCCTCGGTGTGAACTGACCATAAGATGATATACCTTAAAATTAAAATAAAAAGCTTCCTCCATAATGATCCTATTTGGTTCGTAGCTCCGGAATCATGTCTCGGCATTTAATGTATACCTACGCGGCTAAACAGCAAATTCGCCGGGTTCCAGCCAAAGAGGACACCCGACTAGGGTTACCAAGGTTAAATCATAAATTTGATCTCAAGCTGCACAAAATCCGGGTTTTGTATAAACATTATTATGGTTACGTATTGTCACTTAAAAATCATGGTTTTACTTATTTACGGGGAGTTAACATAGTTTTTTAGCAATCGATTTTATTAGGTTTTTGTTACATAAAATGAAGTTAAAAATTTTTTTGTTACTTTGTAAATTTTAATGGATATCCAGACAGCAAAAAATATTTAAAAAAAAACAAAAACTTTTTTTTCATGCAAAAGTACTTGCAATTTTAATAAAAACACATTGTTAATTACCAAATTCATTTTTTGCTAAAGCAATGGATTTGTTTTGTTTATTTTGACTTCGTCTAAATCAAGTTTCTTGTAAAGAAATACAAAGCTGTTGATTTTATATATTTTACTTATGATTATATCACTGAAAGTACGATTTTTATCACAAGTCTGTCGTGTAATAAAATCCCTCTTCCAGAAGCTCTAGCAATCCAGTCTGAACCGGATTTATTCGATCAGATGTTAACCCTACCCGAAAAACCTCGGTGGCGTTCAATATTTAAATTTTAAGCGCATAAAAATGTCCCGTGATATACTTTAGACAAATGTCTGGAAGTAAAACGACTGGGTTGTTTTTTTGGTTATTTTTGATATTGTACTTCAGTTGATATTCTGACGTCTTATTCTGGCTGGGAAAATTGACGAGATTTTATGTTGAATAGGTTGAGTTAGTATTTATATTTGTATGTTTGAATAACACAAAGCCTAGATAAAATCTGTCTCTCAAGTTAAGCTACCGGAATATACTTAAAATGGCTGTTTTTCTGGAAGTTAGTCACGGTACTGTTTTATGGGTATAAAACCCAGCCAAGTGCAAGTGGGACTCGCATACAATGGATTCCGTATAGAGAATTCTTTTATGGAGGCCTCCTTTAATATATTTTTATATCACTTAGGTAGCAAACAAGCATACGACCTGCCTGATGTTAAGCGGTTAGCCTATGGACGCTTGCTACACCAGGGGTACTCTTGTTTGTAAATACATACTTAATATACATAATTACACCCAGACTCAGGACATACAGACATGTTCATGCACATAAATGTATGTCCTGTGTGGGAATCGAACCCATGACCTGCGGCGCGTAAGGTGTACCTTAACCAACTACGCCAACATATAAGTTCTCCGTTATTAATGAAATATTTGCAATATCATTAAACATTACACATTGCAGTATTACGCAATAACATTTTGATTATAATAACGCCCCTCAATGGGATATGGAAACCTCTACAAATTATTTTGGGAATATCGAATTTAATTACTCGTTACTCGTTCACAATCCATGCGAAAGCTTAACGTCAATATGAATATACAGGCTGTTTAATTAAACTATGTTTAAATCATTTTAAATTTGAATTTTGTTATTAATTTCGGTGATGGAACACTTATTTGAATTATAATGATGAATAATATGCGTGAAGTCCTTTTTTAAATAATTTAAGAAAGTAGTTTTAACCTCAAGTCCCAATACGATTGTTTTTACCCGACTGACCCGCTGGGCTATTGCGTATCTTTGGTGGTAATCGTAACGAACACCATTAATTATTTCATCCGATGACGCGTACGCGTTATGCCGCGATGACCATTCGTGGGCCCTGATTGGATGAAATTTATTAATGGTGTTCGTTACGATTACCACCAAAGTTACGCGGTAGAGCCCCTGGAAGGAGGCTTATGATATTCATTATTTTTCCTTAGGTATTTTACAATAAAGTGTTTATGCACATAATTAAAATAATATTACGTAGTTTCAAAAAAACTTACGATGGGTTAATCGGGTATAGATTGAGTCAAACTTATTGACGGCTATAAAATTAGGTGCGGAACGCTGCGCTGCTGTAGCACAGAGGATTGAAGGGAACAGAGTACAAGCTTCTAAGGAGCGCTCAAAATTTATACCTATTTTGGTAGGGTTAGCACAGGAGAATAAAATAAAAATGTCTACCTATCAGCTTTTTCGTGATGATTCTATTTACACATTACATTATTACAGATTATTACGAAATCTATAATTCAGTATAAACATATTATTTATAATATAAGGTCCTAATAAATTAGTGAACTTCCTTTGAGGTATGAATGTATAGGTCATTAGTAATCAAAAAATAATATTAGAAAAAAGATCCCTCAAGAGGAAGTTCCCTAAAGTTATTAGGACCTTATATAATTATTAAATTATCTGATTTAAAAGTAAGACCACAATTAAAAAGTAAGAACCAGAGGGCATCTTTAAAAAAAATACTCTCAACACATTTTTAGTTTTAAATCAACCACCTGTATACAATTATAATATACATACATATTTAGTTACTGTAAGGTTGTATAATTATTCCGACATCAAAGACATCATTTAATGCCGACTATTATTATACATGAGTGCCTATTGAGGAATTTGGAACGGATCAAATGTTTCAATTTGTATTGAATGTAAATTGAATCAAATGTTAAATTGATTAAATTTAATTTTGTTGAGCAGACTATATAAAGTACACGAAGATTTATGTGAAAAGCCTAAATAATATTCAGCAATATTATATTCGTTTTGGATTTTTATATTTGACGCATATATTTTTAGGGTTCCGTGTACCCAAAGTGTTCATAAGTGCCTTACCAGGGCCTAAATTGAATAAATGACTTTTTGATTTTGATTTGATTTGATTTGAAGGTGCCAACGGGACTTTATTACTATGCTTCGACTGTCCGTCCGTCCGTCTGTCTGTCTGTCAGTGGGCGATATCTCATTAACCGTAATAGGTATACAGTTGAAATTTTCACCGAGTATGTATTTCTATTGCCGCTATAATAAAAATGAAATAAAATTAAAATGAAAGGGGGGCCCCACACAAGAAACTCAAAGATAGATTAGGACCTGGTTATGGAATTATTATGGTGAGGTTCTTCAAAAGAGACGTAAAATATAGCTGATTTTATAAGAAGTAACGTAGGCTACTTTTATTTTAGATAAACAATTAGGTTTACGCGCAATAAACCGTACGCGAGTGAAACCGCGGGGTCAGCTAGTTTAATATATGAGAATTTAAAACTGTATAAAGATATAATAAATATTTTATTGATTGGACCAAATTATATTTGTATGCCTTTTACGGTCGAGACAAATGGGACCGTGGGGGTCCGAAGCTCGCCGTTTTGCTCGCACCTTGTCATCAAAATTGATCGAGACCTCCGGAGACCAGCGGGCGGGGAGCTTTTTCGTCAACGCATCAGCTTGGCTATCCAAAGAGGAAACGCTGCCAGCCTTCTGGGAACCTTGCCGTTAATCGGAAGCAGTGGCAGACTTGAGGAAATTTTCTATATATAGATTGTATTTTGTACATACTTGTTGTAAATAAAGTCTTATGATATTGAAAAAACAAATTTTTATATTGGAATCCACGTTGAAAAGCTCTCGGCTATTTTTATGTGAAATTGAAATACCTGAATGTGGTAAACATATTGATGTATTGCCTACGCCTACACGATAAATAAATCTTGTTTCAAAAGTGAAAATAGTATCATATTTTGCTTTCTAACTTGGGAACGCCACTCAAAATACATTACACTATTGTTCACAATAGTTATGGCTTGAAATCGTTGTTTGTGCATCATCAATTACAAATATTTGTTATTTGGAGGACATATTTGGGCATATTTGTGCTAGTGATAAAGTATGAGACCACGGGAACCCAGGAGCTGGAAGTCTAGTCTCAAATAAAAAACTTACTGATAATACTTTTGACGTAATAGCTCTTACTAAAACAAAAATCTCTTCCACTTTCACCTTCAGATTCCAAACTCTGACACCGAACAAAAACATATAAAAACACTTTAAACACATCACGAACCCCTAGAAAACAATAGACCACGTAATTACCCTCGTCGAGGCCATAAAAACTTCACTATCAAATATTTTGCACCTCGCCAAACGAGCGGACAAAACTATAAAAAGTTCCCATACTCATAATATACCGACACTTTCTTGGGCGTAGTACATTGAGGTTTTTATAGGTGTTTAAATTTCACGTGAAGTTGTAAACGTTCGATGTATGACGTACGTCATTAGTGATGTATGCATGCGTCTGAAGGGACCACGGTTTTATTACGGCACGATTTTATAGTTCTGTCAATAGGCACGGTGGCCCAAGGCGCCGGTTGCAAGTTTTAGGGAATTACGATGAAGCTATGAAGTAAGCGGGTTATATTAGTATTTTGGACTAAGAATGCTTATCCTCTGTCCTTCTTTCCTTGCCTACTTTTTCCTTTTCAGCTCCGATACTATTCTGGACATATGGTAGTGAGTGAGTGATCACGGTGCGACTCACATTTTGGGGCGAGTACTCTGGCGGCGTGACCTACCGCAGATGGTCCCTGACACCTCGTAAGGGGTTGCCTGGTATAGTGTGCCGTCTTTTCTTACCGAAAGGTTAGTAGAGGTGGCCACTATGCAAAATCTCAGTAGTTCGAGAAGGGTCTGTTCTTCTTTCCTAAATGAAACAAGGAAAGCGCGGAGTTCGTACGAAAACATCGTATGGAAATCCATAGCGCCTTGAAAGATTACTTTGTTGTAGTTACTCATCACACCTTCAAAGAGCATCGGTTAAACACAATCCTATATCCTATGACTAGGTCCCATCGGCCCCGGTCACCTGCCCCGTTAGGAAAAATAGTGCCATCGGCCCCAGTAGCCTTGGTGCCTGCGTGAACAATATTTTTGCGAGCATTTGGTACCAGGATATCAAAAGTTTTGAGGAGTCATCTTTACCGTTCCGTAGTAAGTATCAGAGCCTGAATTGAATAGGTAGTACAGATATCTCAGTATTAGATACTAATTTGATTAAATCTCTTATTTCATATTGAAGAACATCAAGGACTTCTTATGTCAATGGAGGAGTTTAACACTTCGCTCCATCAGACTCTGGAAGACCTTCGTTCAGAAATCGAATGTATTCTTCAATAAAACTGTTGGTAAAATATTCCATCTCAACGATACCAATCGCCGTCTCCAAGGCCCTATATCTACACGAGTGTGTCCACCCCCTAATCCGGTTGTTTTACGACTTGCCTTTTGTCGGTGCCGGCAGTGAATTCCCTGCCATTTTCATTTATCGCGACGTATTGTGTCCGAATTCTTTATAGGTACCGATTTGGTTTAGTACGCTGCACGTGACATTCCATTTATAGGCCTCCTCTACGTTTGTGTAATCTTTTATAAGGTATTATTGGTAATTTAGAATCTTATTTGGGTATAGCTATGTTTTCATTTACATTAGAATGTAATCCAGATTCTTTGAATGCGTCTTTTATTTTGAGTTTGACTTTCTCATCTAAATCCTCAACCTACTTAGCTTTGACATATATCTCCTTGATTGTCCTCGGTCTCTCAAGTGATGATTCGTCCATCATGGTCTCAATTTATATGGCTGCTTAGATAGTTTCATATTGGTTAAACCAGTGTTTTTCAATCTTATTGATTTCGTGACTCCCTTACAGGTTGAAAAATTCTGGCGACCCCCTTGTCAGACAGACAAATAATTTATAAATTAAAGGACTACGATAATGATTGTCTTTATTTTGATATCTTTACTTATTTGTCTGCAAGAAGCCGCGAGAGGTTTGCAACTAAGTAAGAGGTAAGTTGGACGCCCGCTTGCGCGAAGTCTACCTTGCCTTTTTCCTTCTGCCGGCCTAAGGTTTCGCGACCCACAGATTGAAAAACACTAGGTTAAACCAATTGGCTATTAGAGAGCTTTTCTTTAATTTTGATCAGCAATCAAAAAGTGAACAGCACTTTATCAATATCTTGTGATTAGTAAATATTAGGGAGCATAAATAACCATACAAACTGATCGGTCCTTATGATGTTTAAGCTGTTTACCAATCTAATCTTCAGCAAACCAAAATTATTCAACAAACCTGATCCATTCCCAGTAAAATTCCCACCACATCAGATCCAAAACACAAACAACAGATCACACGGAGAAACCGCAACTCATCTTTATTAATCCCAATACTTTTGCGTCAATACACGCGATGTAGCAGTACGGTATAACGGCCATATTTATCTTGGAAGCAGTTAGTAGCGATTATCAGGACAGTTAAGACAGATTTATCTTGACAATAAAAGTAAACACCGGCGCTCTCAACCGCGTCCCATTAGTGAGAGGGATTCCCTCTAGGTGGCGGCGGAAGTAATAAGTTGAAAGCGTTTTAGCACGGCCATCGATAAGAAACTAATAGATTCTCATGTAATCTTCTCTTTCTCTTTTTCTATCCGTAAGAGTATATACTAGCGAAAGCATTTTATTTACTCTTATGATAACTGTATGATTATGATAATGTAGTACCATAAATTGAAGATCAATTAAATTTTATTTTTTAATCAACTTCATAAAAACTTGATACTTGAATTTGCTTGTAATAAATGATCTCATACCTGCCATGAATGTGTCTCTATAACGTTTTGTCTGTGCCAGTGTTTATGTTAGAGAACAATCTCACCATGACAAGAGAGAATGTAGTCAAAGATGGCGTCTCTCTCTCTGTAGTCGTGCCCTCATCATGGTATTCAAGGATGGTATACAAAGCGTCAATACCATTTTTTTTTATTTGTACTTTTGAATAGTCTCACTCGAATACTTGTTCAGAAGGCTGCACTTTCCAAGAAGAGTATTACAAAACATCGAATTTAAACACAAATCTTTAACATCCCACTTTTGTAACTTGGACCACATTACGTATTAGTTGATGGGAGGGTCAGGGTTTCGGAGAAAATGTTTTGAAAGTTACGGCTTGAAAGCACAGCCTTTTTGATTGTCAGGAGAAAATGGTACACCGGAAACGGAAACTAAAAACAAAATGCGGAAGCGCCATTGAGCAAAATTATTTTTTCCTTCCGCCAGCAAACGTAGATGCTTCCTGAATGTGCTTATTTTTATAACCTTCAGTGATCTGATATAGAAGAAAATATGTTACGAATAAAAACATATAATTTTACTACCGGCCCTTATTATTGAAAAAGTTGGTGATTATTTTTAATGACGGCTCACCAGTTCAATATTGATTTGAGTGTACTTTTATACGTTAGCAAGTTTCAACCCAGTATATAGAACGAGATCAAGTCTCAAGAATAGATCTTGTTAAAAATATCTTCTAAATCTTGTTGGCTTTTTGGCACCTGGCAACCCTGACTACTTGGTTGTCAAAATTTTCTCAAAAATCTCGACTCTTTTTTTCTGTGCTTTGATTGGCGTCTAGAAAACGGACCTTGGACACAGCGATAGTAATTACGTAGCATCATTGTTTTTTTTTGTGTGGCCTGTGTTGGACTGCAATCTCACCATGGTAAGTGATATGACCGAAGGCGGTAAGCACGCAAAGCCTAGAAGGAACTGGCTCTCAAGTGCAGCTGTCGGAATACACCGATAGGTGCTTGGCGAAAGATTTTCATCTAGAGGGTGGTAGCCAGCCAGGCGGGTACTACAAAGTACCCTACCAGGTTTCCTCACAATGTTTTCCTTCACCGAAATCTAGAGCTTTTCGAATCCTACAATGAGCTAGAGCATTGTAGGATTCGACCCCGGGACCTTCATCTCGGTATCCGACGTCTCTGAGCTATCATCGCCTTAAAAACAATTTGGCCAACATTAACAGGTGCATACTTTACTAACATATAAAAAGACAAACAACGGTTTTATATCATATTAGATTGCAGTAAAGCAAACCTAAATCTGACAATGTAAGTATTTAAATGATACCAGATTAATTCTTATTACAAATGCAATAAGGTGCATAATAATAAATATAGCTGCACCTGTCACATCAAACAGTAAAATTTTACGGCACCAAACATTATAAATGCCCTAACTTTACGGTTAAAATTTAACTATCCCAGTCGTAGTTTACTACCTTAGCTAAGTTAAGTTATACTTTAAGCTGACTCGTAAACCGTATCACGGCTTTAAGAGCAAGTTAATCGTAATAGTTTTAGTTTTAATAAGTTCTTGTGTAAATAAATTATGTGATTTCCACCATTTTCTTTTCACCACACACCTGTCTTCATCGTGCGATAATTTGTCGATGATTTTGCCCGAAAAAAATAGTGTACTGTTTTCAGGGCGAATGTATGAATTTGATTTTGTAAGAATCATTACGTCATTCTGGTTGTTATTTTTTTTTACTTTGTAAGACCTGGTTTGGCCACAATCCCACCATGGTAAGTGATAATGTGCCCGAAGGTGGTAAAAACAAAAAAAAATTATCGACTTCAAAATACACTAAAAAGTATTTTGAGAGAGGTAGAGCATAGCGTTTATTCACTCAAAGAGCAGCTCGACTGGGGAAGTACCTCCACCTTACAGAATACCGCAGCCAAATAACTTTATGTTGTGTAAAGTTGTGTTCCTGCGCGTGAGTAAGGTCGCCAGAGCTCATAGGGGAGGGGGGAAAGGTCGGTAACGCGTGAGCGATGCTTCGTGTGTTGCAAGCGTCCATATGGCTACGGTAACCGCTTACCATCAGGCGGGCCGTATGCTTGTTTACCGACTTAGTCGTACAAAAAAAAAAAAAAAGTATGAAATAACTCTAATCTGACACTGATTTGAAGTTTGCGAAAGAGCACGACACATTCCATTGAAAATATTTCGCTGACTTCAAATTAGTGTCAGATTAGAGTTATTTCATACCTTTTAGTGTATTATGAAGTCGATAATTTTTTTTTTAATTACTTTTTTATTACTTGTACTTTAACATATAACATGTTTACTTATGTTTAATACGGGAGCCCTTTTTATTTTGTTTATTTTTTATATTTTTTCTTATAGCCTCTACTCATTATGGCTCATATACAGCTCACTGACAGATAGACGGACGGACGTACTGACGGATGGACGAACGGACAGCGGAGGCTAATAGGGTCCCGTAAGCACCCTTTGGGTAAGGAACCGTAAAGTAGCAAAAGAAATATTTTGCAAATACATACCTGAATTCTCATTCGTTAAGTTTAATTTTCCTCGCAGCATTTTCCATCAGGTAAGTACAGCAATTTTCAATCGAGCTCAAATGAAATATCAAATAAAATATAAAGTAAATGATATCTAAATACATGTAATAATAAAGCTTTAATTCGCGCTCGGTTGCCGCACGCGAAATTTCTTATTTCCCACGCTAAGACTTTGCAGTATTTCTGCAGCTTACTGAAACAGTCCCTTAATTAAAGTTCTCGATAGTAGAACTCACTTTATTGTGCGATGAGAAGCCATTTTTATCGAGTCGATTGGTGTAAAAAAAAATAACACTTTTACTATTATTTTATTTTATCCTAACTATCCTAACTAATATTATAAATGCGAAAGTAACTCTGTCTGTCTGTCTGTTACGCTTTCCCGCTTAAACCGCTGAACCGATCGCGATGAAATTTGGCATGCATATAGCCTATAGTATGGAGAAGGACATAGGCTACTTTTTATCCCGGGAACGCGGGTGAAACCGCGCGGGTCAGCTAGTAATATTATAAATGTGAAAGTGAGTTTGTTTCTTTGTTTGTTTGTTACGCCTTCACGCCTCAACTACTCATCGGATCATCATGAAATTTGGCATGCGGATAGCCTATGGTATGGAGAAGGACATAGGCTACATTTTATCCTGGGACCGCGGGTGAAACCGTAGGTAACAACTAGTAATTTAATAAATGCTTAAAGTCTGTGACCTCTTCATGGCTAATCGTTTGAACCAAACGCGATGAAATTTGACGCACAGATGGCCTATTGTATGGAGGAGGACATAGGGTACTTTTTATTCCGGTAATGCGGGTTTAGTTAGTTTTTATAAGTTTACGCTTGATCAAAAAAGATTTATCTACATAAATTATTCCAATTAAAAAAATACACTATAATAAATTAAAATTATATAAATAATGTTATCTCACAATCAAAACAAAATCTAATTATTTATTCGATTACCGTTAACACTATCGTCTCAACCAATCATAAATTATGTCGAAATTAACACACGTATAAAACAGTGTCGAAACTGAAATTAATTTTCGTAACAAATAGTAAGAACCCAAGTACAGTCAAGTTGAAATTGTATTTACTTTTAATTACTTGTTAGCAACATTCACCGGGCAGCTTGCACATTCGCCTAATGGACGTACACTTGACTTGGGAAAAATGTTCCCCACTCCCCAGCTTCGCCGGATATCTTGCTTTGGTTTAAAACCTTTTAATCTGTTGTGTTTGTGCGTAATCTTGTTTACTTGTAGTGCATTTGACGTTAATTCTTAATGTTATTTTCTTTGTGAATGTTCAGATGCTTTTAATGAGCAAATGGATTTTATAAAACTGATTATTTATTTATTTAAAATTACTTACTTGATCGTCTTTAACATTTTATACGCGAATAAGCACATTGCGCGCACGTAGAATTGTGCGTTGTGGCACATTTAAACATTTATTAATGTATTCGAACTATTATAGTAGTTACATTGTGATAAATACACACGCGTGTCATACAATTGCGAGGAAAAAACAGACTTATATTTTACTAGGAAAGTAGAATTTTTGATAATCATCAACCACAGAATGAGAACGTTAATAAATATGGCGTGCAGCATTGTTTTTTGACATGCGATGCGCTGTCAAACTGTTTTATTCGTTTAAATTAAGAATGCTTCGTCTCACTTACAGTAAGATACAAACTTAACAAAATCGGGATATTATCATAAAACACTAGTGCGGTCATGTAAAGTAAACAGCTCCAGTTCGTAATTAGCTGTCTTATGATATCAAAATCGGTGCATCAACCCGTTGGTTCTCGCGAGGTACGCGCGTCCTATTATCCCTTTCGCACCTGAATAATACGATAGTGAGTTCATTTTTTCTAAAATTCTGCTACGTAGTCTACACACCTGGATGTCACGAACGTGCTATGCACTTTTTAGAAGTTGTGTAAATCTGGGGGCACGGGAGTGCCCCCCGCCAAGACAGCCAAGCGAAGCGCAAGGGCACTACCTACCTTTTCTCAAAGCGCTTCGTCGTTTTTTTGAAGCTTCATAACTTGGGTTTGGATTATACCAGATAAACAAAATTTTCGGGACATGATGTCAATAGTAAACTTATTAAACATATTAAATTTCAATAACATAGCTCTTATACTTTAGATTTTATTGATACCTAAAAAACCCCGATTTCGTCACTCACTGATGATCATCAAAGCTCATAGGGTACTTCCGGAAGTCCTAGAAAGCTGAAATTTGGTATGTAAGCTTGTATTAGTACACAATCAACAAAAAAATTATAAAGTTTGGAAATTTCAAAAAAAAAACAATCGTAACTTACAAAAAGGAGTGAAATCCCACCAAAAACATTTTTATGTAAAATGTTGCCGCCAAGACATATAGCTTGCACTATCAAAAAGTTATCAGATCTCATGTAGAGCCAAGCTTATAACTCTACTTGCCCTTACTCTACAAGCCCTAACTTCACAAACTCTACACACCGTAGTCAAAATATGTGGCTTGGCCGTTTCACTACTACAAGAACTATTCTATAACAAAAAAGTAACAGTGAATACATTTTTCACCTTACTCCCATGTGACAGTAGCGAAAAAAACATTCGAATTGAGAACCTCCTCCTTTTTTTGAAGTCGGTTAAAAATAAGATTTTATAGAAAAGAAAAAGATTTGGACGGAAAAAAATCTCAGGTGCGAAAGGGCTATAACAATTGATGTCATTGTTATATTTTTAACAGTGGGGCAACCAGTTAATAGCCACTTTACCAGCGATTGTGTTGAAAAATTCGACGTGATTTTGACTAATGGGCGACGAGTTGTCCTTATAAATGTTTACTTTA
This sequence comes from Polyploca ridens, assembly GCA_951394255.1. Lineage (NCBI taxonomy): Eukaryota > Metazoa > Arthropoda > Insecta > Lepidoptera > Drepanidae > Polyploca > Polyploca ridens. The sequence continues at coordinate 14,626,223 of OX596261.1, forward strand.
CAAAATTGGTTATTTCGAAGCTACGAAATTAAAACGTTATTAAATTCACATCGATCGTAAGTTCACGCTCCGTTATTAATTTACTACATAATTAATATAGCAACAATTTACCACTAGCACACTACAAAATCACTTTATATACAATGATCGCAACACAAAGACTCTCGTACCAAACCGTTACCAGTGTAATTACTATTCTATTACCAAAGTAATAACGTCATTAATGAAATTTGCGTGCGTTAGTTACCACAAAGGCGCCCCTTAATAAATTATTACCAATACCGCCGAATCCAAACTAACATCCCATTTGAGAAAATTAACAGTAACCCGTTTAAATTGAATCAAACAGTGTAACTTGGCAAAGTAACGTTGAATAGAAGCCACTGACTTTCAGTGAATTTATATATTAGTTTAACAATTTAGTTGAGTAATACTTAATGGTTATTGTGATGCAACGATATTGAAACGAGATGTTTCTTTAAAGTATGGTTTTTGTTTTAACTTTAAAATATCATACTGGCTTTCCTTCACACGGATTCACCCGGGATCTCTTATTTTACCCCCTTAGGCGTATAAAGTACCTCTCTACCGGGCTATGGGTTCTTTCACCGAAAGCTCAAGCTGGATTTGTACCTACGACCTAGTAGTGATCATCGCTACATAAGAAAAATTTTCTAACTACCAATATTAGTTTTCTCAGTTTAAGTGTATTTCAAACCGGTGGTAAATTCAACTATATGTAACAAATTAACGTTCATAAGTGTTTCATCAGGACTTAAACTTAATAAGTGTTTTTTATTTTGATTTAGTTTTTTGATAATATCGTGACAATATCGTCGAACAAGATATCGACTGCTTTCACCAAGTCTCCCGCGGCCGCGACTCCCGAAGGATAGCGAGTTACTAAACTCCGATAATGTTTAAACTCCGATAATGTTTAACGGATTTGCCTCCCATTGATGTTCTATGGCTTTTGATGGTGAACACGCACTTAAATGGAATAGTTAAGTTTCCGACGTCTACCCAACTGTAAAAGTACCACCTTAGCTGCTTATATGGTCTGTCAAACTTAAAGAGAATGAAGAATACAGAAAAATATAGAACTCGTTATATTCTACTGTTAAAAGGCTGTACCTGGGGTTCTTCAAGAAGGGTGTGATGATATTTTTGCAGAGTTGGCAACGCGCGAGTGATACCCCTGGTGTTGCAAGCGTCCATAGGCAAGGAAGAGTACAATTTTTTTTTTATACGACTAAGTCGGTAAACAAGCATACGGCCCGCCTGATAGTAAGCGATCACCGTAGCCACATGGACGCTTGCAACACACGAAGTTTTGCTCACACGTTACCGACCTTTTCCAGAGCTCATAGGGGACGGTCCCCTATGAGCTCTGACGACCTTACTCACGCGCAGGAACATAACTTTACACAACATTTGACTGCGGTATTCTGTAAGGTGGAGGTACTTCTCCAGTCGAGCTGGTCTTTGAGCGAATAAACGCTATGCTCTACCTCTCTCTGAGCTGAGATTATGATTACAGGTTACCATCATACGGTCCATATAGCCTGGTCAAGGAGTGCTCACAAAGGGGGTGTGGATGGAAAGGTCGAAAGCAGAAAGTTTGACTTCAGAACTTTGTTTGGACTAGTTAGGTTTCAACATAGAAGGTCCCGTTTTTATTTTTATGTTTAAATCTCGAAAACGATGCGTCATAGGAAATTTTGTTACTGAATTATGCAAGCTGATAAAATTAGCCCCCCTAGGGCTTACTTCCGAGGGGTGGGGACTTTAAATATGTTCATCTCCAAACTAGTCCAAACAAAGTTCTGAAGTCAAACTTTCTGCTTTCGACCTTTCCATCCACAATCATTTGTTGCCTGGACTTGTATGCTTAATTGCTACTATAAAAAGCGTGTTTTATCCATAATTTATTAATGTCAAAAATTGTCTTCGTTCGAAATCGAAAAATTTACCCGAAGAAGTGCAATGACGTTCATTTTATTTGAAACCTATTCCGCCAATCTCCCAATTCAGACAATTCGCTCTCATTGGCTAAGCCAAGGACACATGCGCTCTGAATGACCAAAACCAGAACACACGATGCAGTTTTAGGTCCTCACTGTTCAAAATCACTGACTAGTTTCTAGTCTGTTATTAGATGACCAATTTTTATAAGAAGGCAGGTGTAAAATAAAGCTTAAGATATTTCGTACTAACCTAACTCAAAAAAATCCTGATAAAATCAACCTATTGTGTCTCAGAATCAACGAACCAACAAATTACTTTCCCAAAACCGCGATGTAGGCTAGCACCCATAAATCATCTAAAAATTATCACAGAACACCAGCCGCTAGTACACTCAGCCTCATAATAAAGTCACCCCTGAAAGATCACTAATCCAAAGTTATTTAATCGAAATTTGAATATCACAGTTCGCTGACGCGGCATGACGTACTCGACAATATTGCCTCGTCATACTATGTAGGCTGGGAGGTCGCAGAAGATTATTTACGTTGTGGATTATTTAAGTTTCGAAATTAAAATGTTTAGTGTCAGTTTTGGTAATCTTATTTTTAATTGTAATTCGTTAAATATTTGTAGTTGAATTAATTTTAAGTTAATGACAATGAACTCAAACTTAAAACACTTTTATTTTTATTAAAAGTGTTAACGTAACAGAAAAATAAATTCATAAATATGTTTTTATTTTTATTTTAAGACTATTATATAAACTGTTAATTGTGTAACCAGTTTATAATAAAGCTTAAAATTTATTTTACTTATAGTTTCTCATAGTGATTTTGTAATCCTTTGAGGATATCCTCGGGGGTATAAAATATATTTTAAACAAATAATTTGGGGATGAATTAGTTATACATACCTCTTAACTCAGAACAACAACAAAGAATCTTACTATGGCACCATAAATAAAATTTAATAATATACATTATTATCGGGACAGCAACTCTTAGACTATAGCGAACGATTCAATAGGCAACTAATTTTACAGTCGCGTTGCCTTTAAAGAGCTTTGAATTTTGATATTGACGCCCGAAGCTTGTCATGTGCACAATCAAATGGGGATTATATCAATGATTTCTTTTGTTGACTGTACATTATTTTGATGAGAATTTACCTTTTATGCCTTATCGCTATGACAGGTACTTTATTATTTGAATGTTATTGAAGGTTTTTTCATAAAAGCGTGCTCATTTTGACTAAAGAAAATTGTAACCATATCGAATCGAATAGTTTGTATTTGTTTGATACCTCTATATTACTCGATATAAGTATTTGGAAAAAAAAAGCTGTAATATTAAAAGATCTTCCACAAAAAAAAACCTTGCTGAGTTTCTTGCCGGAGTCTTCTCAGTTTAAGTGTATTCCGAACCGGTGGTAAATTCAACTGTATGTACCAATGTAACGTTCATAAGTGCCTTACTAGGGCCTAAACTGAATAAATGACTTTTTGATTTTGATTTTGATACTTTAAAAAAAAACTACTTTGAGAAAGCAATTGTATTCCTCGGAAATGCAGATAAAACCACAGCACAAAACTAGTAATCAATATTCTAGCTACACAACACATACCGCCATCTGATCCCAAACTTAATAGAACTTGAATTATGAAAATGATATTCGTAAATAACTGTTATACATTTTCACATCCAATCGTTTAGCTCGACGGGGGAAATACTTCCTTATAGAATACCGCAACCAAATAACTTTATGTTGTGTTCCTGCGCGTGAGTAAGATCGCCAGAGCTTACGGGGAAGCGTGAAGGGTTGGTAACGCGTGAGTGATGCCCGGCAATGGTAACCGCTTACTACCAGGCGGACCGTTCAAATTTTCCGACATCGTCATATAAAGAAAAAGATACAAATTCATCTGATTTCAAACTAAATAAATTAAAAATTCCGTCTTGTTTATATTAAAATTCATGGTCTCTATTATACTATCAGATACATCTACAAATTTTCCCGACTTACTACCCCTTCTGCTTACTGGTTCTTCAAAGAAGAATTCAATTTTTTTATCAATGGTAGCTTCATAACAATTAGAACCTTCATTGGGTCAAAATAAATCGCTTTTTTCGCTGTCGGTATGTCGGTCACCCCATTTTACGAAACTCCGCATACCTCGACATTATTTCTATACTAAAATATTACAATTAACACCAATTACCTTCAATTTCCATGGCGCCATTGACAATTACAATCAAAAATCTCGGCATTTCACAATTGTTCTGCATCAACAATTTTCTTTATGATAAGCGTCATATTATAATGACGGTGTAGCAAAAAGAGGGTGACCTGTATAGGCCGAGGCCTACATAAACCACGGTGACAGCTAACGGCGAGAGATGTGAGGTTAACATGCCCTACATGACTCGTGGAAGCGGTTATTCAAGGTTGGATGGTGTACATTGAAGACTTACTGTTCTAGAGTAAAGGGCCTGAGGTTTGCTTATAAGGTTCTATTTTTCAAATTCAAATTCAATTCTTTTTTAAAAGCTGTCTGTCTCTGGCCGTTAAACTCAGATAAAAAGTAGCCTGTGTCCTTTTCAATACCAATATCAGCGTGGCTTTTTCACCGCGATCTGTCGGAAGAGGTTTAGTAGTGAAAAGGCTTTGAAGAAAAAAAGTTTCCTTAGATGGTTATTTACATATTTCTGAATATATATTTTTTGAAGATTATGGCAGGTCAATAGCCTAGCTATAATCTTACCTCCTTACTCATAAAGTAAATCGTAAATAATGTCACATTATTTGATAATAACAATAGAGTGACGTTATTTATGTGACCCTTTAAACAGTATATTAGTTAAATAACGTTTTATGAGTAAGGGGGTTAATAATTTAATGTAGTGTTATACTTACTTGCTTACTTAATTAGGTTATTTTCATTTCATTTCAGATTAGACTTATCCCCATTACCTAAACTAATAACATTATGCACTTATGCTCTGACATTTGACTCTAATAATATTCTACACTAGCGCCAGTCGCGGCGAATTCAACCGCGTTAGTCCCCATTCCAAATTATATAATACCTAACTATAAAACAAATATAATTTGAATTTGGAAATTCACTTTACTTAAAAATTAAACGTCAGTGTACTCCAAGTACCAGATGAAAGCCCACAAGCGACTGTGCCCCACCTCAGCGAGAGTCCAAAGCGCCGCCAGCGCAGACGATCTAATGATCCCTGGCGCCACCTAGCGGCGAATAACGGACACTCTTGATTGGATAATTTATGTTTACGCCTTCATTATAGCGATCTCGCTAGTGCTCTCCGGCTATGGTCTATTAGAGTTTTTTTTTAACATTACATCAGGTATACTGTAATTGGAAAACAAAAGGTAGCTGTGAAAAAGCTGATATGCAGAAACTTAGGGACATTACCAATCCGAGGGGTATTGCCAATGTGTTCCCGATATTTACAAAGCCTCTCAAATGCAATTGCCATCGTGGAGCAACTCAAAATCAAAATCAAAAAGTCATTTATTCAGTTTAGGCCCTAGTAAGGCACTTATGAACGTTATATTGGTACATACAGTTGAATTTACCACCGGTTCGGAATACACTTAAATTGAGAAGACTCTCAGACAACATCTGACATCTCAGTTGAAATATGGCGACAGACTTTAACACGTGAGTGGTAGCCAACCAGAATGGCGAGACAGAATACCCTGTTAGTTTGGAAAATGTAAAAAATCTAGTAACTGTAGAATCAAAATTAGATGTTTGAGTTACAGTTCGAGGGTCGGAAACGCGCGAGTGGCCCCTGGTGTTGCAAGCGTCCATAGGCTACGGTAACTGCTTACCATCAGGCGGGCCGTATGCTTGTTTGCCACCTTAGTGGATTAAAAAAAAAGCTTTTGAATGGAACAGCATTTTTTTGGATTTCTGAGTTGATCCCATGTTTAATGTGGTTTAAGCTGTAAATAATGTTTTGAAAAGAGTTATAATGGGTGTCTCTTCGCAGCAAAGACAACCGTCTAAACCACTTTTAAGATCCAAACTACTCCTATGCTTGTGAAAGCCAATGTGAATAAAAATATTCTGATTTTGAATGATCATATTTCGCCCTTAAATTGTTAAAAGAAGGCCTTAAAACCCCCCACAAAATTATGACTAAAATATTGCTTTCCAACTTTCTGCGTGGCAAGAAACATGCATATTTCCGAATTTACACCGCCATTATTACTGGCGGAGTTAAACAATGAACAGTTAAAGCTGTCATCGTCGCCATACATTCTCATTTATTCAACAAAACGAAGTATTCCGATGAAATGTGGCGCAATATAAAACGCATGGAAATATCTTTTCGCTCATTAGCGCGCGGAGAATATCGCCTGCGTAAAATTTCCGCGGATTTGTTAGTGTTTTAGCAGAGGTGTCGAATTTAAAAGTTGTTGTTGAATTTGTTTGTCTTGGTATGTTATTCGTGTTTGTATTTGCAGGGACAATGAATTTGAGCTTCTATCTGCCGGCCCTTGTCCCCTTTATTTTCGGAAGCTTCTTCGATTCTACTGTCAAAATCAGCATTCATTCCTTTCTTACTCTCAGAGTCAATATTACTTGTATTAATACTGTGCTCATTATCATCTTTCACGCAATCCATCTCTTTTTTGGTGTTCCTTTTCTCGTATTTCCATCCACTTTGATATTCAGAACTCTTTTAGTCACATGTTTTGAATTTGAGCTTTGATTCAAAGCCATTTATTCAATACTAGATGTCTCCCGGGATTCACCCGCGTTCCCGGCTAAAAAATAGCCTATGTCTTTCTCCATACCATAGGCTATCTGCATGCCAAATTCCATGATGATCCGCTGAGTAGTTGAGGCGTGAAGGCGTAACAAACAAACTCTGTCTGCTTAAGTTTGCCATTTATTTATTTACTTATTAAATATAGATTCAGTCTACTTTGTAGTTTTGCGGCCGCGCCGGGGCACGCAATTGTTGTCAGTGCGATTAGAATGTAAATATTATGTAATGAATCTAAGCTTGTTTTGAAAAGAGTAATTGCTGAGTTTATTGCCGGGTCTTCTCAGCAAATGCAACCTTCCGAACCGGTATTAGAGTATTAGAGTCAGACTTTTCATAAGTGCCTGCGAAGGTCTATTTGAATAAATGATTTTGAATTTGAATTTGAATTTGAAACAAACTCACTTTCGCATTCATAATATTAGTTAGGATAGGCCGTAGTAGGACACTTATGTTTGTTTTGAAAAGAGTAATTGCTGAGTTTATTGCCGGCTCTTTTCAGCAAATGCAACCTTCTGAACCGGTATTAGAATATTAGAGTCAGACTTTTCATAAGTGCCTGCGAAGGTCTATTTGAATTGAATAAATGATTTTGAATTATGAATATCAAAGCTACTGAAGTTAACACCGGTCCAGAAGTCTGACTTCAACTGAGAAGAACTGGCAAGAAACTCAGCAAGGTTAATTTTTTTAGACAATCTGACTTAATGACTTAATTGGATTTGTGTCTTAGTAAATAGCAATGTATACTATCACAATTTAATGTTATAAGTTCAAAAAGCAGAAATTCATTTTCTTTAGATTTGAAAATAACATACACTGTACAATTTATAACACGAAAATACCCCTGTACGTTTTTACTATAACATACCCGTGGATTATATATTATTTTACAGTTCTTGTAGTTTACAAACATATTTTGTAAGCCAGAGGGTTACAAGATGAAATAATGAGCTACGATTTTCTCCAAGAATTTCTGGATTTTATTATTATTTGAACAATATACAAAGACTTGATAATAATTGAAGGGATCTATTTGTAAAAGGGAATATAATATTCTTTGCAACACACTCCCTCGTAAAGTGACATTTATTGCACCGTTGTAAGTATCTATTACGCACTAGTGCTTTTAATTTACATTACCGCACATTTTTATGATAGGTACATGTATAATCCCGATTATGTTAAGTTTGTATCTCAATGCAATTGATATATGCGTAGACGACGCATTTTTTTTTTTTTTTATACCAGTAAGGTGGCAAACAATTTTGTAAGCATTTCAAATTTAACGGGTAAAACAGTTTGACAGCGACTAGCTGTCAAAAAAAACTTCAACGCCAGATTTTTTGACGTTCTCATTGACTATTATAAAAAAATCAACTTACCTCACAAGTGTGTTGAAAAACGTCGTATGACACGCGTGTGCATTGATTATTACACTCTCGGCTTCATATCGCCTCGTCTGTAATTACCAACTTTGCACACATGTATCATAATGGTTAATAAATTGGTTTATAGTAACAGTTTTTGCTATTAGAATTTATGTCTTTTCAATGGTATGTTGATCCCACTAATAAACCCTATAGTTTTTGAGCATGGATGTATGGATGTTTCTTACGAATAAGCGGTCGAACGAATTTCGACGAAACTTGGCATATAGATAGATCATACCTTGGAATAACACATAGGATACTTTTTATGTCAGGCACACAATGGATCCCGCGTGAAAACTGCGGGGTGGATTTTTTTTAAAACCGCTTGTTTTTTATTCGCTGTGGGAATACGCTGTTGGGTGGTTGACAGGTTTTGAACTTATTAAAGAAAAAACCATAGATAATTTTACCAGTTATGTTGAAAAGGCCCCGGCTCAGCACGTGCAGCAGATTATTACAGCACTGATTTTCGGCTGAAGCCACGGCCGATGTGGCTTGCATTGTCAGTGTCTCTCACACAATAGATACCAATTTCGGATAACAGGAAATCATTTCTAAACAATGAAACGTTATTAGTACCTTGCCGGACGGACGAACCCAGTAAATCCGGTCTACAGTTAAGCTTTACATCAAAGTAATATTAATTAGACTGCCACCTACGGTTTTACCTAAGTTTTTCGGGTATCTTATACTTTTGTTTAGGCACGCAGTTGTGAATAAAAATTATTAGCAAATGCAACTATTCGAACCGATAGAGACAGACTATTCATAAATGTCTGCGAAGGTCTATTTGAATAATTTGGAATTTAGTTTTTTTTTTCTGCATAGAAAATATCGTATTTTGTAATAACACCTCTTCACACAAACTCTTACATAGAATCCTCTTTGCATCACTACATGCTTATATCTATATACTACTATATGATAGGGAGGGTCATACACACATACACTCCTCATTATAAATATCTTTCATTCTTTTTCTAATAAATTTTATTCAAGTACTTATCTCACATTTAAGTGTAATTTAATGAAAAACCATAAGAGCGGGTTTTCTAAAAAAAGGCGAGTCCCCGCCCATGTAACGATATTCTAAACTTGTAATCTTATAAAAATGAATGTATTTTTTAGCTGTTTGTCTTTCGCGTTATATCGTACGACATTTGGATTTACTGGATACAATTAATTTGACTTCCAAATCACTTGCTTTTCATCTTTCACATGACAATATTATTTATAAATAAAACAACTAAGAAAAGACGAGGCATCCATGTTTTTTTTATTTGTGTTTCACCGTTAGTCGGGGTTAAAAGGCATAAAAATTGTAAAAAAATGAAAGAGCCGAGAACGCAATGGGCTGTATCAAATTAGCCTTTAGGCTTGGAAAACTCGAGTTTAAAAGGATGAAATATGAAGAATAATATTTTCTCTCTGGTTTTTGCTTGTGAGAACTTTACATTTTAGTTGAGTTTACATCAAAGGAAAAAGCTTTGTATTTCATGAAGCAGGAATACAATAGTGTGCAACTATTGTGTGCTCTAAATCTCAAAGAGTTTTGGGTAATTTTGTTAACATTTACTAGTTTATGTGACTACAACTCGTACAAATATATACACCGTGACTTTTTATTCGTCTTAGAAACGCAGCCCACTTAATGTACCCAATGAATAGGTACTAATCATTAAGAAAAAAAAATATTTTGATCATTGGTATATTTTTTTTTTTATTAAAATTTATCCTAATTATGACAAAATATCGAGTTAATAATTAAAATTTACGTATAAAATGGTAGAAAATACCGACCCAGAGCACGAGTCTAGTAGACTACGTCATGCGTCATAATGAATAATATTTGACTTTTTTTAATGACATAAATGTTCAAAAATTTTTTTTTATTATTAGTACCTATTCATTGGGTAAATTATGTGGGCTGCCGTTCTAAGACGAATAAAAAGTCACGGTGTATAAATAATACAAATTAATCGCTAATCTATATCTATACTATAATAATAATATTATAAAGAGGAAAGATTTGATTGTTTGTTTGCATTGAATAGGCTTCGAAACTACTGAACCGATTTGAAAAATTCTTTCACTGTTGGGAAGCTACACTATCCCCGGGTGACATAGGCTACTTTTTATCACGGGAAAGCGGGTGAAACCGCGCGAGACAGCTAGTAAATAAACAAATTCAACGTTCAACGTTATTCATTTAAATAGACCTTCACAGGCACTTATGAATATCTGACTCTAATACAGGTTCGGAAGGTAGCATTTGCTGAGAAGAGTCGGCAATAAACTCAGCAATTACTTTACTTGATGATGATGATGACATTCTGATCTCCCTGAAATTGCGTGCCTTGGCGTATTGGTATTAATAGAATTAACTCAAATCTGACTTTTTCAAACATGAACATGCATGAACACCGATAGATAGGTGCTTAGTGATTGATAAAAATTAACAACATAAAAATCAAAAAAAAAAAAATTACGAGATATCCATAAAACAACTAAAACACGATCGCAAAAAAAGCAAACAATAACTAATGATTCACTCAAGCCATAAAAGTACAGTCGCCAAAAATAAAACGTGAGCAAAAAAACGTGTAACCCCCAACCGCGCGAGGAAGCGGTCAGCACGACCGCCGAATTTATTCGCCAACCCTCTCCGCCGCGCGCCGCCGTGTGAGGTATTGGATTACAAGGAAGTTTAAGCTATTTAGATAAGGATATCGGTCCTATATCCGTTGTTTTGGCACGTCGTGAGGTGTCACAGAGCAGGTTTTTGCGGTGGTGTCAGTTTTTGGGGTGATAGAACTGTTGGTTGGTTAATTGCTATTGACTTTAGTTTCAAAGAATGTTTAGTACTTTTTGTTAGGCATTGATTAGTTATTCTCGTGTTTAAATTAATTCGTCAATGATCAGAGTAATTTTTGTATGAACCCTGTGCCCATTTACAAAGAAATGGCCAGCAGTGGTGACACTCATCTCGTAAGGAAGGTCTTGGAGTGTGGTCTAAGTCAAATTAGTGGGTCTAAAATGACTCATTGGGTGATTACTCATTCATGATTCATCCATCAGGTGTTTCAAGCATAAATAACCTCCCACAACAGCCTTATTTATTTATAACTAGCTGTCCCCCGCGGTTTCACCCGCGTTCTCGGAATAAAAAGTAGCCTATATCCTTCTCCATACCATAGGCTATCTGCATGCCAAATTTCATGATGATCCGTTAAGTAGTTGAGGCGTGAAGGCGTAACAAACGGATAGTTACATAACACATAAAAATCAAGAATTATTTTAATTACTTTTGTAATTGTAATTTATAAATATAAATAATAAAAAATATGATAGCATGAATATACTGTTTTTAATAATCTGTGACACCACGCAAAAGTGCTTTGGGAAATTTTATTTGTCTAGACTGTACTTTTGTAGAATTAATGAATATGACGTTATGGCGCTGGTAACATTCATATTGTCACTTTTAACATGATTTTAAAGTTCCTAACTTATAAAAGTATCTCTAGAAGGAATTTGAAGGTAGTGTATAAAGTATATTCCACTATTTAAGTAACAAAAAATACCCCTTTTTTAAATTAAAACGAGTAGAATTAAATTTGGGCGTAAATGCAAAAGTTGGTATCGTAATTTAATGACCCAAGTTATTGCACCTCTGGGAGGCATTGTAAATTACAGTATGACAAACCCTTATTAAGGGTGTACAGTCAGCCGCACATTATACACAATAAGCGTTTCTGTGAATTTAAGTTTCTGTTTCTAACGGATTTTTTATACAACGCAAGTCGCCAGTTTTCAGGGATTGAGTTTGAGCGAGTTTATTCTCGGTGGTTTTAGCCGCTTCTCCCGAGAATCGAATGTTTTTCCAGAATAAATATTATTTTTTTATAATTTCGGGGTATGTATCTACTCGTATCTATTTCAAATTTTGCCAAATTTTGTTTAAATCTGTTTAACCAATAAGGCGTAATATTTTTTTTTAACAACAGCAATATGGTTTTAACGTAGATTTTGAAAAAATTAAGACAAGCATCTAATAAACCAAACTGAATTCGCGATGAAATTTGGCATGCAGATAGCCTATGGATTGATAAAGGATATAGGCTACTTTTTATCCCGGGAACTTTATTGCGTTTATATTTGTATTTCCTTTTGAAGACTAAAATATACTAATTTTATTATTTTTAACCACTGATCAAATTACAACTGCAAATAGATTTTTTTTAGGCTGAGTGTACACACCCCCATAAAATGTCCTCAACATTTAATGGCAAAATTAGGTCTATACTCCATAAAGTTATCAGGGTTATTAATATTAAATTACAACGTAACAAGGGAAGTGATAGCTCATAGGGAACATTAAACTCAAGGCCTGTAAACTGCGACATTAATTTAATCTATTCATTATCAAGATACTGTATTAAATTGATTAAATTAACAATATACAGTAGTAAAATAGGCTTAGAGGCTTTTATGGTGCACTAGATATTCTTGATTTTGTTTATTACATTTATGAAAGTCAATCATCAAATGGGGCTATTCAGGATAGGTGTGGAGAGATTTTTGCTCGGTTAGTACGGTGCGATTAATCCCCCAGGCGTTGCAAAGGTAGGCTACGACAATCGTTCATCATCAGTCTAAGTCCAATCTAGGTCTTGTTAAGGCATTCCACTGCAATATAGCAACGAATGATGCCATCGTAAAGGACAGCTATGTCGATAGCCACGTAAGCTACCAACTCACTCAAATTTTGCACAGTCCATTTATGACGTATACGAGAAATGTCACTATAAATTCAATAATATTTTCCAATAGCTAACTTTTCTATCATTTATATGATACAGAATATAGGGTATTAAATCAACATTAAAGAATAGGAAATATTTGCTGTAAACACCATTGTTGTATGAAATTTAAGCTAAGGCCAAATTCTATGCCGGTGAATGTATTTTATTCCAGGGTGTTCAGCTATTCATCCAACTTCCACAAACTTCCGCACGTACAATATTATTAAGATACGTAGTGAAGCTACTCATACTTTACACTCTTAGTTATTAGACTGATTCTCAGACATTAAAATAATGAAGATTCCAGTAACATATTTAATTAAGTTCTACATGAATCCTTAACACTGACTGTAAACTCCAAAAAGCCAATCGTAGATAGCGCAAGGGCTTCTCAAGTGAATTGATTAAGTCTGAACACGTTTTCGTCCTTTACCCAGCTTGCACCTTGTTCTGAACCGTGTCTTATCTCGTTCAACTTTCAATTGAACCTACTTCACAAAGAATTGGTATGTAAATCAGTAAAATTAATTCTTGGCGCCTATTGGTAAAATCTGTACATTTGTAAGGAGCAAAAGTTGCTCTTTACTAGAAATGGGGGTTTTGATTGGCATCTTGCAAAATTTTGCGACGGTAACGTAATTCGATTAGAAGGTAATCAAATTATGTACTATATTGCCAAATTCTGTTGTCCTGCCATCAATTTTTTTTTTGTGGTGAAGAAAAACATTTTGAGCAAACCAAACGGGGTGGTCATCATCTGCCTGCCCTGTTCCCAATCATTTGGGGTCGGCGCAATATACATTAGAACGCTTCTTACATTCGTCTCTTCTATCCGCCATACCAGCATCCACTCATTTCTTACCCATGTCAACTTTCACACAATCCATCCATCTCTTTTTCGGTCTTCCTCTTCCCCTATATCCATCCACTTTCATATTCATAACTTTTTTAGTGACGTGGCTTTCATGTCTCCTCATAACATGTAGGTCGTAGGCTACTTTATAGTAACTGCTGGTCTGACTACTATTCTAAACTTGACAATCTGTTACCCATGCATCTACTGGTGTGTTCCGACAGTTACATTTGAGGGTCAGTTCCTTTGTGTGATTACTAGCTTCGACCATATCATCACTGACCTGGTGAGATTATAGTCAAACACATGCCCAATACATAGTACAAACAAAATGCCTCATCTCTTTTTATTAGTCATGCGCATACAAGCAAGCAGCTAAAATCCACTGGTATCAAAACTTAATCATGAAAATTAAATATCAATCTAATTTAAAACCTCATTGTAAAAGAAGGAAAGATTGCCAAAAACACTTCCCAAAAACCCTTATTAAATTATCCGATCAGAATATTAATACAGAAAAAACATCCGAAAAATCGCCGCTCCCGCTGCTCTTGATAAAGTACAATTCAATTTTTTGGAGACAGTGCCTGGCGCACGACCTCTGTGAGGGCCGCGTGCTCTGAATAACAAGCAGGCACCTCTGTATTTGATATTCGTCACTTTGATTCTGCTGACAAATGCGCAGTTTTCTGATTTGTGCGATTCTTGTGGTGTAACAGGTGGAAGATCGAGTTACCTGATTGTTTGTCTTGTGAATTTAGTTTCAGATATGTATTTACGATTTAATTAGTATTGCCACTAGTTATTATATTAACCATGGCAAGTCAATCATTATTATCATCATAAACAGCTCATGCAGGTTCGACTATCAAATACAAGCACGCAGGTATAGTGCAGATTGGTCGATTGGACAAGCCTTTAAATTTTAACAAAGCCAATCTTGAGATGTCTTTCACATAAATGTAAAGTTCTCTCTAATCATTTACAATTATCGATGATTCCCAGTTGCATCTTAAATCTAACTTCAGGTTAGCCCTACTAGGTTCTAAATTGAATAAATGCTTTCACTTTGAAGTCTTTCCAAATGATATAAACAGTAAACCTACTAATAAATTAGCCATCATACGCATTTAGGCAATCATCATATAATAATAAGATAATTGAGCTTCAAGACGTAGGTAAAAGCAAATGCCATAAACCAGAAACTCAGATAACTACCAAAAGCTCTTCGCAATGAAATAATGAGCTTTTAAGCCGCAACAGCAGCAAATAATGCTCAATCAATCCATATAAATAAGAAACCTGGACGAGTTCCAACGCAAAAAGATGAACCCCTTCACCGAACTACTTCCAAGTATCTTCTATCTGTTTCAATTCTTTCATTAAGGACAATGAAGAGTTCCACAATCAATTTCTAGCTACGATCCGCCTCAACAACGTTATTTTTGCAGTTGATATCAGCTTTATTATTCATGCAGTAAGGATGAGTTTGGGAATTTTTGTTGGCTGTAAAGTTTGTGACGTACGGAGTCTGTCCATTCATTGCGGGAGCATAGATTGATGGGCGTGGTTGGTGAAGCTAGGTGGTTTCCCGCGACTAAAGGACATTTATATAGTACGATTTTTAATCTATCGTTTCATAGTTGATAGATATAAATTTGTGCTTTACAAAGGTCAAATTTGGTTATGGAAAATAACAGACACAACTATTTGAGAGATGAACTGTTTTACAAAAATCTTAAACAGACTTGAAAGTACACTAAGAAGTAATCAAATCCTGATCTGATGACAATGGGACCAAACGAGAAGTGTACCCCTTCAAATAAAAAAAGAATTTTCCAAATCGATTAATAAATGACGGCGTTAAGAGGAAACAAACATTTAAAAAAAATACAACCGAATTGAGAACCTCCTCCTTTTTTTAAAAAAAAGTTATCAAAAATAGTTTGATTTTTAATCGTATGGTGTAAATAGGATTTTGAGGTTAGTACCGATTACGAGCTAAGCTAAAGTTGATGTATAGATGGTTTCCAGGAGAAAAACTAAAATGGAGCTTTGGCCTGAAACGATTTGGCAGAATATTTTCAGAGTGGAAAATCTGAAAGATTCAAAGAGGGATTTTGCTTTTTACAAATTAACATGTTTATTTATTAACATGACTTCTCCTTGGATTTGTAAGGAAACATCTAGATTAGAGTTATGTACTACAAGGATTTCAGTCCTTCTAATAACTGATTCAATTTACATCATACATTTAAAAAAATCAATAATCGTTTATTCGATTTAGGTCCTAATAAGGTACTTACGAACTTTCCTACGTGTTTTTATTATTTATAGTTTAAACACAGATTACAGAATAGTAAAACTATAATCAAGTCCGAAGGAGTCTGCGGCACACAAAAAGTCTGTGTGCACAACAAAGAGTTGTGCGCCGGACTTTTTGCGCGTCGTGTGCGTTACTGATTAGAATTGTATAGGTTCTATTTTCACAGACTCAAAAGTTCGGCGCGGTGCGTTCTGTCGTCTGCGGATGATCATTTAAATACCAATTGATTATAGATTATATATCAGGGTTACAAATGACTCAAAAGCAGGAACAATTCTTTTCGCACATAAACGCCACAGTTCTATAGAAAAGCTTCATTAAGAAATTAAAGTATACACTACTAATGGAAAGCACAATAATGAATAACCATAAAGCTCACGCAATTTGGCTCACAAACAAAAATACAAACAATCCAACGAAGTACAATAACTATTAACACTGACCACTTTTGAATATAACTATTAAACCAACATAATTCTCCATCTACATTTCTCCGTATAACTGGATTTGGAATTTTATGTAAATAGGTTTAAGGGCTGGATGTTTGATTATATTGTGCAGGTGTAAAGTGGTATGTAAAAAGTTGCAAGGTTGGCAACGTTGCCAGCAATGGTGGTCACTCGAGAATTGTTTAGTTGGCTGCTCTGCAGTCAACTTGTAGTACAATTCTGTAATGTTGGTACCTTTGGGTTGTGTTCTATGCATTACTTGTTTTGTTTGAATAGGGTTTGTAGTTGGAACAGTATTTACCCATATGTTATCATGAAATGTATTTAATTTTTTTAGCAATGCATCTCAGGAATATGCTACTATCAGTATGTACTACGGCTTTGAGTATTTGTGAGAAACTTGCTTTTTTATATTTGCGAATCAATTCAAAGTACAGCCCCTGTACTTTGAATTGATTCGCAACTATAAATTGGCATAAGAGATTGTTAAAAATCACGTAATATTTCGATTTGAAATGTCAATCCCATACAAAGGTTGATCGTTTACTAACGATGACGATTGTCCATAACCATCTTGTCTACTGGCCCAGGTCACAAATAAATTTAGCAAGATAAATTACAAAAGGCACTAGAATTTCAAATCTTCAGCCCCTTCTCTTCGATCTTAATTGTAATTCCGGGTTTAAAAGTGTATAAGGAAAATTCTAAAATGTGTCCAATTCAAAAGTATCTACTATTTCAGTTACCTTTTATATATCAGTAAAAAAAGGTCTTAAAACAATAGAATACTGGATAGGCAATGGAAACTGTGCAGGTTGAAGCATTCGAGATAACGGCCGCAGTGCTGTTGATGCTCGGAATCCGAAGTGCCAATTCTTGCCAATTCACCGTACAATATTGGAAGGCGAGTCCTATATTTTTTTGCGTTCGACCCGAATTTTGAGGTAAAAATTGACATCAATGTTTGAAATGGAATATTTTTCGTATTTTTTTTAATAGACCTCTCAAGTTTTTTTTTTAAATAATAAGGATAAAACGAGAGAATTAAAAAATCACGACTGTCGTTATGAGGAGTTTGCTTTTAGTGCTATCGTATTTCTTGACATTTGGACAGTTTAGACACCCTTTTATTAGCGTGGGGAAATCCGCATAGGATACCCGCCCCCCGGGGGGGGAGTGGCCAGGTTATGCCGGACTTTTAGACCGGCCGCATACTATAAGAAATTTTCTGTCAGAAATTTTCGGACGCCCGCTTGCTCATACATTTTTGGACGTCAGAATTTTCGGATAGTATGCGGGGTCTAGAACAAAATGTATGAGGAAAGTGCCTTCCGGCGGGCGTCAGAAATTTTCTTATAGTATGCGGCCGGCCTTACCGGCTAAAACCCCACGGTGGTCGCCATATGCGCTACAGAGGGGGGCGGGCACTCGTGCAGATCGCGTACCTACCTGCTCGCCCCTCCACGCGCGGCGCTGTGATAGCCCGTCCCGGGGGAAGTGTGATACCTCCCCCCAGCACCCTCGCGGTGCTATCGCACGATGAATCGTGACCACAACGACTCATCGTCCTCCTTAGGGTCGCATCTGGGCGTTCAGGGGCCCCGCCCCGATTGCCCAAGACCCCGAAGGTCCCCGTTTAGTCGCCTTTTACGACAGGCAGGGGAACACCGTAGCTGTGATTCTAAGCCCCAGCTACAGGGCAGGAGGGCCGAGGGCGGGATCGGCTCTCTCCCGATCCCGCTCAGCAGCCTTCTTCTGGACCATTATGGTCTCACAGAAGGAGGCCACGGCCCTCCACGCCGTATCCCGCAGCATCGCCGACACGACTGCTGGCAGGGAGAGATACCGATCGATTTGGCCGAACAGGTTCCGCCGCTCGGGTTCCCACGCGGAGCACACCGCGAGCGTGTGCGATGCGGAGTCCTGGCCGCTTCCACCACAATGGAAGCAAGCCGCCGTCGCCTCACGTCCGATCCTACACAAATAATCACCGAAGCCACCCTACTCTAAATCGACTCAACCATTTAAAAGTACTACATTGGAATGAAGAAACAGACAAACATAAAAATCAAAACCTCTTTTTCAGACAGTCGCCTATCGTAGAAACGGTCATGTAACAAAAGAAGTAGACCACGCAATGAGACCACGTGTCAAAAGTAAACAATAATAAACTCATTAGATCATAGGCTCAAAAAGTATCAAGAATCAACTATAAGAGTGAGTCACGCGTCATTCTGTAGCATGATGTGAAGTGTAATTAATGACGGCAGAACAAGGTCTTCCGTGTTTCGAGTAATGTTTTCACTAGTGACACATGTGTTACTGCGTCTGTTTTGGTATTTTTAAATCATATTCAAGAATACATTAGCTCCTTTAGTAATCTCACTAATTTTATAAATGCAGACCCGTATAGGGTTGCCATGTTTGGCTTTTTACGATCGTGTCGTAATTTAAATTTATTTTAAATTAATATTATCCGTCATAGCTTCAATACAAGAAATAAAGATAAAATTGTGACACCTAAATCGGGGGGTTCCAGAATATTTGCTATAGTGATTATAGCTTACTGGATGACGAAAATTTCATTCATAGGTCATTTAGTTCCGAAGTTAAGCGAAAGCAAAGTTTCGCATTTATGACACTCACTCACTCATGATCATCAGAATAGAACTGGTACTTCCCATAAACTCAGAGAACTGAAATTTGGTACAGAGTTAGGGTTTAATCTAATCTAACTAATATTATAAAGAGGTAAGATTTGATTGTTTGTTTGTTTGTTTGTTTGCATTGAATAGGCTCTGAAGCTACTGAACCGATTTGAAAAATTCTTTCACTGTTGGGAAGCTACACTATCCCCGGGTGACATAGGCTATATTATATTTTCAAAAAAAATAGGGATCCTTACTAAAACTCCAATAATGTAACCCAAGGTGTAAAAAAATTACTTAAAATATTCTTTACATCGCGTGCGCTGCGAAAACTATTGATGATAGAATAAAATAATGTACTACGACTTTGTAGAACACATCATTATTTACAAAAAGTGTCGCGACAGTATATGTCTAACTATTATAGTTATGCCACAATAAGTGTTCTTTTATTTTAAAAATTTAATTGATATGCCGCCGCTAGAAAAGGCTATTTATTTGTATCTTGATATTAATCCTTATCAAAATAAATGACTTCATATTCAAGACTGCTTCAATACCATTATATAACTTTTTGAATTATTCAATTCGGACATTCCATTCGAAAGATATCACGAGTTTAAAAATGTAAGTATTAGAACACAGTGTTTGTAAAAAAACTCCTCCGAAACGGCTTGACCGATTCTTATGAAATTTTGTGTGTATATTCAGTAGGTCTGAGAATAGGACGTAAACTATTTTTCATACCCATAGGGTAGGGTAAGGTAGGGTAGAGTAGGGTAGGGTAGGGTAGGGTAGGGTGGAGGCGGCGGAACGTGATAGGGAGGACACTACCACCTTGGCTATCCGCCATAGGAGAACCGGGCGTCGGAGGGTGGCTTTTTTAAGCCAACTTCCCCCCAACATGGGCCCAAGGGTGGTGGACTCGGGGGAGTCTGCCGCCCATCAACATCGGGACCGAGTAGTAGAGCGTCTGTTCCCGCACGCTACTCAGGAGGAGACGGCGGGGACAATTGCTCCGGTCTCTGCCGTCGACGAAAAGGAGGCCTCCGATCAGGCCGTCGCTGCTGGATACGTAGACGAATGTTTCGGCGCCCCCGTATATCCAGCCGGCAGCGACAGGTAGGAACGCCGTGGGGTTTTAGTCAGTAGGAGTCTGACATAACCCGGCCGCTCCCCCCCGGAATGCCCGGGTATCCATGAGGATTTCCCCATGTAAAAAAAAAGGTAGGGTAGGTTAGGGTAGGGTAGGGTTTAGTCTGCCGACCATCAACATCGGGCTCGAGTAGTGGAGCGTGTGTTTCCGCACGCGACTCAGGAGGAGACGGCGGAGACAAGAGCTCCGGTCTCTGCCGTCGACGAAGAGGAGGCCTCCGATCACGCGGGCGCTGCTGGATACGCGGACGAATGCTTCGACGCCCCCGTATATCCAGCCGGCAGCGACAGGTAGGAACGCCGTGGGGTTCTCCCCCCGGAGTGCCCGGGTATCCATGAGGATTTCGTAGGGTAGGTTAGGGTAGGACTGGGTAGGGTAGGTTAGGGTAGGTTAGGGTAGGGTATGGCAGGGTAGGGCAGGGTAGGGTAGGGTAGGGTAGCACCACAGGTTAGGGTAGTATATTATAAGTTAGTTACGACGGGCATTTAATTTTTTTTTTACTGTTTATAGGCCTGTGTTTGACCGCAATCTCACCATGGTAAATGATGATGCGGCCGAAGATGATAACAATGGTAACGATGGCACACAAAGTCTAGAAGGAGCTGGGTCTGAAGTGCAGCTGTCGGAACACACCGAAAGATGCTTGGCGACAGATTTTCAACTTGAGGGTGGTAGCCAGCCAGGCGGGTACTACAAAGTACCCTACCACCGTGCTATGGTTTCCTCACGATGTTGATGATGTGTAGATACTACATGCAATACAAGGTATAAGTGCGACGTTATCACGAAAACTCATTATCATAATAAAATTTAATGAAACTGAAAATACTGGATAATAGGGTGACTGGTAATTAGTAAACGACACTTAGACACATGATTGTACTCATGATAACAAACAACTTTCCCAAATAAACAAATAGGGAGAAATAACTAAATTAAATAAAAACTGATGGTGTATTCTTATTCTTAGGGTAGGGTAGGGTAGCACCACAGGTTAGGGTAGTATATTATAAGTTAGTTACGACGGGCATTTAATTTTTTTTTACTGTTTATAGGCCTGTGTTTGACCGCAATCTCACCATGGTAAATGATGATGCGGCCGAAGATGATAACAATGGTAACGATGGCACACAAAGTCTAGAAGGAGCTGGGTCTGAAGTGCAGCTGTCGGAACACACCGAAAGATGCTTGGCGACAGATTTTCAACTTGAGGGTGGTAGCCAGCCAGGCGGGTACTACAAAGTACCCTACCACCGTGCTATGGTTTCCTCACGATGTTTTCCTTCACCGAAAGCTCAAGCTCATTGTAGGATTCGAAACCGGGACCTTCGTCTCGGTATCCGACGTCACTACACTGAGCTCATCATCCCTTAAAAATAATGACGCCTGATAAAGTTTGCTTTTTACAGAAAATCATTAATATTTATATTTTAAAAGATTCGAAATTAGCAAGAAACAGTAGTCGCGATACCGTGACGGGGCGGACTGAGGCGGGCGCGGGCGCACAAATCTATCGACACCTCATTACGACATTGCACCCGTGCGAAGCCGGGGCGGGTCGCTAGTGGCCACATAAAGGGAAAACTATAAAAACTAGGATAATCGAAGATCTGGAGTACTTGGTGACCCTGATTAGAAAACACAAGAGCCCAACCATACTATTAGAGATTGACATACCGCCTTTACAAAAAATATTCAACTTGGTGGGCCGCTTCATTTTCTACAAAAAGAAGTGAAATCCCACCAAAAACATTCTGTAAAAAACTAGCCAAGTCTCGATAGAGCTGCTTGTTTATCTCTAAAAAGTAATGAAATCTAGACAAAGTCGAGCCAAGTCTAAGGTTCCTTACTGCGATTTCTTTATTATTATAGTTAATGTTGTGTGACTTGGCCTAAGGAATAAGTAATTGAGTATTATTTACCTATATACAATACATCTATACATAAGTAATATTGAATTTAGGTAAAAAATGGAATGAACACTTTCGTCACCCTATTATTTTTATACCACTTAGATGGCAAACAAGCATATGACCCGCCTGATGGTAAGCAGTTACCGTAGCCTATGGACGCTTGCAACACCAGGGGTATCACTCGCGCGTTGCCGACCCTGAAGAAACCTCTTCACACCCTTTTTGAAGAACCCCATGCTGTACTCCATTGGGAAAACCACGGCAGGGAGCTCATTCCACAGTCCGAGCGTCCGCGGAAGAAAACTCCTTTTAGCCCGCACAGTTCGAAACAATTCTGGTTTCAATGTGTGTGGATGGACTCCCTGTCAATTTTTGATCAATAAAGTTAATTTAATAAAGTATCTAATATCTTTTACTTATGTATAGAAAATGTATTTATATTATTGGCAAAAAAACTTAATGGATACCTTTATGGATACCTACATAAAAAAAGCCTGAAAATTCGAGTAAATTCGATTGTTTGGCAACACCATGTCGATTTGAGTTGAGCGTTCTTTTCTTTCACTGACTTTTGACCTCAAATTAGGTTTTATATAATTTTTATTATTCATAATAGCTTTTTAACTAAATCAGTGTAATAGTGTGCCCCGTCTCACTCTTTCGATCACCAAATATCACCTGTCAGATAAAGACTTCGGAATTTTAGCTAATCAACGTTTGATAACTTCATTATGAATAAGGTGCTTTTTTTTTCAACTTTTTGTGGTTCCATACCTATATAAACTAAAAAATCGAACATAAACCATTACGATCGTCAACGAGTACCTACCAATTCCCAAAAGAAATCCCTTTAAATAATTCCAATACGAATACAGTTATAAGTGACTTCCTGATCGATCAAAATCATATGTAATGAAGTCAATCATTAACTAAAGCGTAGTGCACATGAATTATAAATACTGTAGACTGCCCGCTGAGTCATGCGATGACTACACGCCGTGTGACTAACGCAGCTGAATTATCCTTTTATAGGGTTGCCACAAGAGAAAAGTTGAGTAAGGACGACCTGGAAAATTCAATTAAAATTATTATAGGTGGAATAAAATAAAGTAAGTAAATAATGCTTGGACTAAATATAATGATCACATAAATAGGATTAATTTTACAATTAATAGTTCGAAATGCTAACTAAGGCACTTTTCAAGAATTATCTTCAATTGAATTCATTTTTTTTTTCCTAAAAATACGGTTTTGGATCCTGTTAAGAGCCTACAGCGTTAACCGAATAGTCCGGCTTTATACACCTAACATTTTCTAGTCGTTAAAAAAAACGGTTGTGCCAGCCCTGATGTGTCTATTTTAAAACTTGAATACAGTTAACGTGTGCACGTGTCCTAATATCCGCGCACATCTTCAACCCGCAGCTGAAAAACGACCGAATAAAATAAATCACCTTTATTTATTAAGCGAAATTTTCCGCTTTTATAGTTTCTTATTTATTTTTTAAAGTTAAAAAGCTGTCAAGCGAGCAAATGGTCCATCTGTTGGTACAGTCGCCAATTTTGTTGTTGGACACATAATATTTGTTTTGCTAATGAGTTGCTAATATTTAAAAAGCCTAAAAATCTAGGCCTGTTTTGTTGACTACCTACACTTGTTTCAAGCTTTTTAACAGAATTGTTTCGAACTGGGCTCAAAGGAGTTTTCTTCCGCGGACGCTCGGACTGTTGAATGAGCTCCCCGCAGTGGTTTCCCCAATGGAGTACAGCATGGGGTTCTTCAAAAAAGGTGTGAAGAGAGAGGGTCGGCAACGCGCGAGTGATACCCCTGGTGTTGCAAGCGTCCATAGGCTATGGTAACTGCTTACCATCAGGCGGGCCGTATGCTTGTTTGCCACCTTAGCGGTATAAAAAAAACCGACTTCAAAAAAAGAGGTGGTTCTCAGTTCGATTGTAAGATTTTTTATGTTTGTTACCTCATAACTGCGTCATTTATGAATCGATTTGGAAAATTTTTTTTTTTATTATCAGGTCAGGATCTGATTACTTTTTATTGTGTTTTTTCTAGGCGAGAAAAATCATACGGCCCGCCTGATGGTAAGAGGTTACCGTAGCTATATGGACGATTTTGATGCCATCCATGGGTGTTGTATCACATGTGACGCTTGCAAAAAAAATACATTGTAGGCAACATAAAACATTAAGAACATGCATGCATGTCTACCTACTTGTCAACATGTTAATATAAAAAAAATTAAACAAATACGATTACAAAATACCTAAAGGTGAAAATTTGCAACAATAAAAACTGTATTAACACCTTAAAAGGCTTTGTTTAACGTAGGTGCAATGCACTCACTAAACAACTGTGCTAATATTGACCTGCAACGAAACGCTTTGTCCTGAAAGTGCGTTGCACTACATTTTAGTCAGCATTGTGTATTAAGGGCTTTTTGATAACGGTGCGTTTTGTGATTCACTAATAATTTGGGGTTGGTGCAAGTACAGAGATGACAGCGGGAACCCGTTAAACTTTAATCACGCGATTAATGATACAGTACGATCAATGTAACTTGATCGAAACGTCGAGGTTAGTCAAAATTAAATTTTGATAATAATCTGTGCGCGAATAGACCCGTTACATTAATGTTACAATGAATTTAGTTCTCGAAAGCTTTTAAAGTACTAAGAATATTTAGTATTTAAGTTTGTCCTTCTTTTCATGTCATATGTCCCAAAATAAAATTGTTATTGTATTATCAACCCGTGGAGTGGGGTCCTGGTGACTTGTACTACAGGTTTTTTTTAAACCTACAACAAGCACCAGTCTCTCACAAATCAGTTTCGCATAGTACGTAAGCACTTTTTTGTATCTATTTTTGTGAAGAGAAATAAATGTCTTTATTATTATTGCAACTTTATTTGGTTATAGCAACAATGAATATTTAAAAGACGATAATCCTTGGGTACTACAGCGCTCGCTATTTTAAAAGAGATACTTCTTATTTTAGTCCCTACTCTTCCAAGGAAAAGCAACCTTCCGAACCGTGCTTCAGAGTCTTCATAAGTGCCTGTGACGGTCTATATGTAATTCATATTTAATTTTATTCATAACAATTTTAATTTGATTTTTTTTATTTTAACAAGTCAAAATAATTAATAAATACAACTGCCCTGCATAAAATTAACTAAAAAGTAAAAAAAAATATAGCCAGTGTCACTAGAGATGGTGTAAGAATTCTAACGTAGGTATACATACATCCAAATCAGATCAGGCTGATGGAATAAATTCTCATACACACATGAATCCTGAAAACATTACACTCCTTTTTGGGCAGTCGTGTAATATAATGTGCTTAAAGCAAAACCACGATCTAATCGAAACTGTCTAGTTGTCTATTTAATTTAAATAAAGAAATGAAGGGAGGCTAACGCCAGACAACCTTTACAATGCTACTTTGAAAATTTCATTGTATAAACGCTTACTTTTTATAACATGCACCAAATGCATCGTTGCGCAGTAATTAGATCGGTGTGATCAGCAAAACAATACTGCACTAATTTAGGCATTTATGGTCAATAAATCTGTAGTATGATATTAAATCTATATTATTGCCAAAATGGTTTCGCACTATGCGGTTTCAATAGGGCTTTTTTCTGCGGACGTTCAGGTTGTGGAATGGTCTCCACGCCCGTGATGCAAAGGAAGCACAGCATGGGGTTCTTCATAAAGAGTTTGCATAGAGTTTTTTGTAGGATCGGCAACACGCGATTCACAACCCCGCCGGTGTTGCAAGCGTCTATATGGGGTGGATACGACAAAAAATGAAACCACGTAAAGTACTCATAAATACGAACAACTTTTACTATGGGACCAACTTCGAAATCGCAAAAAAAAACCATTAGTCCCTTATGGGTGAGTTAGTGGCCAATCACAAGACCATTTAATTTAACAAAAAAAACAGCTTTTCATACAAGTTCTCCTCGGCTAAAATGTATGAAAAGCTGAAAAAAAAAATGCGATTTCAAAGTTGGTCCCATAGTAAAAAAAATCGTATTTATGAGTACGTAGTTTAATTTTTTGTCGTATTTTCGTATATTACGGTAATAGCTTACCATCAGGCGGGCCGTGTGTTTGTGTGAATATATAAAAAAAACTTTTTTTTTTAATTAAAAAGGTATACAGTTAATATACAACATATCTGCTGTCGCTCCGTGACATGTTTGCGCGGAATGATCGATGGTATTAGAACAGGTGCATCACGTGATGAATCATGGCGTCATTATTATAATTACACTTGTAACGCTATCAACAAAGGAGATTTTATCACTTATTTTTCGTTCATGTCATCATCATCATCAGCCTATAATGTCCCACTGCTGAGCACAGGCCTCCTTTCACAAATGAAGGTGAAAGGGAATGGGCAATACTCCACCACGCGTGCCCACTGCGGATCGGTGGAGGTAGGCTAGTGGTCAACCTACTGTTGGAATTTTTCAAGCCGCCTAGGAGGCATCCAACTATTTTAACGACTATCACAATTAAATGATAACCGGGACCAACCGCTTTACGTGCCTTCCGAAGCACGGAAACGGTCGATTTGAAATACCACTAGGCGGTCACCCATCCAGGTACCGACCACGACAGGCGTAGCTTAACTTTGCCGATCGATTAAGAACGGCTAATCATGCTACACCACGAGCGCTTCGTTTATGTATGTATCACAATCCTAACTAATTATAAATGCGAAAGTAACTCTGTCTGTCTGTCTGTTACGCTTTCCCGCTTAAACCGCTGAACCGATCGCGATGAAATTTGGCATGCATATAGCCTATAGTATGGAGAAGGTGTTTGCGAGGACATAGGCTACTTTTTATCCCGGGAACGCGGGTGAAACCGCGCGGGTCAGCTAGTATATAATAAAGGTCTACGCTAGGCGAACCGAGCTAGAGCACAAGCGGTGAAAGAATTCACGGAGCATAAATGGATGGAGGGATGCTTCTAGGCTTTGTGTGCTTACCACCTTCGGCCACATCATCATTTATCATGATGAGATTGTGGTCAACCACAGGCAATAAACAAAGAAAAAAGAACATACAGACAGACATCAATTCTAATTATTAAAAGAAACAAAAAAACCCGACTGCGTCAAACAAAAATTAATTGAAAAGAGAAAAACAAGCTCTTTAATCTATAGAATTTTGAATATAACTTGAATGCTATAAGGTATTGCTTTCGGGGATAAACAAATATTACCCCTTTTTTTATTCGTAGACGCCATATAAAAATAATATACCCTATGACACTCCCCCAGTTAGACGAATCTAACGACACCTCATATGTTTAAATCCATCAAGCCGTTTAGGCTCCAGAGCGGCACAAAGAAATAAACATACATACAAACACTCGAAAAACATAACCCTCCTTCCGGGTCAGTCGGGTAAAAATGCAAATATATTATCCAAATGCAGACACGAAATTTCTTGTCTTTTTCTAAAACCCTATGAGCCAATGTAGGACCCACAGATCCATTCAAGGGACCCTAAAAATAACGTTTGACCCCGATCCCCGAACATTTTCCTGCACTTAACATGTTCAACTAAGCATGAAATTAAACTCGGATTTTCGAAGAAACGATTCAGTATAAACGCTTTGATTTCCCGCTAATATTAACCTTTTTTTAATTTACTAAATTGCTAGAACTAAACCGCACTCCACGTGTTTCCAACAAAAAGTGTAATCACACCGTGACGTTATTAGTTAGGTTATTCAATTATCTATTTCTATTATTAATCCAATCAGATGAAAAACTTTATAAAACTGATTTTAGGTTTTTGTACGTTCCGACATTGAGCTATTATTACTACGTATAGAGAATACGCCACACATCACAACTATGTTCCATTAAAGTGAGGCCATCCGATCACACTCGTTGTCGTAGAACGATAAACGAAACGTGTAAGCGCCGTGAAAATCACGGTGTTTGCGAGAAAAATACTCCTAAAAGCGTACTGATAGCGCTAGGTGTTTCTACTGTCTGCTTAGACGACTAATTTATTGTTTCGGCGCTAAAGAGAACTTTAGTTGACTCTAAAAATATGGGACATACAATTTTCTTATGATAGCTTCTCTATACGTAGTAATAATAGCTCAATGCGTTCCAATGAAATTTTTACAGTCTTATAAAAACAGTTGACGAAATAGTCAGTTATGAAAGCAAAATTAAACTTAGAGAAACTTTTAAATTGAATCGATAAAAGGTTCTTTTTAATAATCGCATAAAAATATTTCGAAAATAATTGTTATAATCTTATGTCAAGTATCAAGTATGTATTTACAAACAAAAATTAGTAGGTATTATAGATATTATATCTGTTATCTGGTTTCCATAGTACAAGCTCTGCTTAGTTTGGGATCAGATGATCGTGAGTGAGGAATGTCCCAGGATATTTAATTATTTATTTATTATAAACGCAGCACTATGAACATTAATTAAGGAATGCAAATAAACTCGATATCTGTGAAATAAACCAAGTATACCGTCAATAAATGATTTATACATTTTAGACGTTAAATACAAGCAAAAATATATCATTAACGATACCTCAAACATTTTCTCATGCTTCTCAAAAATAAATTATTCCTTGTGAATAAACACACTTTATATAAATGAAAATGTTATAAATGGTTTTACGTCAACGTTGTAAATCAGACGAAAAAAAGTTATACAAGACGTGTTCTTTGATCCACACTTGTGATGAATCGCCGACCAACATAATGTTGCGGTTTTGTAACTTTATTTGTGAAAAATGATCACATAAAAGTATGCAGTTGAAATTAAAACGTTATGACGTTCGTAAAGTGTTTGGGTTCTAAGAGGACAGTTCATCTTTTTTAACCGACTTCAAAAAAAGGAGGAGGTTCTCAATTCGAATGTTTTTTTTTTATGTTTGTTACCTCATAACTCCGTCATTTATTAACCGATTTGGAAAATCCATGTTTTTATTTGAAAGGATACACTTCCCGTTTGGTCCGATTGTCATCAGATTAGGATTTGATTACTTCTTAGTGTACTTTGAAGTCGGTTTAAGTTTTTTGTAAAACAGTCCAATTATTACACAAACGCCTCGGCTGTCAGTCCGTTCGTCTGTCTGTCAGTGGGCTGTATCTCATGAACCGTAATAGGTGGACAGTTATTTTCACAGAATGTTAATGCCGCTATAACAACAAATGTTAAAATTAAAAGGGGTAATACACTTCTTTACAGAATCCAACGTGTGTAAGTCCAATTCGCACTTGGCTGGATTTATGTATACTACTTAGATAGCAAACAAGCATACGGGCCAACTGATGGTATGCGGTCACTGTTGCCTATTGACGCTTGCAACACCAGGGGTACTCTTTGAACAAAAAAATAAACCGCCTTCAAAGTACACTAAAAAGTATGAAATAACTCTTATCTGACACTGTTTTGAGGTCAGCGAAATCGCATGACGTGTTCTATAGAAAATATTTCGCTGACTTCAAAACAGTGTCAGATAAGAGTTATTTCATACTTTTTAGTGTACTTTGAAGGCGGTTTATTTTTTTGTTAATAGTTAATTTATTTTTGAAGTTTTAGTTTCATCTAAGTATATGAAATTTATATGGGACCATTACGGGATAAACCCCTTACGAACAAAAAAAATATTTAAAATTTATAAAATTATTAATTTTGCAAATCCTTCTATATATGACGTCTATATAGGAGTCATGCCCGAACATACATAAAAAAAAAACATACAAACATCTGAATTGATAACCTCCTCCTTTTTGAAGTCGGTTAAAAAAACGATATGCTCTACCTCCCTCTTACCATAGCAAAATTGTGGTCACAGCCTATCCAAGACCCCAGGGGCCCAAGTCTGCTACTACAATTGTGTTCTAATGAACTATCAGTGTTATCAAAATTTACACATTTTACAGTTTTGGTAGTCTACTAACACAATGGCGCCATAATAGCTTTCCAATGACTTTCCACTGAAACAACAATAATGCCACAATGATCTCTTAGTTGTCAGTTTTGACAGATTTTGTACTAAAACTCTTTTCATTAATTATGAGACGATTATGAATTAGTAGACTGCGCACATCGGCTCAATGATAATGGAATTGCAATAGTATCGTGTCATTATGACATTTTAGCAGACTTGGCCCCCGCTTTGTTATCAAAACTGTGCGTAAATTAAAAAGGACTATACCACGTAGTTGAAAGTTATTTCAGAGCAATGTTTACAGTGGCATGTCGACGAACGAATGGTATGCGAAACATGAAAGAAGTACCGATATTAATCATTTACATGACCACATGTAAAGTACAATGTATACTCTTGAACAATATTCACACAGAAAACACGTATAGCATACTTGTATGTTATATTCTTACATTTTTCTGATACCTTTCAAATTCTGAATCAAAATCATTTATTCAAATAGACCTTCGCAGGCACTTATGAAAAGTCTGACTCTAATACTCTAATACCGGTTCGGAAGGTTGCATTTGCTTAGAAGAGCCGGCAATAAACTCAGCAACAGGGTTGGATTTCGTAGTATAATTATACTATTTGTACCATAATTTTGTGATGTATTCCGTAATGAAGTTTCTTGTATGTATAAATACAGTCCACTTATACAGACAGACGGACGGTTGACGGACATTACCCTAAGAAACATGGTGGTAGAATACTATTATCATACTTTATTTATGGCTACCTTCAAACGTACCAATATGTTCCAAAAGCTGTACTTGAGTGTCATGATTACTTGCGGTCACATTCATCATCAGCCTATAATGTCCCACTGCTGAGCACAGGCCTCCTTTCACAAATGAAGGTGAAAGGGAATGGGCAATACTCCACCACGCGTGCCCACTGCGGATTGGTGGAAGTAGGCTAGTGGTCAACCTACTGTTGGAATTTTTCAAGCCGCCTAGGCGACATCCAACTAGCTTAACGACTATCACAATTAAGTAATAACCGGGACCAACGGCTTTACGTGCCTTCCGAAGCACGGAAACGCTCGATTTGAAATACCACTAGGCGGTCACCCATCCAGGTACCGACCACGACAGGCGTAGCTTAACTTTGCCGATCGATTAAGAACGGCTAATCATGCTACACCACGAGCGCTTCACATTGCATTAGACGAACACTCGCTATCAAAACTAACACCTATAAAGATCGCTAGCTATATATCTGTATGATTAATATTCCATATTGACAGAGTATATCGATGGATAATCAAGCTCGTAACTACCCATCGCAAATCCCTTTTGTGCGGTAAATATTTATTAAATAATTTTGCATTAGCCCCCCGACTTAGTTCGCGGTAGACGAGTACAAACAGTAATCCGCTTATGTCTACCGAATGAGTGGCACAGATTAAATAATCATTGTAGTTTATAGATGCGACATTTGTGTTTGTTGTTGCCTATTAAGTAAAGTTGTCGGTCGGTCGTATTAGGGATAAATTTCTCATTTTTTTGCAGTTAACTTATCCTTACTCTGACAAACTACAAACGTGTGATAACAGGCGTATTTGATCTCCGGTTTTTCGTCCGGTTTATTTTTTAATTTAATCTTTCACGCATAATTTAACATTTTCGAAAAAATAATAATAATGTATAATTAAAATTAATCAATAGTATTAAACTTATATGCATCCCAATAAAAGATTATTTTTTGTCATTTTCATCACATTTTAATATTAAATAAAAATAAGGCAATCATAAGAAGCCATTGCCGTAATGTGTAAGTAAACTTACTTACTTTAATTTTCCTATTTATATAAATATATATTATGTATAATTAAAAGTGTAAGTACTTTTAAGTCCTCAAATAATGGTAGATAGTGCTATATATAATCTATATCAAGTAAACATTTAAACAGGAATGTCCACTCTACACAAATTCAGCTAATTTCTACTCTTTGACGTGGGTTTACTAACATTGTGCAAGTTTTGTATACAGCGTGTACTTACGGCGGGTGCTTAGTGTTGTAGTAACCTAATGAAAACTTTGACATACGTGTTGGTCTACAGATTTAGCTAAAGTTACAGCCAATCAGATACTTTGCTTTTTTATTAAACTACTGGACCTTAGACGCGTATTTTTAAAGTGCATTATTGCATAGTTTCTTTCAGGATACGAATAAATTGTTTATGTTTTTAGACAAACTACCCGAGAATGATCCTAATGGTGAAAATATGTCGCAGTATTCTGTAAAGTAGAGGTACTTCCCCAGTCGAGGAGGTTACTATGGTGACACCTACATAAAATAAATCTACTCGCATAGTAAAAAACGGTACATTTTCTAAAATAGATTTGTTAATGTAAGTCATTAAAATTTAAAAAACAACGGGTTGCACTCCGGGAGTGTCGGCAGAAGTGAAAACTTGAATATTAACGTTGTGCATTTTTGAAACTAGACATTTTTCACATAGTGTTTTTATACAAGGGAAAGCTAGTTCAAGATACATGTACATATAATACTTTTGAATAAGATTTTATAACATAAATAACAAAAATGGTACCTACCTTCGGGCTAGCTAGAGAATATTATAAGAATTTGAACATAACCCCAGTATAAATACGATCTAATTTGCAACTACTCTCCCTCCGTCTTACGAATTTTCGATCAGGGTTACGTGACATCTGACGCGAGTTTATAATTTTTTAACCATCCCAAAATGTGCACAACGCCGCCAAAGAAGTTTTCACTTCAATAATAACATAATGTAAAAATGTAGTAAGATTATAAGTCAAAACAAGGACTAGAGTAGGTACAGTTAAAAGCATAATTTGTTTAGTTTGCAGAAAGCGCCATGCAGCGCCAGCGACGGTAATCCCCTGAAGGGAATAAAAAATTAGTTGCAAATAAAACTGAAAATGTCGCAAATGGAATGTTTGCTCCTTTTATAGCTGTTTGCGTTGAGAACTTTATGTTGTTTCGACATTAAATAATTATGAAGAGGGAAGAGGGTTTTGTCTGTTGCATAAGATTTTATGACGAAAAATTGTGTTTGGTATTGATCAAAGATTATTTAATAAACGGGGTTTAACCCTCGTTTTTAACTGATCTATTTTCTTGAGATAAAAGTAGTTTATTTATAATAATAATTATAATAACAAAAAATAATAAATACACAATGGGACATTCCTCACACACGGTCATCTGATCCCAAACTGAGCAGAGCTTGTACTATGGAAACCACATAACTGATATAATACATATACTACTTTTTGTTTGTAAATACATACTTAATATACATAATTACACCCAGACTCAGGACATACAGACATCATGCACACAAATGCATGTCCTGTGTGGGAATCGAACCCATGATCTGCGGCGCGATAGGTGGAATCTTAACCAGAGTCTTAACCAACCGCGCCAGCTGACCCGTCATGGTTATAATCCTGTCATGTTAACTTCCATTCATATCAGCTCAACCAATAAACGTTCACACACATTTTTTCATTAATTTTAGTATAATTTTTTGAGAGAGGTAGAGCATAGCGTTTATTCGCTCAAAGAGCAGCTCGACTGGGGAAGTACCTCCACCTTACAGAATACCGCAGCCAATACGAGATATGAGAACGGGATTAATTCTTCACGTAAGAGAAGGATTAGGTACTTAGGTACTTAGCCTGAAAAGTTATGCAACGAAAACAGTGTGCAATGAAGGTGTCTTCAGGGTCGGCAACGCGCGAGTGATACCCCTGGTGTTGCAAGCGTCCATAGGCTACGATAACTACTTACCATCAGGCGGGCCGTATGCTTGTTTGCCACTTTAGAGGTAAAAAAAAGGTACGGTAAGCAATGTAATGAGTATTTTTTGACATTATGGCTATAGCCCACAGGCGTTGTTCAGCGATTTATGTTACTGACTATACTATCACATTTTTAAGTCAGATAAAAAGTAAATTTAATAATAACAAAGGCTTATCTCTGGATTTCATCCACAAAACCATTAGGGTAGTAATATTAAATATTCCTGGCTTTAGGTAACTGAATATGAAGCTTCAACCCCTGCAAATGCATTCGCTGAAACCGTCAATGCCTGAAATACAGCTGAATATTGTAATGTGCAGTACGGGTGTAATCCCCAAATCAAACAGACTCGATGATTCACATATAACTTATTGAGAATTTTAAATTGACTACTGAAACACTGTAAAATTTAAATCATTCAATATATTTTTTTTTTTTTTTTAGGTTATTTTACAATTGTAATTGAGCCTAATAATGTAAGTAAGCAGTTTACTTTTTAGGAGTGGACGCAACGGGCGGTTGACCTTTTTAAAATACGTCTTCCGAAAACGCTCTAGGTAGCGCTATTGCGTCGCGTCAAGACGTCAGCAGTCACGTCTAAGGGTCACCGCTTCCTACAACAGCACGGCTACGCCTCGGCATTTACCTTGCCATGCAAGTGAGGCCTTTAATTCGTATGCGTTAAAGTAAATTTTACAATGACTAGATAAAATAGTTGACGCCTCGCGGCAAGCGCGCTTGCCGCTACAAGCCTCTAGTCCTGCTGACCACACGCTTCCAGCGATCTTGCCAAAGTCGAGCTACCAATTTCACCGGCGCCGCGTGAGGTGCCGCCCGCGAGCTGCTACCTCGCAGGCGGCGCGCTGGCAGGTAGTGGTTGGATTGAGTTGAGGCGGTGCCGGGCCGTTGCTGCGATGGATAGGTGCTGACATAGTGAGTGATGACCCTAAGGCCGAGCTCCGGCGCCGCTCTAGAACGTCGAGTTGTATTCTAATGGTGCGTCTATGCTACGCGAACCGAGCACGAGCCGAGCCTCTATTCGTTCGTTGCTCGCGATGTCAAGTGTGGACGTACAACGAGCCTACAACACGAGCGCGATGCGAATCCCTTTGTTCGTCAAAATCTGTCAATTTGCGGAGCGCAGTACGAGTACAACTCGTCAAATTTTCATTTGTTTTCCCCAGGCAAAATAAATGGTTCGGCTGGCTTGCAGTTCTGTTCTCCCACCCGATGTAGACTGGCTTTAGCTTCTGTTTTCTCACAGATACAGTCATCTTAAATAATCTATCGTACATTTTGACAGTCCGCCATGTATTTTGTCGAATGCGACGTGTCGAAGGCGCACAGAAAGAGATACGTTGGGATATGTTGGTTAATAAATGTCAGGAAGTTTAAGTTAGCGTGACTACTCCACTCAGCATTAAACTATAAATAATAAAACGTCAGTTAGCACGAACCTCGTTTCAACTTGTCCGCTGCAAACTTATAAATTGACTGAAAAAATAACGGGCGGCCGTACACGGCAGTTGACAGTCGGTAAATAGTACCCGTGGATTGTTTTGTTTTTTATCAGATTAGGAATATAATAAGGTTATTTAACGTTGGTGTGTTAATGGTGATTGTGGGCCTAGAGCACGCACGATATTCTAGATTTGGTAATATTTACTACAGTATTTTTTAACATGCTTAAATTATAATTATATATTATTTGTCCTGACAGATTAATCTATCAACGGATAGTCCAAACTATTTTCATTTCATTCTATTTCGAACCATAGATTTATAATATTATAGAGATATAGCGTTAAGGCTATATGAAGCAATTTTTTAGGTAATTGATCGTAAGGCATCGTGCTAACAAATAATGTTCAAAACAGCGACGCATTTGTTGTTAGTTGAATTGATAGAATACCAAAATAGAAGAAATTTTGCAGTTTTAATTAAATCAAAAAATAAACGGCTTAGTGGAATATTTTTAGGTAATTCTTTAGTTGGTTGAATTTCCTTTACTATCACTAAGTACATAAAATAAAATAGTTGCAAAAAAAATTTGAGAACAAAGCGACGAAAAAAAAATTTTTAAGCTCTATTTTTTTATCATGTTACTATTTTAATTTTATGATATATTTTTGAATAAGTCTTTTCTTTGAACATTTGAATATTTTTTTTCTCACTTGTAATATGTACAAATACGCCTAACTGTGACAAAAAACAAAGCGTTTTACGGTGTCCAGCTTTAGATAGCGCCTTAACAACGTTACCTTGTGTGAGACATGAGCAGTTTCCATATAGATGCATTCATACTTTTTATAATAATATCATTGCATTCATAGATATATATCGTACACTCATTGTACAGTCAGACAAAATGTCGATATGGAATCCTTGTAATTTTTTCTATCTAACGAGAAATTGTAATTCATAATACGTATTTTAGTCGTTCAAACTATATACGCGCACTTCGTTTCAAGGCGTTTTGCCCGTACGTAGTTACGTACTCACGGCTCGTACTCTAGTACAGTCACTCTATTAATATTCTAAATCAATGGTTTAGAAGTTAATACTGTTTTTTGTCATGGTATTGTTTTTTGGAATTCAGTCTTCAACTGAGAAGCACGAAACTAAGCTTTTTATATTATTTTTTTTATAATCCGACTACATTAGCTACATTTTCCCTTCAAATATTCAACAATTTCAACTAAACCGAAACCTGTTTTCAGTTACGGTAAACCGAGTGACCACAAAATAGCGTAGAGTTCATATATCATGCATTTGCCTAATTGCCACCATAAAACAAGGTGTGTGGAATCGTGACACCTCACTGGAATATTTAATATTGTTTGACCGCGGCTTTTTTATAGGATTTTGTGAAGTTTGTTTTTGTGGACTAGTTTATACTCCGTGACTTTTTAATAGTCTTTGAAAAGCAGCATTTAAAAATTACTATTGTATTATTTAAAAAAAACACGAATATTATTCATTATGACATGACGTAGTTTTAAACCCTGTTGTCTACTCGACTCGTTCTCTGGGTTGGTAGTTTCTACCATTTTATACGTAAACTTTTTATTTTTATTTTCTTCAAATGAACATAAAAAAAATATGAATGATTAGTACCTTTTCATTGGGTACATTAAGTGGGCTGCATTTCTAAGACGAATAAAAAGTCACGGTGTATAAGATATGTGTCGATTCTATGACGAGGTTCACGGGTTCGATTCCTAGAATGAGCTTGAGCTTTTAGTGCAGACTAGGATCCTAATTAAACTTTCTTTGGACACGTATCGCGGCGTAGTGATGTATCCATCGAGCGCGATGGACCGACCAAATGAAGACTGCAACAGGCGATCCCGTCAATCACTATATCATAAGGGCAGCAGTTAGGCAAAATGGCGGCATCTTGTGAAACGCATCACAAATCACTCTGTAAAGAGTACCTACAACGCATAAGAAGATGAAAATCATGTGTCATTGTAGGACCCTCGGTTATCTACCTCAATTATCCTACCTAGTAGTCATAGCAACTGCACTTGAGAGCCACTCCCACGATATAGATGTAGTTAAATAACGCAAGTATCATGATCTGTATTAAAACCAAGCGTGCCATTTTTTGACTATCTACTATTTCATCACAAGCACTATTTAGTGATGAAAAACCAACTGCACAAGCGTGCCATTTTTTAAATACCTACTATCACGTCACAAATCACTATTTAGTGATGGAAAAAACCAAATCAATTCAAGTACACCGATGCAATGTGGGTGCGATAGTGGCCACGGGCACTAAATATGGCACGCGAAGTAGTTGCTCTTGCGTTATCTAACTACTTCTATATCTGTGGTCACTCCTTTCTAGGCTTTTTATACTTACTACCATCGATCACATCATCACTCACCATAGAGGTATCTATAGTAAAAAAAGGGTTTTTTACAGCGACTCGGTCTCACTTCACTCGCATTCAAGCCGTTACTTTAATCATAAGGCAAGAAAAATGTGAACGCCTACGCCTATTATAAGAGCAACTCACAACAAAGGTTTTCAAAAATCTTAATTTTATGCAGGCGTTGTACAGTGTTCTGTGTGTTTTGCTCATGTGTAGCAGCCCACTTTTTACCACTGCTGGACACAGGCCATCTCACAAATGAGGGTGACAGGGAATGGGCAAGTAATCCACCACGCGTGCCCACTGCGGATCGGTGAAGATAGGCAAGTGTCAACCTACTGTTGGAGTTTTCAAGCCGCCTAGGAGGCCTCCAACTAGCTTAACGACTATTCTTACCGGTGATTGGTTAACTTTGCCGTTCGATTAAGAACGGCTAATCAAGCTAAACCACGAGCATTTGAAAATTTTAACATGAGTTATAATTTAATAATTATTTCAAATTCCATCACTCACGTCACGCGTTATCAACCCTCTCCAAAGAGCTCTGGCAACCTTAAACGCAGGAACACTTTAAGACGAAGATCCCGGTTTCGAATCCTATAATGCGCTTGAGCTTTCTGTGAAGAAAAACATCGTGAGGAAACCATAGCACGGTGGTAGGGTATTTTGTAGTACCCATCTGGCTGGCTACCACCATCAAGTTGGAAATTTGTCGCCAAGCACCGACCGGTGTGTTCCAACAGCTGCACTTGAGAGCCAGTTCCTTCTAGGCTTTGTGTGCTTACCACCTTCGGCCACATCATTACTTACCATGGTGAGATTGTGGTCAACCACAGGCCAATTCACAGTAAGAAAACACAACATTGTTATTTAGATATTCTGTAAGCTCTTTAAGCAAAACAATTGCTATGATCTACCTTCTCTTTTTTGACATCATCATTTTAAAGCTAAACACAAACAAACCATCCGGCCAATCAATTTAAAAAGTAATGGAGATGGTGCAAATTTAATAAATCACATCGAATACCTATTGGAACGATCACCGCTTAGTAATTTAAAAACGTAGCATCCCTTTAGATTGCGGATAGTGTAGCGTCAGCAAATATATACGTCTTACTATCGGCTACTCACCGCGCGGTGGATTTGTCAGACTGCAGCCGGCGAGAGCGTTGCGACGTGCCACGTACAGATAGCAAAAAAATCTATTTGTTAATTATTTTTATGTTTTATAACTTTTTTAAACACAATGATGATTTTCCCTAAAATGTTAGTTATTGTTAGGAAAGACTTCAATGAATTTGTTCCTTATATAGTGTTTGTCACTGGACGTCGTAGACTTACAGCAAAATCAGTAATTATCATGTTTAGCGGACTAACGCCCTAACATTTCTGAATTTGCCTGCCGAATGTCAGGCAAGATAAGTTTTTCAAAAACGACAAGCTTTAAAACTATCGTTCGAGAGTGTAAAAGTCATACGAATCTGTTTGTCCGTTTATTCAGCCGATTACTATAAAACTTTGTTGAATTGTTGTATGGGTTAAGATCTGGATAAGATTCCACCTATCGTGCCGTATGTCATGAATTCGATTTCCACACAGGAAATACATATGTGTGCATGAAAATGTTTGTATGTCTGTGTTTGGGTGTAATTATGTATGTATTTACAAACAATAAGTAGTATATGTATCAGTTAACTGGTTTCCATAGTACAAGCTCTGTTAGTTTGGGATCAGATGACCGTGTATGAGGTGTGTGAGGAATGTTCCAGGATATTATTATAGCCCGGGAAAAGCAAAGCAATTAGTGCATCAGTAAATTATAAAAAGAATCAAAAAGTGAATATTTTTTTTACCAACGCTACACAGAACTCACGGGAGCCCGATCCCCTTTCGCCCAGGAAATTGAGTGAATGTTTTCCAATTTAATCGCATCTGGTCTGATACTTCAGAGCGGGACAGTCGCCGGCTCCCAAACACCCCCGGTACTGCATCTACGTGCCTTGACTTCTGTGATTGCTAATCACTTGTCCTTATCTAATTATTAGTTTTAACTTGGTATTGTGATATGGGTTGGTATCGATGGAAACCATCGGAGT
The DNA here is from genome assembly GCA_951394255.1 of Polyploca ridens. Classification (NCBI taxonomy): domain Eukaryota; kingdom Metazoa; phylum Arthropoda; class Insecta; order Lepidoptera; family Drepanidae; genus Polyploca; species Polyploca ridens. The sequence goes on from OX596261.1 coordinate 14,666,370, forward strand.
GGCGTCTCGATCGATTACCTATTTGTAAACGGTATAACAGTTGAGTAACTCATGGTATTGATTAGCCGTTGTTAATCGATCGGCAAATTTAAGAAATCACCTGTGTGGACGGTATCCTGATGGGTGACCGCCTAGTGGTATTTCAACTCGAGCGTATTCCGTGCTTCGGAAGGCACGTAAAGCCATTGGTCCCGGTTGTGATAGTCGTAAAGCTAGTTGGAGGCCTCCTAGGCTGCTTGAAAACTCCAATAGGTTGCCTACCTCCACCAATCCGCAGTGGATATTCGTGGTGGCGTATTGCCCATTTCCAGTCACCCTCATTGTCTAAGGAGGTCTGTGCTCAGCAGTGGAACATTATAGACTGAAGATGATGACTGCGATAAAAAGCCGACATGGACAGATTGTCCTCAAAAAACCTTATAGTACCTCGCCTGTTGCTGTTGATAACTTCAGTAACTTCGACTTTCATAAGTCTTCCTTAAGGCCTAAATTGAATTGAATATGGCTTTGACTTTGACTTTGGACAAACAGGTACTACACGTATTAATAAATTAATCATACAGAATACAAAATAAAAGTGGCCAACAACAATAACCATGGCTGTTTTCAAAATGTCTCGATGAAAAACACACTTTGTGAAAACCAATTTATTACATTCAAATCCACCAATAAAACGAATCAATTGTTCCGTTAAATTATGTATTAAACCCTAAATTCATCACAAAGGGTCATCCCTTTAGTTTTAAACTTCCAATAGCCCTTTCATTGGACCCTTTTGACACCTGCGTCTGTCCTACATGAGGTTACTTTGGGATTCATTTCAATTAAGTTAACTGTCCTATAACTAGCTCTTTTCCCTAATATGGTGGTCAATTGAATAGTTTTTATCGACAATCGTCATCGTTAGTAAACGATCAACCTTCGTATGGATACATTCCAAATAGAAATAACAAGTGATTTTTAACAATCTCTTACCCATACATAGGTTGATCGTTTACTAACGATGACGATGCAGTGGTGATAATCAAATTTTATTCTAACCTAATTTTGTTTGGATAACCGATGGGGTAAACGAGTTCTTGACTGGAGACCACGCACAGGCAAGCGAAGTGTGGGACGCCCCCCCGCTAGGTGGACCGATGACCTGCGAACCTTGGCGGGCGGTAGGTGGATGCGAAAAGTGGAGGACCGGGTGTGGCGACTACTGGGAAAGGCCTATGTCCAGCAGTTGACGACCACATGCTGATGTTGATGATGATGATGAATCATGCTACACCACGAGCGTTTCACATAGTTACTTACACATATTTGCAGATGAAGCATTAAGTTTACCTATACAGAACCCTTAGGTGGCTACTTAGATATTGTGACTTCTTATAAATAACTTAAGGTATAATTTTAAGTGTGGTGTGTTAGTACTACTGCTCTTTTATATAAGAACCGCTCATATTTTTCACGATTCCGCTCTAAAAACCTCAGATAAGTAGTAGTACTAGATTGAGAGTAAAGTAATGCACATTTTTACCCGACATTCAGTTAAATGTAGACAATATAATCAGGTAGACATTCCCCGCAGTAAAGCTGACTTATCCGTGCAAACCGGCGGAATGGCGGTGCTACGTGCATCCATAAATTGTGTCCGTGCATGATTTAACTAGTGTTAGCACCTAGATCCGGTTACATTTTTATTTCTTCGCGCATTATCTTTGTATGGACAAACGGGTGCAAAAGTGCTAGGTGGTTAATTTAAATTATTTCTCACATTTTTTTTTATACTACTTAGGTAGCAAACAAGCATACGGACCGCCTGATGGTAAGCGGCTACTGCAGCCTTTGGACGCTTGCATCACCAGGGCTGTTACTCGCGCGTTGCCGACCCTGCAGAAATCTCTTCAGACCCTCTTTGAAGAACCCCATGCTGTACTCCATTGGGAAAACCATGGCGGGGAGCTCATTCCACAATCTGAGCGTCCGCGGAAGGAAGCTCCTTTGAGACCGCACAGTTCAAAACAATTTTGGTTCCAATATGTGGGTATGGACTCCCAATCGATGGCGAGAGTTGCGATGGTAGAATGTAGCCGTGGGCATCATCTTAAACAATTCTTCAGAACACTGTCCGTTGTACAAGCGGTAGTACACACATAAGAAGGCAAAGTCTCTCCTCAGACTGAGGGGCTCTAAACCGCTTGTGAGCTCGGGATCGTTGACAATTCTAGCTGCACGTCGCTGAACCGAGTCTAAAGGCCCAAGCTGGTATCCAGGTGCCCCCGCTCATAGATGACAACAGTACTCCATATGAGGCCGGACTTGCGACTTATAAAGTTGCAGTCTTTGCCCCGATGTGAAGTACTGCTTCGCTTTGTTGAGCACTCCAAGCTTTTTGGATGCCAGCTTAACCTTGTAAGTGACTGGATTTGTGCACAAAAAGTATAATAATAATAACGATCTTTATAATTTTTCCCAAATTATATTTTTCTTCTTTTTAATTTGCTGTAAGCCGAATTACACCTAAAACTATAAAATTAACTTACACCTAGAACTATACAATTTTCAAAACATCGCCTGCTTATTTCCACAACTAATCTCCATAGTTCATCGCAATAATATTATTATATTTATACAACAAAGTAAACACGCTACCATCACTTATACGCGACTGTACGTGCATATATTTCCCATACATCGCGTCTCTCGGACATAGATTACCGATCGCATAATATCGCGATAACTAACGCTGTCCCGTACCGCATATAATCTTACGTCAAATCTGAATAAGTTCTCGATAGTTTCGGGTAGTTTCGGTTACTCTCGCACACTTGATTTACGTTTAATGTTTTTGTTTTGATAGCAAATCGTATTCATTGCGTGGTCTCTAGAGGTCAGATTTAAAGCAATGAATAAATGTCCTGGAATATTATCGTAATGTCCTGCTTTTCATAGAAAAGGTACAGTCTACTCGGAAAAAATGTATGAAAAGCTGTAATTTTTTTTGCGATTTCGAAGTTGGTCGATTTGTGGTTTCATTTATTGTCGCATCCACCCCGTTTATGAAATCGCGAAGAGTTGGTCAAAAAGTTGTTCAGCATTGCATATGAGGGTTTAAAAGTCGAAAAATCGATCTAGCTAGGTTTCATCTTTAGGAAAACGTGTTTTTCCAAGTTTTCGATCAAAGCTCGGTCACCCAGGTACTATATATTTACTCCTGGACTTGAACAAACAAATGTTAGCCCTGGATATGAATGGAATCAAGAACTTATGGCGTGGCGGTCATACCTTCTTGCTAACCTCCGTCCGTGAATCAATGACCAATCTACATTGAGATAATTATTATTTTCTAAATTCCGAATTCAAAATCATTTATTCAAATAGACCTTCGCAGGCACTTATGAAAAGTCTGACTCTAATACTCTAATACCAGTTCGGAAGGTTGCATTTGCTGAGAAGAGCCGGCAATCAACTCAGCAATTACTTCAAAACAGGCTTAGATTCATTACATAATATTTACATTCTAATCGCACTGACAACAATTGCGTGCCTCGGCGCGGCGGCAAAACTACAAATTTAATCTATTGAGAATCAGCAAATTTATGTTTCTTTATTTATTGTAACGGCGGACATGTCTTCATGATATAATATTATGATGAAATAGTTAGTTTTGACGACGACGTGTAATATCAAATTACAACAAGCATATTTTCAGATTGTTATGTAAGTACTCGTTAGTCTGATTATCTTGCGTACAGGAATTTGAACCGTATTGCTATACAATTAAGGTTATAAATGTACAGGTTCCGCAAAGGTATACAAAGTATAGTGAACAAGTAGTCTTAATTAACCGAAAACAAATCTTTTGGAGCAATAAAGTTGATTCATTAAACAATTTTAATTTGCAGTAATTCATCGTTTCAATTCAAAGGCGCGGGTCTGCGGCATAAACTGCAGCGGGCAGTGGGAAATATTTCATCAGTTTAGTAATTAATTTATCTCATTGGAATATTTTAACATACTGAGCAGCTATTAATATAAACTAAACCATATTATTTGGATAATAAAGCTGTTTTGACAATTTATCATAATATATACTTAGTAAGTATATGTAAGTATTAGTTACCATTAGTATCCACCCGCATTTCCCTCCATTTTACCAGGCTATGATCTATATGTCGGAGAGTTAGATCGTTGGTCGGACTCATTTGGATTATGATATTATCGTGGTACAAGGGTTGGGTAAAATAGTAGAAACACTGATTTGACTTTCACGTAAATAACAGACTTAATGAGGGTATGCGTAATATTAAGAACATTGATTTGACTATAACATGAATAACAGAGTTATAAGGGGATGCGTATTGCTTTTGGGATAGTTAGTTTATAACAAGCGCTCGACCTGTACACATCTCAGTGCAATCATTGTTACAGCCGGTTCTGTAGCCTGTAATTATTTAAGACTGTACATGTGTGAAGTGAAGTAAAGTGACGTGTGGTGATTATTTAATTGTAATATTATGTCGTAATAATAACGTAATAAACACATTGAACCCGTGAGGAGTTTGTTGCGTCGCTTCTTCTCCTCATACGGGACTTTTACGAAGCGATGGTATAACGTTGTTTTATTGCCTGCACTGCGCCCACCGAATCCCGATACTACTGAACCCTAATCGTGGTGTTTGTATCGCTTGGCTGTCGCTGACTCCGACATATATATTTGCCAAATGTCATCTAAATCCAGTAAGCCATTAATTATTTACAACTTTATCACACAAGCACAGAATAGGAATTCGCTGGATAGACAAGAATTAGTTGAATTTTCACACGCTTTTCAATCATATGTAATTTAGGCACCTATACAATATTTATCATGAACAAAAATCAGTTTTTCATCAAATTTTCCTAGAGAATCAACTAAGTAAATATTGGAAACACCTAGCTTTCGAGATATTCAGGCGTCCACACCACAGATTACTCCAATAGTCAGTGAAAAGTGTTTTTACTAAAACATTATTTTTGTGCGGACCATATAAAAGTGATTTATCTTGTGACTATAATAATATAATACGAGAAACTCAAATAGGAAAAGGCTGTATGGTTCAGACTTTTGCCTCTCTTTTGGCGAATATTAGAAACAACAAGAGGTCGATCGGTAAACAAATAACCGAAAGATGTTCGTCTCTGGTAGGCAGGATAAAAACATTGTGTGACACTCAAAATGTGTCGGTATCGGTAACTTGAAAATGTCTGGTAGCTGTTATACAACGACGATTCTTTATTATTGCTCTTACAAACCCATACAATATAGGTACGTACCTACTCTTAACTTAATATAAATATTAAAAAAATAAACAGTATTTTAAATAACAAAAATTGTTCAAGTTCAAACCTCTATCGCTTATCGCCTTGCCCAGTACTTTGAGTTACATCATTGGAATATTAATTTTTGCCCTGGGAAGCGTTCTGTGATGAATTTTATTATCAGCCAGCTCCCCGCTGAATCCAAATTGGGCCATTACAACTAAATTGATAACACACTCGAAGGGAAAGCGATCATTTTGGTTCCTTAGAAGCTTTTTGGTGATATATATTAGGCACGTTTCCATTAAAAACGGGCGGCATTATGTGGCTGTATTATGTGGAATTTATTAATTTATTGTTTTTTGAAAGTTTTGTGACTAGACTTACTTAATTATGATCCTGCAACCCCTAGATGGCCGGAATTTCTCTACGTGTCAGGGTCCGCAATGAAGACATTCGTAGGAGAACGAAAACGACGGACATACCTCGTAGAGTTGGTAAGCTGAAGTGGCAATGGCCAAGCCACATCGCTCGAAGAGCCGATAACCGCTGGGGAAGAAAGGTTCTCGAGTGGCGACCATGTAGTGGAAAGCGCCGAGTGGGACGCCCTCCCACCAGGTGGACCGACGACCTGGTCAGAGTCGCTGGGCACCGCTGGATGCAAGCGGCCCAGAACCGTTCAAAGTGGAAATCAATGGGGGAGGCCTATGTTCAGCAACCATAGGCTGATATGATGAACCCCTAGATGAGGCAGAGGGCGTCCACAGAAATCTCCATCCCGATCGGTTTTGAGCTTCGCGCTTGATCTCACTCCAAGACTTCCCGATCTTCTTCGCTTCGTCAAGCACAGTGCGTCGCCAGGTTTGTTTGGGACGGCCACGCTTTCGCTTCCCCTGGGGATTCCAGTCCATTGCCTGCTTGGGTATATGGGCGGGATCTCTTCGGAGAGTGTGGCCAATGCAGTTCCATTTGCGACGCTTGATCTGTTGGTCAATCGGGGTTTCGTGGCAGCGTTCTCGGAGATGCTGAAAGCGATAAGTACAGCTATAAGCGAAGCGAATCAAAAGGAAATAAAGTGTAACGAGGGAGACAACGCATCATCCTGGGCTGATTAGTCACGTTAGTAAGATGCATGGTATCGCCACGTAATTCTTGGAGTGCGTTGGATCAAAATCAAAGTCGAAAGTCATAACTTAATTTTTTTTTTTCGTTAGATGACTTCAATTATTAAGCAGTCTGCCCAATGGTAAGCGTCACAGTCGCCTATGGACATACTGATGACCTTAACAAATCTTAGAAGACAACTTATTTTCAAGTACAACTGTCGAAGAACCCTTTAGAGTAGCATCAAATTCCGAAAATAGTCAGTGATCTTGCACTGATTTCGAACAGAGAGGACCAATAACTGCATCTAAATTGTTAGTGTCTCCTTGACTTAGCCAATCAGAGCGCATTGTCGCTGGTGGGGAAATGGCGGAAATGATTTAAAAAAAATTAACGTCGTCGCACTTCTTGGGTTAATTTTGAGAGCAACAATCTAAACAAACCTACGTACAGTAGTACCCAACTGATATGGCTTACCAATGTACCTGCGCAGAAGATACATTTTCAAAGCGCGGGAAACGCTATTGGTCGGCAGCTGTGTCGGCCATGTTAGCGCGCGCCATGCGGAGGGGCGTGTCTTGCGAGTGAGACGGAACTAACATTTGCACTGTAGACGAGAGACTGTAGTAACGAAGATTCACGATGCGCCATATCAGTTGGGTACTACTGTACTTGGGTTTCAACTAGATTTGATGAACACACTTACATGCTAATATTATTTCCCTATTACGTGATCTCTAAACTACGAAAGTCTTAAAAAGCCCTTTCCTTCGCCAAAGACACGCGTCAAAGCAAATGAACAGTAATTCATACATAGTCTATTAAAGGTCGTCTTCAAACCCTTCGGAGGTTGGGAGGAAGTCAGCTGATCTCCCTAAGGATTCAATTTCCTTGCGCGAGCATCCGGCCCGAAGCTGCCTCTTTCTACTTAAATTGTTTGAACATCTGTAATATTATAGATGTTTTTTATCGGACCGTCTATCTTTACTACACCATCTATATTCTATACTAATAATAAAGCTGAAGAGTATTGTGTTTGTTTATTTAAATGCACTTATCTCTGAAACTACCAGTCGTACTATACTATAATCTCAGACAGAACATAAGGCAGATGGAGCGCGCCAAACACCAAAGTGAACACAAAAAAGCAAATACACATTCAAAATCAGATAACTAAACCTAGTATTCGCTTTTGAATTTGTATTTGCTTTGATGAAAAAAAGTTTGATTTTTTTATGTCTTTTATGTTTTTTTTTATTTTATTCATGCAATAGAACGCTTGCTGGCACGAATATATCGACTCGAAGATCGTTAGCACTGAAAATGGATCGATTGAATGATTTTAAAGAGTTTTGATAAAAAAATGACATTAGGACAATGAGGCTTTACATCGAAAGAGCCGAAGGTTGCCGATATAGAGATTGTATTAGGCTGATATGATGATGATGATGATGAAATATAATTACATGCAGACTCAGAACAACCGGACAAACTCTTCAAGCATGATAGCTTGTAAGCCATGTAAGCAAGCTGGCTTAAACAAGCGAAACAATATTAATGTTTATTACATATACGGCGTTCTATCACTACAAACATAATCGGTTAATTAAATACGATCAAATTAACTTGCCATCACATAGAATTATGTATTAGAACATCAGGACCATAGATTAAGAGAGATTAGACGCCGCAAGCTTGGCCTGAATAGACCAAGGCAGCTATGCTAGCAGGATATGTATGAGGATTTGCGTCACATGATTAAGGCGATGATAGCTCAGTGGTGGTGGAGTCGGATACGGAGTCGAAGGGCCCGGGTTCGAATCTTACAACGAGCTTGAGCTTTTGGTGAAGGAAAGCATACTGAGGGAACCAAAGCACGGTGGTAGGGTACTTTGTATAGTACCCATCTGACTGGCTAATACCATTAAGTTGAAAATCTGTCGCCAAGCACCTATCGGTGTTGTCCAGTTCCTTCTAGACTTTCTGTGCTTACCACTTTCGGCCTCATTATCACTTACCATGGTGAAATTGTGGTCAAATACAGGTCTATACACAGTTAAAAAAAACATCTTTGGCGAGTGGTGGGAAACAACAGGACAAAAAGATAAAGTGAAGAGTTTCCATTATTAAACGGTAGGACACAAAAAGCCTCTCTACAAAGGCTAGATGGTTTAAGCCGCCATGAGATAAGAAAGAAGTTACAATAATGCCTATTTTTGCAATTTACCAATAACATAAGACATACGTGATTACCACTTTCAGCCACTACATCACATTTGGGACAAATACAGCGTTTTTAATAGTAGCGATTCTACACGAAAGATTATTTAATGCTTTGTGATTGTGACATTTAATTACGAAGAAAATATGAAAATGAACTATCTAATTTATTGTAAATCTATGGTTGCTAGTATCAATTATCTTTGCTAGGCATTTAGGTAAATTATGAGCCATTAATATAGGTAATTGGCGGAGCTAGCGGTTTTAGGATTATGTTACTGTAGTTTATGTTGTATTTACTATGGTGTTTAGGATATTGTATAATTCTTTATGTAAAAATAATATTATAAATGTGCATTTTTATTTTCTGAAAAGATATACAGGGTGTTGTTTTGGTCGGCGACAAGCGACCCAGGAGCGGTAGTACAAAATATATATTCCCCAAATATGGACTTAATTCCATTAAATACTGTAAATATGATGAGAAATACCTTATTCAATTTGAAATAAAATTACCGCAAAGTACGGTTACTAGGCACGTGCACAGACTAGAGCTAGGCGCAAGCCGCCATCGCCCCACCCCTTTACTCCCTCGTACTCCCGTTGAGTATTATGTCTACACTTTAGCTTATTACATGATTTAAAAAAAATTAATTTTTGTTATTTAAAAAAAATAAAGTATTTTTTTTATATTTTTTTTAGCACCAGTATCATTTGTATTATCGACCCTGAGTCGCTCGTCGCTGACCAAAACAACGACCTGTATAGTTTCTTGGCACAAAGATATCATATAGATATATCCTAAAATCAAAAATAGGTTTCTTTTTTTAGAATTCGGTAACCAAAGGGTGTGAATGAGACCCTATTACTAAGCCTCCGCTGTCCGTCTATCCGTCTGTTTATCAGTGGGCTGTATCTCATAAACTGTAATAGGAAGTTGGATTTTTCACATAATCACTGAAAAAAATTAACTACAAGTGACTACAAAATTTTATTTAACAGTAACACAAAATTTGACGACCTAACCTAAACAGAGTGACTTGCGAACTAAACTTACCAGTAACAAAACTAGTTTTTGTTCGTTACTAAATTTTTTGATTAAATGTAACTAAAGTTAGTTTCCCGACAACAAAACGTCAACTTACATAACTAGTTTTTTAGATCATTTTTTTCAGTGATGCTGTATTTATTGCCTCTATAATAAAAAATAATTAAAATGAAATAACATTAAAAAAATACAAACTCATACAACAAACGTCTTTCTTCTTTCGTGTGCAAGTGCGAATTGCACTGCCTGCTTTTTAATTTAAATAAATCGACAAACAAACATACAGCCTGCCTATTAGTAAGCGGTTACTATAGCCCGTCACCCGGGGCATCACTCACGCGTAACTGACCCTTTCCCCCTTTCCAATGAGCTCTGGCGACCTTACCCACGCACAAAATACAAGATTCAGTTATTTGGCTGCGGTATTCTGTAAGGTGGAGGTATTTCCCCGATCGAGCTGCACTGTTACCGAAATACAGCTCTGCTCTACATCTCTTACAAAATACTTTTACTTTTTTAGGATAATTTAATTCTCCGGTATAAAACTGGTACAATTTCAAATAAAAATGTACCAGTTATACCTCTATGTTTTATTATTCTCTTTTTACTGTTTCTAGTTAAGTAAAATTAATTAATTAAATGTTCATTATTAATACGTCAGATACATTTTATATGATACTAGCAGACCCCCGCGGTTTCACCCGCGAACGGTTTGAATTTTTTTGCGCGGAACATTAATTATTTTTCAAAAATAAAAGTAGCTAAGATACTCCTTATAACATGTTTAAAAATTCAATGCGATTTTATTAAAAAAAGTTGGTGCAATGCGTAGATAGAGAATTGTAGGTAGATAGGCTGTCAGCGTATAGCGAAGAAGATAGCGATAGTTCGACATAATTACATATATATTTGGATTTGTATCGTATTTAGATGAAATTATCTATACAACTTGCATGATATTGACAGAAAATAACACTTAAGTATAGTAATCCTTTGATTTACTTACTGTATTAGTTAAACAAAAATACTGACCGATGAAAGGTTATGTTTGGTTCATTTCATTCACTACGGCTTTTACAGCCAATTACACAACAATTCAACATCACTACACGCCAAACAATATCTTTGAGAATATATAAGGTCCTAATAAATGTATGGAGATTTTCTATGCAAGTCAAAGAAAAAAAAAATTCTTTCCCTCGGTTTTTTTTTCTAATATTATTTTTTGATTACGAATGACCTATACATTCATCATCCCTCAAGAGGAAGTTCACTAATTTATTAGGACCTTATATACAAAGCAGCGTTGCCAGTTTTTTGTGTTTGGGTCAAAGCGGTGTTTTCTAACTGCTTGAGTAAAAAAAAGCGGGATTCTATCGCCGAAAGCGGGAAAAACTAAAAAAACCCGGCCAAGTGCGAGTCGAACTTACGCACCGAGAGTTCCGTAGAAACATGTAGGTACCTATGTTAATAGTTCAATATCACGGGTATCGATTCTCGGAGATTTTTCTCCTTTTTTTCTATTATGTTGTGATATAATGGCAATTTTTTCTTCTTTTTGCGATGTAACTGCAAAACTCTTTTCGGATTTCTTCCTTTACTTGTGCTACATGGAATTGCTTCTTGCCAAAATGTATAGCCTGTAGGTTTTGATTCCCTTGCGAGCATCAAAATATGCGGCATATACGGCCGTATCTTTTGATTGCGTTGACTTAGAAGTTTGTATTTTGTATACTATCACAATGACATTTAGCGCACATTGGCGCGGTTCTCCTTAAATACCACTGTGGTGTTTAAGACGCGTGACGGGAAAGCTGGTGCCATTTCTGTGCAGTGGTGTCTTTATAATTTCCCACTTCTACGTCCAACGATGATGATGATGAAAAGCGGGACCGAACCTGTCAAGCGCGGGACATTCACTTTTGGGCAAAAAATCAGGATGCCTGGCAACGCTGATACAAAGTCACAAATAACATACAATTAGGGTTTCACTGCTCTCATCAACAAATATCATATATACACAAACTTTTTTGGCCTCAACGACACTGAGGTCAAACTATAAAAACCTATACCCGAGATAGGGACAAAAATACGCTTAGTCCTGCTCACACATACACGTTTTGACATATACGTATCTTGACCTGTCTACCTGTAATTCTCCGTCTACGGTTCAATGCAATTTACTCTTTAAAATTGGAATGTCAAATATAAAAGAATATTTTAATCGAAATCGCTAAGGAGTATTGATATCAACTTCGATGCAAATCACCCTAAAAATAACTTTCTACCCCTTTTTGACCGCGTTAGGCAATGAGTTTCAATAAAATACGAAACACGTCTTCCATCAATTCTGTTAAGGAATGTTTACGCAAAATTTGAAGTAGATCGGACCAAGGAATCACGTTGTCCCATACAAACTTTGCCCCCGTTTTTCACCCCCTTAGGGGTAGAATTTCGGAAAATCCTTTCTTATCGGATACCTACGTCATACAAAGAACACACCCTCCAAGTTTCAGGTCTCTACGATCAGCGGTTTAGGCTGTGCGTTGATTGTCAGTCAGTCATTCAGGACAAAGCATTTTATATGTATAGATAATTTAATAATTAAAAATGCAATTACTGAACGTGCATTCGATTAAAATAAATAAATAATGTACTATATTCGCGGCCATTTTATGTTCAATTATAAAACACACTTGTCAGCGAGTCAAGCATTATTATTGCACAAAATAAAACAGCTTTTCGATTCAAAAACCATTTCAAACAATAAAATCATATAATTAACATAAATTGCGAGGCATCGTTTGATAATATTGTTACTGTAAAAGCTTGAACTTCGGTATATCCTATGATTTGCCGGTAAAACCTAAGATTTACCAAGTCTTAATAGTGGAAGTCCGAACTGACCTGTAGTCATCGTTAATTTCGGATATTTACCAGCACTTACTCTGTACATCTTAGGTTTTACCTAAGATATGATAAACGTTGTTTTTTTTTTCTAATTAAACACGTTAGCCGTTTCATCGAATTCCTGCGGTTACCGTAGCATATAGCCAATGAAAAGAGGAAGACCAGTAGGCGAAAGGAGCAAAAGATCACGTAGATATTATATATATGACAGGAACATTTTAATCCCACCAAAAACATTTTTATGTAAAATGTTGCCGCCAAGACATATGGCTCGTACTGTCAAAAAGTTATCAGATCTCATGTAAAGCCAAGCTTATAACTCCACATGCACTTACTCTACAAGCCCTAACTTCACAAACTCTACACACCGTAGTCAAAATATATGGCTTGGCCGTTTCGCTACCGTCACATGGGAGTAAGGTGAAAAATGTATTCACTGTTCATTACTATTTTGTTATTCAATAGTTCTTGTAGTAGTGAAGTTTGTAAAAGTAGTTTACAAATAATTTAAATTTATATAGGTAAGGACTCATAATAATGCGATGTATAATAACTAATTTTTAATCATAAAACATTTTTTTATTCCCAAAACAGACATTTACTAAGCATCATTGGTAAAACCTAGCTTGTAACAAACTCTGAAGGTAAAACCCCGAAGCACATTTCATATCGTACCTAACATTTACCGGCTCATTGTGGTAAATCCTAAGATGTACTCGTAAAACCTAGGATCTACCGGTATTCGGGCTTTTACAGTAACAATACTATCAAATTGTATCGTACGTCACATTATAGTATTAATGTCACAGTATGAGTTAAATTTCATTTTTGCCGTATAATACAAGATAATTATGACGTGATATAAATTGAGTTGTAAGGTTGTGGACATAGTGTATGACAATTTTGGAAAAAGGTTTTTTTTATCATCATCATCATCATATCAGCCCATGGATGTCCACTGCTGAACATAGGCCTTCCCCATTGATGTCCACTTCGAACGGTTCTGGTCCGCTTGCATCCAGCGGCGCCCAGCGACTCTGACCAGGTCGTCGATCCACCTGGTGGGAGGTCGTCCCGCTCGGCGCTTTCCAGTACGTGGTCGCCACTCGAGAACCTTTCTTCCCCATCGGTTATCGGCTCTTCGAGCGATGTGGCTTCCCCATTGCCTTTTCAGCTCACTAACTCTACAAGCTATGTCCGTCGTTTTCGTTCTCCTACGAATGTCCTCATTTCGGACCACCATCAGGCGAGATGGATAGTTGTTCCTTAATTTACTTTATTTGCTACCTTATATAAAAAATGTATCTGGGTTATATTCAAAAATACTGATTCAAAATTGAAATCGTTCAAAAATAGAACATTTAAAACCTTCCTATTTCCACGCACGTACAATATCAAATGTTTGAAATATTGCTGACTGTACAAACAAATGGAAATTCTGACTGAAGCAGAATGGATATTTCAGAGATAGTGTCACTCAAACGACACACTGATACCGCTTTTGTTAGCAGTAATAGATATAACGCGCTTTCTCTAAATATTTTTTATCTTTAATTATATTTATATTATTTTTACGTATATCATATTTATATCGAGATTTATCTGCCTCGTGGTATTGCAGTCCTCTAATCTACCCCTTTAGGAGTTGAATGTCGGCAAATCCTTTCGTGGTGCTCACCTATGTAATGTGAGAAACACCTTGTAAAATATTATGCTTTTAGTTGCACCGGTGGTCAGGTACCGTTTTATCGGCCCCACTTAGGGCGCCAAGTGTAACGATCTGCCAGTGGAGGCTCTTATACCGTGTGATTCGGAATGCCTATTTTATGCCGAAATCTGTGGATAGAATATAGCATTACCAATAATCCTGAAAAGTTTCAGTAGTCGTAGTACTACCAATACGGAGTTATAACGATTCGAAAAATATTGCGTAAAAGCGCTGCCTCGCGTTGGTAACAACCCTGATCAGCTGTTTTTCTGACACTATCTGACTTATGGGAGTATTGCACTTGACCTTGACATTTACATCGATTTCTGTCAGCCAATAGTAACGTTACCAGGCGACCATTTTATTTCTTAAATATGGCCGCCTGAATCCGTCTAACAATAAGTCAAGCCACTTCATAATATTGCAATTATGGTTCCGTAGGTAAAGGTTTTTGTTATTGATTACGTATGAAACTTTTTTATTCCAATTTTCATCATTGCGGGTATGTATTAGTGTCGCCTAATGATATTAGTTTAATGAAAATTTTAAATAGCCATAACAAAATTTCAAAAAACATGTTTGAAAAGTTAATCAAAGTCTGTTGATGATGATGATGCCGGAGCGAAAGCTACTTCTTACAATGACGAGACTAAGGCCTTAGTTCACCATTACTTCTTTGCGACAGGGATGGTACGATTGATAAATGAATGTTAGAACGATGAATGTAATGTTAAAAAAAATGTTTTTGATTTTGTAGCGTTTTGGCTGTTTAATAATGCTATTAAGCTGCTGTAACTAATAATAAATAAATAAATGCAACCACAGCCACCAGGCCACGTTGCCAGTTGCAGGACTCATTCAAGATCACTTAATGCATAATTTTATTTGAAGTTTTCATCAATGATTATGGGTATCATAATAGGTATACGGTTTTTTTTTACCTTTTTGGTTGGGAACCCTAAAAATAGTTTTTAATAGTTCCATTACCGAAAGCTGGCAGGTCAGGTGGTACGTCTGAGCCATTGGAAAAGTAAATGATTGACACAAGCGACATTTAGAAATAAAATAAATAAAATATTAAATATTGTAGAAATCTAGAACTTTAAACCAAAATTCCAAAATGTCGTTTAGATGCGTCAGAGGATCCTGGCTGCTTTCGTGACTGTGGCACCAGATATGTTAAAGAATACGATGAAATCAATTTCACGGCGTGCATGATATAAGTGGGTGAAGTAAAAGGCTGGTATTTACATTGATAGTGACAATAGTGATTGATTACCTACAAAGTTGACAAAATTTTAAGTAATACTGATTTAGGAAAGTGCAATAATAAGAAAATAATTTGAAGCGAGCTATAAGACTAAAGGTAAGACAATCAAGTATTCGGTCTGCATCACGGTGTTGTTATGTCAATTGTCGATAGGCGGGAACGGGATTACGACGTCCGCCATTTTTATTTATGATACACATGCTCATTAGGGTTGACACATAATGATTTGGTTGATTATTTTATTTTATTTGTATGGAAATATTTATGTGCTATTTTCCGTTGTATAATATTGTTTTTACGTTTTAAATAAGGTATACTTCAATACCCTTTCGGCCTAAAATAGACATTCGGAATCACCCTATATAACTACTAAGGTATTATTATTTTATCAATCATCAGACAAGCTCAGACTATTGAATCTTTCAAGTCTCAGTTATTCTTTTACTATAACACTCTTTAATTCCTTTTTATTGTCTTTTAGTTACTGTTATTATGTAATAGTAGTATTTAGTTTAGAATTTTTTCCTTTAGGTACCCAAAGGTTGCCTGGAAGAGATCGCTTAAGCGATAAAGCCGTTTAAATTGTATAACTTCCTTAATGTGTAATACTTTTGTTATTTTTACTATGTCAGTGTATACAATAAAGAATATTTCATTCATTATTTTATAATACAACAAAGTCACTGGAATGTTCTAACTAATAAGCTTCATAAAGGTAGAATCAAAGCTCTTTATTCGATTTATAAGCTCTACGAAGACACTTATAGAGTTCTAAGCTACTTATGAAATGTTCATATTCGAAAGGGGAAGAGTTTCTTTGTTTGTTGAACCGGGCTAATCTCTGGAACTACCAGTCAGATTCGAAAAATTCTTTCACTAATAGGAAGCTACATTATCCCCGAGTATAGGCTTTTTATCCCGGGAATGCGAGTGTAACCGCGGGGGACAGCAAGTTATCTTATGAAATAAAAATGTCTCTGCTATACGTCTTATTATCTATCCTATATACCTACCTATCATATCCTAGAGAACAGCCAAAAATATATCAACACTTAGATCTTATAGATAAGACTACGAATTCACACTGGTTGATTCTGAGCAAGTTGCTGTAAAACGCTAGAAGCAAATTTTTTTTTTTTTATCTTATCGGGCCCTGGACTATTATGAAAAAAAGTAAATATTTATTTCAACATACACATAACAGATTTAGCAATAATTAGTGATGTCGAAAAGACTTCAACTTAGCTCTCTGAGGTAAGTAGTACATACACGTCGGTTAACGAAAGCTGGCGCGTTCACAGTACAGTATTACCCAACTGATATGGCGCGTCGTGAATCTTCGTTCGCACAGAAAAGAAAGTATGGCCCCGAAGATTAACGAAAGGATGCTTACAATTCTTCAATATTCAATTCAATATTCATCAGTACAATTGGACCAATCAAAATCCAACGTGACACAACTGTACAACAAATCCGGCACAATATTAATTTGTATACAAAGTGAAGTAAAATTGCAACAAAGCTAATCTACCACCAAAATAAGTGGATTATTTTAGCTCGGACACGGCGAATACAAACGAACGTGTCCGTACTCCGATCATAAACGAACTAGATAGGTGGCCTACAAAACTAGTCGTTACCCGCGGCTGCACGCGCATCGAAGAGATTTTAGGCTTTTATGAGCTTCTCTAAAATAATTTAGCTCCTTTGTAAAATAAAAATCCGCATCCAAATCATTCCAGTATTTCTTGAGTTATTTACTATTTAACGGACAGACATACAGACAAAGACGCAACGTCGTTTAATAAATTGTAGATATCACATTTCGGGGTATATTTCTTAAACTTAAATTATTACAAAAAAGGGAAGATATGGCACCTAGTCCACAGCGCCTGGAACAACAAAACACAGAAAGCTCGGGTTTAAAATATAGGTATTTCATCCAAATGTTTCTTATTATTTAAAGAGCTCCATTTACAACTAAACAAAGTGCGTTAGCAACACATACATTTTGTCCCATGCGCTGCACTTTTCTTGTATATTTGGAAGCGCATTGAGCGTTGACTTACAAGTACAATCTAGTCTAGGTGTATCTTTGATCGGAGTGTCCAAAACATGGTAGTATTCTTGCAAAAGCGTTGCCACTGGTCATTGGCTCTATTATATAATTAAGTTATACTCGCTGTTCACTCCGCCTGTCTCTACAATATACAGTTCGATTAAGGTGCCAGTGTCAGCGTTTATTAGACGGCGTACTGCTATTTCAAAGTTTCGATTCCTATTCAGGACCGATTTTTCTTTCTATTCTGAAAAAGCGAACAAAACTATCTTTTCTATTATTTTTTTTAGCTTTTTTGTGGTTTCAAAACCCTCATGTGATACTATAATCACACGAAGCGAAGCGAGAGAAAAAAACCCACATTCGTGTTTTAATACCCCTTATTATACAACAGTTACATAAATAACTATTTAAGAGCTTGTGGTTCGCCCTCTGATCCTTTTAGCTCAAATATTTTTTGCGAAATCACCATCAAAACACTCCCCAAGGCACCCCTATACCGGATTAAAAATCATTTTCAATGATACAAAAACTTCTCAGTTGAAGGTACGGCGGTCATTTCGAATAATTATAAGTAGGCACATCAAATACACTTTGACAATTTATTTATTAAGAAAACCAATAGCGTTACACAACATTGATAAAAAATATATATCCAATAAATAAGATCAACTTAAAAATCGTTAAATTATATCATTTATTTCCAATAACCGTTCATATTTTACAACCGCTCACACCATAGCGCCACCTTTAGGCATTTGCAATGCTTGTTAATGTTAATAGGGAATCTGAATTCAACCGGCGATCGCTTTCCGGCTTACTGAATATCCATTCCAAGCGCATTACTGCATTTAATGCATCTATAATAATATTATTACGTTCTTGACTTACACACCACGCGTGTAGTATACTCTATGTCTGGTATTACCTCATTAGAATAATGTATCCTTGCTGGTAATGTTGTTATTGATACTACCGATTGATTATGAAGAGCTGGTAGGTTGCTAAGCTACCTGTCACTGTATGGACCTGTGGGGCGATTACGTAACTCAATTACAATCATTTTCGAATTGAAATCGGTTCAATAAAGCGGTTTTCTGATAACTTTTTTACGTTCTGATAACTGCAAACACAAACAGTGGTTCATTAGAAATGGAACCATTTCCGATTTTGTAATATTTCTACCGATTCAGAGGTTATTTCAATCTGAATTTCATTGAAATAAAGTTACGTAATCCGGGTAGGTACGGGAGATACTGGCACAAATTTCCTGGTCATTTCTACCAGTATGGCGACCAGTCAGGGGTCTAATTACGTAATGACGAAAACGAAAATGATGGTCGCGCGGTCGAAATCGCGTGGGCGTTAATCGAACATGTCGGGAATGTCGAACGATTTGTTCCAAAAATCATACCATTCCAATATTATAATAGAGATATGCTACCCTCATACTAAGCGGCGTTCAGTTAGTGTTGAATTAGGTGAATGCGATAGAAAATACGGAACATATGGTTCAGAAAGAGATAGCTATATGTAGCCGCTAAACAAAATTACGACAATTGTCTGAATTTGTCTGCAACAATTAGCATGCGTTACTGCGATATCTACCTCTTTTTATTATAATATTATTGTACCATCCTATTTAAAATTTTCCCGTAAAAAAAATCTAAAGGACAATGCTCATAAGCGCACATCATAGTAACTATTTCACTGTGTATCGAACTTCATACAACTAACGAGGCAACTTCGGCAAGTCCTAACTCTGCGGGGTTTAACAAAGAAAACTTTGCTACGTAACGAAAACTGTCAACGACAGGTATTGAAAGACTATGTGTAAGATGGTACAGGAATTGGAGACACCACATAGTGTGAGAACAAACTATAAAATGGTGCCGATTCTATTGTAAATCGCACTAAACTAATTTTAATCACATCTCATCTCTTTCTTACACACATTATTGAAAAATGATAGAATATATTTAAAGCTGTCAAATTAAACTTTGCCGTCTTATTTTGCGTGTATTTAGGCGTAACCGCGATAGATGGCGACTAAATTTATATTGAAAACAAGCAATGGACTAATTTGACTGGACTAAAATTCTTACATCCTTTTCTTATGTTCTTTGTTAGAAAGAGACATAGTGAGATTAAAATTAGTTTACAGAATCATGGCCAATGTCGATTTAGAGGGTCAAAAGATAACTTTTGATGAGATCTAAAGTTCTTCTGTAAATGTCTATCGAAAATCGTACCTATCTATACTAATATTATAAGGCGGAAGAGTTTTTTGTTTGTTTTTATAAACGGGCTAATCTCTGGAACTAACAGTCGGATTCGAAAAATTCTTTCACTAATAGGAAGCTATATTATCCCCAAATATTATAAGGTACTGTCTACGGGAACGCGGGTGAAACCGCGGGGATCAGCTAGTTCATACATAAAAAAACAGTTTTAGGTATTTTCCATACTAAATGAGAATACATTTTGGTCCATTTAGCTCACATCAAAAGAGCTATTAATTACAAGACCAATGAAAAGATTAACATGCTTGCTATCTTGTTGGCAATCACCTTCAAATGGAAGACCTGTTGCCAACAACCGTGCGTCCCAGCAGTTGTTGCCTGCAGGTGCATTAGAGAGCCGTTCCCTTCTCATCTTTGGACGCTTACCACCTTCAAACATCTCTTTCCATGGTGAAATTATGGACAAACACCATCTGACCATTTTTTAAAGTATCAAACACACATACGACCTGCTTGATGGTAAGCAGTTACCGTAACCTAGGTATACACGATTGTAACACTAAAAGTATCATCCGCATTTTGTTTACTAAACAAAAAACCCGACTGAAAAGAGAAAAAACAAGCTCTTTTTGATACCCATATTGTTATAATAACGAAATTTTTGTTTTAAACCCCCCCCCCCCCCCCCTATTTTTTTATTCGTAGACGCCATATAAAAATAATATACCCTATGACACTCCCACAGTTAAGGAGACGAATCTAACGACACCTCTTATGTTTAAATCCATCGAGCCGTTTAGGCATAAAATATACCCCAATTCAATAAACACCAACAAATTATCTGCTGACTTTAGCCAAAGCTGTGATTATCCCAACTATTAGCCAAAATTCCCAACTTATTGTGCCGGCCAGTACGTACAGATAACCGGGCGATAGTTCGCGATAGTTCCCGCGCGATTTGTTTAGACTTTTTCCAAGGTGCAAGCCTTCAAGTAAAATGTTTTGTAACTAATATAAATTTTGTTTCAGTATTTTCAGTAGATACTGTTTGTTACAAAAGGAATGTATAAACAGATTTCATGACTGTGATAACCAAGGTTGTTTTTGGATACCTAGCACGTGGTCGTAATGTCTTACTGAAAAATGAAACTAGAAAAGATAAAACCAAACTAGAGCGTAGCGATTATTCGCTCAAGGAGCAGCTCGACTGGGAAAATACTTCCACCTTACAAAATACCGCAGCCAAATAACTTTGTGTTCCTGCGTGAGAGTAAGGTCGAAGGTCGGTCCAGGTACTGACCACAATCGTGGTCGGTACCTGGATAGATGACCGCCTAGTGGTATTTCAAATCGAACGTTTCCGTGATTCGGAAGGCACGTAAAGCCGTTGGTCCCGGTTATCACTTCATTGTGACAGTTGTTAAGCAAGTTGGATACCTCCTTGGCGGCTTGATAAATTCCAACAGTAGGTTGACCACTAGCCTACCTCCAACGATCCGCAGTGGGCACACGTGGTGAAGTATCTGCCCACTTACACCCTCATTTGTGAAAGGAGGCCTGTGCCTAGCAATGGGACATTATAGGTTGATGATGATGACTACATAATACTCAAATTAACAGAAACAAATTCACAGTTAAATTACGTGAATTATGAACTACCAGAATGAAAACTATTTTTAACTAATCCACAGAATCGTACATCATAAAAACCTTGTACACACAGTTTTTAAAGGCTCTCGAAAAATGTTTTCCGTATCCACGATTCACATTCGTAAAGAGCATTTATGCGGGACAGAGCTTATATTTTTAAATCTTTTTTCCACACTTACGTCAGATTTGGAGCGCGTCACTTTGCAAACTCGATTGGATCTCGAATGGAAAATAAATTCGAGTAAGTGGTTGACTAAATAATGATCTACCTACAATAAAATAAAACAGCCACGTACGGAAGGTTCCGTAAAATAATATTAACTAATTCAAACTGACTATGAAATAAATAGTAGGCGCAACAAAAAAAAACACCAAAAGAAGACGTTTCTTGTATGTTCCCTTTAATTTTATTTCATGTTTTTTTTTTATTATAGCGGCAATTGAAATACATAATCTTTGAAAATGTCAAGTGTCTACCTATTACGGTTCATGAGATACATACAGCCCACTGACAGACAGACGGACGGACAGGATTCATGAATAGGGTCCCGTTTGGCACCCTCTGGATACGGAACCCTAAAAAGCAGTCACTACAATTTAAAATAATTAAATAATTACCTACCTACGCTTCATTGATTAGGCTTGCGACTCAGTACTTATTTTATGCTCGCGGTCAATACGAGAGTCACTTCTGCATCTATATACAGCGTGTAAGGGACATCGCCGCACAAACGGATACCATGGGTCCAGGACATGATTCTGGACCCCCCCATGTTGGAATTTTTCGTCGGTTTTTCCCATTTTTTTTTTTTTACTTTAGTCTGTTCATAATCGTTATTCTTACCTAACCCAAAGAGATTTAAATTAAAAAAGTTATTAATTCATTACTTTCACTAAAAGTAGCAATGTAAATAAAACTAGAAACGGTGTCTTATGGCGATATTCGCCTGCAGTCAGCGACATACTACGTAGGCACAACGTTATCGCGCGTTTAAATCGCGGTGTTCACAATACATTGCGCGCTCGAAAATGACAATTTCTATAACCGATCATTAGCGAGGTGAATGACTTTCACAATTTGATTAGTGGCATTAGGTGTAGCCTTTTCGCGAAGTTTGCGTTACCATGCGAAATACAGCCTGTATAACAAAGATCTCATATTTTCCCGGGATAACAAGTATCATATATGTAATTCCAGGTGAGCCGTTGGGGCGTTAAGAGGAAACAAACTACTTTCGTGTTTACTATTATATTACTAGGATAGTTAATCAATAGAGACCTACAGCCTAGCTGGGTTAAACCAGTAATCATAATGATGTAATTAAGATTAATTAGAAATTAGATACTCAGCTTGTGATGTAAATTTGATGCAAATTGAATTGGGTAATAATTATTAGGTTTGTCAGTGATTAGATTAAACTCTATTTAGAGTTTGAGGTTTATAATGAACGTAAATAAATTACCATTATTAAAATACATATCCTCTGCCTGGCCCCTGTCGCCAAGTTAGTATGTATGTGCCCTGCATTACCGCATGTAATCAAAGATCTTCACTTGAGAACGGCTCAGCTGATTTGGCTGTTTTTTAAGTGATTTCAAGAAAGGAGGAGGTTCTCAATTCGGTTGTATGTTTTTTTATGTTTGTTACCTAATAACTCCGTCATTTATGAACCGATTTGGATATGAACCGAAAATCTTCTTTGTTATTAGGTCAGGCAGAATTTGATGACATTTTTTTTTGCGCTTGACCGCAATCCCACCTGATGATAGCGAAGATGTAGTCTAGGGTGGACCGCGCGTACCATAAGATGCCTGTTCACTCTGGCCTTGAATAGACCCATGTTATAATTGTCTGGAAACACGTTGCCTGGGAGAGCATTCCACAACTTATTGTTTATTTTAGTTTACTTTGAAGTCGATTTAAGTTTTTTGTAAAACAGTTTTTTTTGGTTTGTTTGTAATTATCAGGACCATGTCCCGTTGCATGTGCATATGGAAATATTGCCCAGAAAATAGGAAAAACTGGAAGTGATTTTTGTATGGGATTTTTTGATGGTAAAACGTTTATTGCGTCAGCTGGTTAAAAAATAAAAATACAGTCCGACCCTTATCGTTGACGAGTTTTATTTTATCTGTAAACAATAGTACCACTCCAACTTTTGTCAGTGTCCGCTCTTGTCCGGGATTTTATTTATTTTTAATCATTGATTCCCTTTGCGAATTCTGAATGGGTTTTAGCTTTTTAAAAATAGTTGTAATAGTTTTAAAAAAATAAATGTATTGGCAGTACTAGGGTTCAATAAGCTTACAGGATTATTCGAAAAATAATGTTACATCTTTTAGCTATGTTTCTTATGCCTCTGAAGGTACGTTTTTTTTTAGCAATTTTATAAATAAAAAGGTAGATAGGTTACTTACACGATATTTAAACTTCATTAATGGCACAGTGAACTAATTAGCATAGTTTTAACGTGCCACTCGCGGAACGCTTATAACCTATCTACCTCTTTTACTTATAATATCATTGTTTTTTTAGCTAGAATAGAATTCAGAATTCATTTTATTAGTATTATTTTACCTTTAATAAACTGTTAGGGCTTCGGAAGACACATAAAGCCGTTGGTCCCGGTTATCACTTAATTGTAATAGTCGTTAAGCTAGTTGGATGCCTCCTAGGCGGCTTGAAAAATTCCAACAGTAGGTTGACCACTAGCCTACCTCCACCGATCCGCAGTGGGCATGCGTGGTGGAGTATTGCCCATTCCCTTTCACCCTCATTTGTGAAAGAAGGCCTGTGCTCAGTAGTGGGATATTATAGGCTGATGATGATGATGATGATGAAACTGTTAGTTACTTCTAGCGCAGTTTTATAGGAGCCTGGCTCAGATTCTTTACCTCCCAAAGAAAATAACATGAAGTCTTATCTATGTAATAACTACATATTTATAGACATTGATTTGAATAAGTGCATGTTAATAGTAATTTAGGGTTTGTAAATTTGCATAGCTTGGATTTCGGACTTTTTGGTAGCGGTTGAAAGCTCCTTTCAGCCAACAGGTGGTATCTATACGGGTACTATATTTAATTGTATTATGCTATATTTCTCAAGTCCATTGTAGGAATTGAAGCTTTACCTCAGCACCCAATAGAAGTATCGAAACATAATATATTAGAGAACCTACATTTTTATAAGAAAACTAGTTGCACCCCGCGGGTTCACCCGCGTACCCGAGGGATATCCTACCCTACCCAACCCTAGCGTAAAGTTTTGTAAAATTTTCTCCAGAGTATTAGAAAATTTAAAAAAAAAGATGGATGAAATCGATAAAGTCGTTCTCAAGTTATGGCGTGACCAAGGGAAATAGGGATTAATTTTTATATACAGGTCGTTGTTTTGGTCAGCGACGAGCGACTCAGAGTCGGTTATACAAATGATACTGGTGCTAAAAAAAATATAAAAAAAATACTTTATTTTTTTGTAATAATAAAAATAAAAAAAATAAAAATTTTGAAAATCATGTAATAAGCTAAAGTGTAGACATAATACTCAACGGGAGTACGAGGGAGTAAAGGGGTGGGGCGATGGCGGCTTGCGCCTAGCTCTAGTCTGTGCACGTGCCTAGTAACCATACTTTGCGGTAATTTTATTTCAAATTGAATAAGGTATTTCTCAACATATTTACAGTATTTAATGGAATTAAGTCCATTTTTGGGGAATATATATTTTGTACTACCGCTCCTGGGTCGCTTGTCGCCGACCAAAACAACAGCCTATATAGAAGAGAAAGCATCCTAGTTTTATCTCTTGACGCCTGGCAACAGTTATTCCAAAAACAAAAAGGGAAAAGAAACACAAAATAATTCAACACGTAAGTATTCAATCAAATAATTGGTTTCTAAATACAAATCAAAATAAGTATAGCAATACGTAGTAAATATAAGCAATCGCACAGTATACAGAGTACACTAAGTTGCAAACACGAATACACACGGCAGAGCTAAGACCATGGCCGCTAAGTAGCCCGGCACTCAGCGCTACACCATCCACCGCTAAGCTCATTTCGCCCGCTTTGGTTTTATAAAACTGGGTAAATTCCAGCACAAAACTCGTCGACGTACCTAATGTACATGCAGTCAAGTGTAATAGATGCGGTTGGTTGTTATATTTTAATAAATATCCTGGGATATTCTATTGGGATATAAAAGTAACTTGACGCAATAGTAAATTAAACCTACGTCAAAGTTTTAAGTTATCTTAATTAATTTTATAATTTCAATGATAAAATTAAATATCTCCACTCAGATTTTAAGTCGCATATTCGAAAAAAAACAATCAAAAAGTCATTTAATGTAATTTTAATGTAATGCTGTGTGTATTGTCTGTCCTGAATAAATCTATTTTCTTTCTTTCTTCTATTTGAGAAAATGAGTTTGTCAGCAACCCGGAGCATTTGCAACTGGTTCTCACGTGTAACTGCTGGCACACACCGATAGATGCTTGGCATCAATAGGTTACGGTTAACTGTTTACCATCAGGCCGATTACTTGATTGCGACCTTATGCCAAAAAAACAAATTTAATTTCCATATAAACCCAACCAATCACAGAGGAAACTCAGTGAGAATAATAATACCTTATCCAAAATACCCATTCCATCGCTTCATAGCTCCATACTCTCTCAGTCCGCAAGCTGAATGAAATTTTAGTAATTTCGTAAAGCGAATGCAAGGTACGGACCCCGAGCGGGATTTTCTTACAATCCCTGCTTTGTTTTGGAGTCTATTCGATGTGGAACGTCCAGAATTCCCTGACCTCCCTCACCCCTCTCAAAATTAACTTCCCAGACGACAAAAGCGAATACTTGTCATATTTAACGGGTCTTTTTAATTGGCTGTAAATAGCTGTTAGTATGCAGCCGGATGCGGCTTAATACTATGGTAATAAGGGTTAATATTGTTGTGTTTCACCAAGGTTGTGATGGTTAAGCCTTCTGAATAATATCTATTTGGACAGATTAGGGAATGTCGTTGGTTTGATGTTATTGTGTAGGTATTTTGCTTTCGCGTGATACATTGTTGTAAAGCGTAGACATTTCGTTTATTAATATAATTGGATGCCTACGGCACATAACACAACTTAAGGGTCTATCTTGACCCTTTACTCTATTGTTGTGAACACACCTCAAATAATTCGAATATTGTAAGCTTTTGTGTGATGTCGTCCTAACTCATAGGGTCGTGCCGATTAATACGTTAGCGATCTTCTTTTTTTAAGGGGATCGTGCCTAAAAAGAGCTAAACGGAGCCCTTTTCCTATCACTCTGCTGTATGACTATTTGTCTGTATGTCAAGAATCTCTAGCTCGTAAACGAAATAAGTTGACTTGGAATTATGTTTTGTGTAGAATGACCTAAAATCGAATTTGAATGAAATTTTCAATGGTAAACGTTTTTGTCGGTTCCTTTGTCATGTTTTGCCAGGAAACTGAAAATGTTCAAAATCCTGGCTCATTACAAAATTACATATCGGTATCGGGTAGACTTAAAGATTCTA
Organism: Polyploca ridens; assembly: GCA_951394255.1. Lineage (NCBI taxonomy): Eukaryota > Metazoa > Arthropoda > Insecta > Lepidoptera > Drepanidae > Polyploca > Polyploca ridens. The sequence goes on from OX596261.1 coordinate 14,693,423, forward strand.
ATATCCTTCGAAGATTCCTCGACACATTTTTTATCTTATAGCAAAGTAAATTAAGTACAATGACGTCACACAATACATTAGCTTGCCACGTCATACATATCCTGCTGAGCTAAGTGTATTAGAATTAAACGTCGCCACGAGCTGAGACCTTGCCAGAGCAAGGTTGATTCGCCACACTAGCCACGTTATGTGGGTACCCACGCTGCATAGAATAGTTGAGCGTAGATGTGACACCGCAATGTGATGCCGTAAGTTTATTTAAGGTAGCATTTGTAAAGTAAAGCATGCATTTGGAATAAAATATTTTGGAAACTGCAATGAGGACTTGTATGGGTTTTCACGATTTCTCAGAAGAGTTGGACCTAGTAAGACTTTCATGTGACTTTCAGTTTTTGTCGATGTTTGCTGTGTGATTTTCAATTAAATTGTGATGACGTAAGTTTTAGCAAAATATGTGGGTACCCTAAGAAAGAAAAACATTTTATTCTTGCGCGTCATTCGACGCAGACATTAAATAAAATAATTAAAAAAAAACCCTCCTCCAAGCATTGCTATTTATGGCCACATGAAAAGTTAAAATGACTAAAAATAAGAGTGCCAAAAGTTAAACTAAAACTATAGCTTTAACGTAATATATCGTTAAAAAGTTACAAAGTTACCTAGCAACTACGTTACATGTGAAACGTTTCACTAAAATTCCACCTTGAAAGTAACAAAAAGTATTTAAAAAAAATGTAGCTGTGTCATGCTCAGTTAAAAAAAAATCTTTTTTAACTGAGCATGACACAACTAGGTACATCATTCTATTAAAAAAATCAAAAGAAGTCAAATAATTTTGATTAAAGAACAATGTGTCCCTTCTACGTCGATAATTATTCTTTGACCCAAACTATGAAATGAGTGAACAAATGCACTCAGGATTAGATCTTGTAATATACAGTATACAATGTTCGGCCTCGGTCCCTTTGGAAAGGCCAAGGGCTAAGCACTCGGTGCACCAAGGATAACTGTTCTGATCTTCATTGTATTCGGAATTATATAATATTGAACAGATTCCGAAGTTTCCTTGAAGAAAAGGGCAAGGATGTGTGGAGAAGAGATCTTACCTACTTATTCAATCCATTGCGAGGATACTGAAACGTTGAATGAAATAACAGAAATGATCTTCGATTATTACCGCGGAAAAGCTTTACGCGTCATGGGATTCAATAAATAAATATCCTGGGACATTCCTCACACACGGTCATCTGATCCCAAACTAAGCAGAGCTTGTACTATGGAAACCAGATAACTGATATAATACATATACTACTTTTTGTTTGTAAATACATACATAATTACACCCAGACTCAGGACATACAGACATGTTGATACAAATGCATGACCTGTGTGGGAATCGAAACCACGACCTGCGGCACGATAGGTGGAGTCTTAACCAACTGCGCCAACTCCATAGCATTGGCTATCTTCATGATGATCCGTTGAGTAGTTGAAGCGTGAAGGCGTTACAAACAAACAAACAAACTCACTTTCACATTTATAATATTAAGGATAAGTAAGGCCGGTGCGTATTTTTGAAAGTCCCGTAATGACAGTAAAAATTCAGAACTTGAACTCCTACACTCTTTTTTCGTCGAGTCGTGTAAATAGAGAAACTGAGTGATAATATCAACGCCAGGCTCATGCCGCAGGGTTTAATAACCAGAAATGTTGAATACAGGCTCCACACACATAACGTAGTGTACACAAAGGAATTTTCAAAAGTTTACACCTAAGGGGGTAAATCAGGGGAAACCAAGGGTTGGCAGCTATTCCCATATAAAAGTGGCTTTTTAGGGTTTCGTGCCCAAAGGGTGCCAAACGGGACCCTATTCATAAGACTCCGTCTGACTGTCAGTGAGCTGTATCTCATGAACCGTAATAGGTAGACACTTGAAATTTTCACAGATTATGTATTTCTATTGCCGCTATAACAAAAAATAATAAAAATGAAATAAAATAGGGGGTCCCCATACAAGAAACGTCTTCTTTTGGTGTTTTTTTATTATTCATTTCACAGTCAATTTGAGTAAGGTAACATTATTTACTATTATTATTGTACGGAACCCTCCGTGTGCGAGTCCGACTCGTACTTGGCCGGTTTTTTACTATAGTTTGACCGCTAGCGCTGTACCCATAGAAATAAAATAACTAAGTATAGAACGCGAGTATCGCACAGTTTCACCCAGTACCAGCGTAGGCAGATGAGCTATAGATATTTATATTGATGAATATGTGACAATAGGGACGTAACTGCGCTGTGCTCCGAATTATCGATAGCCGCATAATTCATTGTAATAGGTATAGGTATGTATGTTGCTTACCTATTTAGTAAGTTCTGGCAAAAATACCAACCGCATGTAACCATACAATTAATATTAAAATTATAACGTAAAATATACAATTGGTAAATTTATTAGGTGCCTACGCATTTCGAATGACCCTGGATGCAAACATAAAAATACGAATTTTTGCTCATTTTGAGGTAACTTAGTACCAGTTTCACTGCTTCCTGATAACGTATCCAGCAGGGTTACATGCGCGTGATGCGTGCCTTGAGATAAGTTTCTTACCATATTATGTCGTGCGCGGTGAAGTTCAGTTTGAAAAAGCTCGGCATTTATTCATGTGATTTTCACTGTAGGTACACGAGATGATTCGATGACAAAATTATCTCACGGCTCGCATGTTAGCTTTTCAGAACTAAACTGACAGATGATGATGATGATGAGATGATGGATGATATTTCTGGCACATAAGTTCTAGATATGCTAATTGATAGGCCTCTAATCTCGTAAATTACTGAATGTAGATAGAATAATGAAATAGAACCATATCTGGTCAAAATGCATCTGAAGACGATTCCAACAAGTCCAAACACGGCTAACATACGTTATTCCGTTACGGAGTACCAGTGCCTACTTTCCGGATCCATCATCAGATCAGCTCAATGGTCCCAAATTAATGTATTGTCATCAGTACTTGATAAGCGTGCAAAATTTCAGTTTAATCTGACGTTTAGAAGTCGATGAAAATTACGTTTGAAGATTACATTATATGCATACATACATATATACATACAGGTGAAGCTTATAAAAGCGTGTTAAAAAGCGCCCCACACCATTTTGTCACAGTTTTACCAACATAATTTTGTCGTACGATATGGTGACTAGAAGTAGGTTAACTAAAATCGACATCATAGATGTGTTTACATACTTAGTTACCTACACGTGAAGCTAATAAAAGCTTGTTAAACAACTGACACTTCAGTATAATATTACCGAGAAAGTAATTTTAATTTTGCCATTGGAATTTTTTGTTTAGTCTCAAAAAAGTCGTAAAACACAAATTCCGACTGAACAATTCAATTAATTATTAAAACCGAATATTTACTTTAATATTTAGGTATACTATTAACATTCCATTATAAAAATAAAACATTTAGTTCTCAAAAGGCCTACACCTTTTTTATGAACTATTAGAATATTTATCGACTGCAGTATCCGTCGCGCTACATCACTAGTCGCGGCGCGGTAGTGCGGGGCAGCGCGGGAGGCCAAATCGTGCCCGCCCCTCGCGTCTCTTTCACCCCCGAGACGCGTAATTTAATTGTTAGAAATGCATCAATATTTCCACTTACCGATGAAAAGTGACATTAGATTTATACTTTGAGTGTGTCCTAGTATCATTACTGCACAATCGAACCGCACATTTAACCATTTTTATCGGTAAAAACAAAAAAAAAACATCCGAGCAATTCGCACCTGACGCGCACAGCTAGTACTCGACAACGACTACTAGCGCTTGCGGTGGGATCGTTGCCTTGTTCAAACCCATGTCTACTGTTCTCACTTGGTTACTGCCACTCTAGTACATTTTAATTCTATGGCTGTACCGGACCTTATATCGAGACGACACCTACCTAAGGCGCGGTACAGTGCTTATAGACAGACACAAAATAATTGTCGATCATAATATTGTCTGCCGATATACTTAAAACCTATGAAAAGCGACAAATACCTGCGATGTATATTATTATTTTTCGTATTTCAATCAACGTAGCCGACCCTCGTTCTGTCAAAACAAAATATCCTTTTTTTCTCTATTTTAACGTGAAACCTCCATCTCGTGTGCCCTCAGGTTTATACTTCAAGTACAAATTAAAAATGCTCCGAGGAGGCTATTCTCAACTGCTACTCGAAATTGTATTGTTATTAGAATTTGATAAACTGAAACCTTGTTGGTTCTACCTACTTTTACATGCTCCTGATATCAGCTCATTTTGATTATTTTGGGGGAACTTTCAAAGAAGCGTTGCGTTCTCGTTTTATTTTTATAAATCGCGTCCAGATTTTATAGTTATACAGCTGCCCGGCGCAGCTTCGTTCACGTGGTGCTACCCTACCGTAGCCTAACCGACCCCACCCCACCCTATTTGTGAATGTAAACCATCCAGGGCGCCACCAAACGCATACAAAAAAAAACATTCAAATCGGTCCAGCCGTTTAGGAGAAGTTCAGTGACATACACACGTGCAGAAGAATTTTATATATAAAGATTAACTCAACACTGGCTAAAACAAGGTCCCTAATAAAACAGTTTTTTTAGCATACCTACTACAAACTAAGAAAAACAGAATTTTTTCGCAAACACGTATTTTCCACTTTTCGCTCGCAAACTCAGGTCACCAGACCACTAATACACCGCGGTAAAATTTTACCATCGCAAGCAAAGCGAGTGAGAACAACACATAAACATTGCACGCGAACGATATCGAACGCTTTGCATAATAGCCCCCTCGGTTGAGTCCCCCATGTAACTTACACCCTGCGTTAATGAACGAGCGATTCTTTTTCGATTTTCATCCTAAAACAAGAGGGGATATTTTTGGTAGACAGGTATCAGAGGATAGGGGGGTGGGGGGGGTTGAAGATGATGTTTTGCGTGTATTCTACTCATTCATACTTTTAATGTTTCTTTGGTGCTTACGTTGTTCACGTTTTTGGGTAGAAAACGATTTCAATAATTATTTTTGTTTATTAGAAACATTATTTTCATGATTTTTGCTAATGCTAGCAAATGCTAGGGAAAACTCTACATCTCCGTGGTAAGACCTGTCTTAATGTATGGTTCGGAATATTAGCCAGTAAAGAAGACGGATGAAAGAAGATTGCATGCAGCTGAGATGAGGATGTTGAGATGGATGTGTGGAGTGATAAGAATGGATAAGATAAGAAATGAGTATATAATAGAAAGCTTGAAAGTAGCACCAGTGACTGTAAAGTTGAGAGGGAACCGTTTATCGTGGTATGGACATGTTATGAGGAGTAATGAAAGCCACGTCACTACAAGAGTTATGAATATGAAAGTGGATGGATATATGGGAAGAGGAAGACTGAAAAGAGATGGATGGTTTGTGTGAAAGATGATATGGGTAAGAAATGAGTGGATGCTGGTGTGACGGATAGTAGAGACGAATTGAAGAATTGACCGATCACAAATGATTGGGTACAGGGCAGACAGATGATGATGATCTTAAGCAAATGCTAAGCACAGACCAATCGATGGATTCCAGTTAGATGCTGCTCGCATTTCAAATATATCAAAATGTGATCCTATAGGTAGTCAATTAAGTAGTAACAAAAAAGTTCTTTTGGTTATAACACTACAAAAAAGAAATCGGCATCTACCAAAATACCTACTTGTTATTTTACGTGTTGAAAAGACACTTACTCAGCATACATTGAGGTCAAGAGACCTCATATAACTGGATCAGTCGGAAACCATGGTCAAATAAAGTATTTTTAAATTTTTCTATGTAAAATAAGTTTTTATTTAAAATTATTTAGTGGTATTATTTTTATCGTACAAAAATTTTGAATTTTGAAATGAATTCAATATCAGGTTATGCGAAAACTAAATAACAGTTCAAATTGTATTAAATAAAACTATAAAGTAATATCGAACCACCAAAATAAGTGATAAAATAACAAAAACGAAAATACCCATTCCAAGGTAATGAAGCAGAAAAATCAGATAGTGTCGTGAAAGCATTAGTACCATACCGATATCGATTTCTCATTTTTTTCGATCTTTATGAAAGTTATCGTACTATCTGAATTTCACCATTATATTTTAGTAGCACATAAAATGTAACAGTTTACAATTTTACCTGTCACTACGGCGGTTAGACATGCCATTCGACTATAAACGTTATTTCAATAATTATGTGATCGATATTACATAATTGTGTCAATTTATTTATCGATAACAGTGTTGTTTAAGTGGGTTGAACTATTTTAAGCGACAGTAAGGTTGAAATATGCTACCATTTTGCTACTTCAAATTAGTTCAAATTCTGTTATTATTTTTTTATTAAAGTCAAGGTTGCTCAACGACCTTTGAAAAGATTTACTAACCTTATTTTTTAACAGCGAATTTTCGAAAACATCGAATAGGGCTTAATGTTGATCGTCGTGAATGACTAAATCGATTAGCACCTCGGAAAAAACATTTGTGTACATTTATGCCTATTTCTGAGTCTGTGTTTTATGTAGTTTATGTACAAGTTTTCTTTATTTTGTGGTTTGTATATAATTACGAGGAGGTACTATATTATGTGCAGTGGGCACGCGTGGTGGAGTATTGCCCATTCCCTTTCACCTTCATTTGTGGAAGGAGGCCTGTGCTCAGCAGTGGGACATTATAGGCTGATGATGATGATGATGACTATATTATATAATAATAAATAATAATAATAAATATCCTGGGTCATTCTTCACACACGGTCATCTGATCCCAAACTAAGCAGAGCTTGTACTATGGAAACCAGATAACTGATATAATACATATACTACTTTTTGTTTGTAAATACATACTTAATATACATAATTACACCCAGACTCAGGACATACAGACATGTTCATGCACACAAATGCATGTCCTGTGTGGGAATCGAACCCACGACCTGCGGCGCGTAAGGTGAACCCAACTGGCCCGTCTAAATATATCTATATAGTATATCAGCTGTATGGGTTCCATATTACAAGCTCTGCTTATTTTGGTTGAAAGGATCTAAATAACGGTATATCTACTATCTCAGTCTATCTACTATCCCAGGATCTTTTATAATATTATAAATGCGAATGTGAGTTTGTTTGTCATTCTTGTGATGAAAATAAACTAGTAAATTAAACGAGTTTCTGGTAATTTAAACAAAAAGGGGCTAAAACAAAGGTATTCGCTTTACTATCGAGTGTAATGCAAATAGTGAGTGAATATCGAAGCGTTCGCAATACCTTATCGTGGGTAACAGACGGCAATTAAGCAGATTGCATTTATATGGGTTCCACATAAATCAGGGATCCGCTGCGTTCCTCGCCGGGTTACGTATTCCCTGAGGATAGGGCCAGGAGAGTAGCGGGCGGGTTTTGTATATTATGGGATGCGTTTTTGACACTCTTGCTGTTTTTTAGTACTCCGAACCAAAAAGGTATCCTTATGGTCTGTATGTCCGTCTGTCCGTCGGTCACAGCAGTATATTTATGCTAATGCTTTTGATTAGAAATTTGGAATAGTTATAAATATCGCCTACTCAATCTTATTGCAATTAAAAATGTTTACAAAATATTTTTATTTTCTTTACAATATGGGGCCGAAATGAGGGATCGAAATTTCAAACTAGGGCTACAAGTTTGAATGTGCTATCATTATGAAAAAGCTTCATTTCTACATAACAAAACAGGTTTTTATTATCTTTTATGATGCGTAGTTTTTTTACGTTGAAAAATGTCAAAAATATACTATTTCCAGTTTCCGATTGAGCTGATGCATGCATATGTAAATGGGTGTATTGTAAATCCATTTCATAATAAAATAATATTATTATGAAATGGAGTTTATCTGATGCCATCATGATGCTATCATCGAGCTGAAAGGGGCCATGGGAACTCTATAATAAAACGACGCAAACCCATCGAGTTTGGGCTCATTTGATTCGTCTTGACAAGGGCTCTCCTTATAGGGTCTAATCATTAAGTTGGTCGAATATAACATAAAACGCTTGATTTAAAAAAAAACATTTTATACATGTTTGTTACTCAATCACATCGTAATTGCTCAACAGATTTGCATGAAATTTGTCACGTAGATAGATCACACCTATCCCTTAATCATAGTAATTTTAATTCTATGAAAACGATAGATCCTTTAAAGCTACCAGAAGCCAACAAATAAAATAAATCAAACCTGCAGGTTTAATGGCCGTACCCAGTACTCAGTGATATGTCTTCGTGTGATTTACTTTAGTAAGGTACGTAATTAACGCATTTCGACGAGACGCTCCGTCCCGGGTGCTGGGCTCCGGGGGACGTGTTGTGACAAGCCGTCCTTTCATCTCGTCCTTATTACATTAGATTAACTGCTATTACTTTTGTACTAATGTTACGCTTTCATACAATAAATGTTGGTTTTTTGACCGGGACAGTTTATTTTTCTATACCGGGTGGAGTCACTATTGGTCCCATAGTAAAAGTTGTTCAGCATGACTAACCCAACATAGGTTTCGAAAATATGCCATCTCGAAATCTCCACCCAGTGTAATGTTGAATAAAATTAATTATATATGTATAAATAACTTAAAATGCTTATTTTGTTTTTACTTTGGATAGGGCCTGTGCTTGACCACAACCACACCGTGATATGACCCAAGATAGTAAGCAAACAAAACCTAGAAACAACTGGCTCTCAAGTGCAGCTATCGGAACACACCGATAGGAGCTTGGCGACAGATTTTCAACTTGAGGGTGGTAGCCAGTCAGTGCTATGGTTTCATCACGATTTTTTCCTTCATCAAAAGCTCAAGCTCATTATAGGATTCGAACCTGGAACCTTCGTAATTGCAGCCGATGTCACTAACACTGAGCTACCATCGCCTAAAAAAAAATATCTTTAAGAGGACCCCACGCATTTTACTTGATATTTGTACACATTTAAGACTTTATAACTAATAACAAAAAGTAGTATATGTATTATATCAGTTATCTGGTTTCCATAGTACAAGCTCTGCTTAGTTTGTGATCAGATGACCGTGTGTGAGGAATGTCCCAGAATATTTATTTATTTAATACAATTATTACAGACGTAAATAAAACTATTTAATAATTTTATAATAAATCGTCCTTATAAGACTCTAAATTCAATTTTCAATGCAGTATTCCATCCGGCTATTGTGAAAATTGCGCGAAACGAGGCAATGGCGGCGCGAGCGGTTGCGATCTGTTTTCTAATTGGCGACACTTGAAACAGGCCTATTATTGGCGGGAGCTCGCCAGCGATGATTTTTATTTTCTCAAGTGATGCCAGAGTACTGCTAGGGCTGCCAGGGCATTTTTTTTATTTCTGTATTCAACAAAAAAAAATACATTGATAGAAGAAAAAGTCATAATAAAATTATTCAACCTAATGACATTTTAATAATTCATGCGAATGTATTACATGAATTACTTTTTATTTATACGGAAATAAAGCTTGTTATTGCCAACAACTTTCAGAAAAACTGAAAAAGAACGTCGTTTTATAACGACATTGGAAAATGTTGTAACAATTATTTTTAAATTAATTTATATTTCTTGCCATACCGTTTTGAACAGAACAACCCTCATTCTGGAAAATTATAGTTATGTAATGTTTTCTTTACTTTTTTTTTCAGAGACACTTCCAAAGTGGTCAAATGTGTGTCCCCCCCTGTAACTTCTAAAATAAGAGAATGATAAAACTAAAAAAAATATATGATGTACTACCATGTATTACCATGTATTACCATGCAAACTTCCACCGAAAATTTTGACCGAGAGGTTTGAACGAGATCTTTTTTTTCTAGTTTTTTTTAATACGTCATAAATCGTAAACCGCAATTTACCTTTCATTCAATATTTTTGGCATTTTTTTTTCATAGCAGAGTTAGTTAATATTACACGGAACCCTCCGTGTGCGAGTCCGACTCGCACTTGGCCGGTTTTTTATATTGTAAAATGTATTTTAAGATTATTTAATTGCTGAGTTTCTTGCCAGAAGTCTTCTCAGTTCAAGTGTATTACGAACTGGGTGGTAGAATCAGTTGTAACGTTCATAACTGCCTTATTAGGGCCTAAATTGAATAAACGATTTTTGAATTTGAATCAAAGTTTTCTTTGCTTTCAATTCTTCCAAGAATTCAAAAAATAAAACATCCACGCAATTTCCATTTACAAAATATTTCGTCGTAAAAAATCATGCTAAAACAAACAGTTTTAGGTGAAATAAAAAGAACATTGAATTTATTTTCCTGGAGGTTCTTTACCTATTAATACTCTATGTTCGATAACAATTACCCTCGAGTGAACCAATTGCTTGCTATGTTCAACAAATTACTTACGAATTGGGCTCTTGTAAAACTAATTGTATTTACTAAATTATTAATTGTTTTATAAAGGAAATTTGCTTACATCGTACCTCCTTATTACCTACCTAAAGTACGTCCATAAATTATATTTTTTTTGTTCACTTTTTTCCTTTTAGGCCGGGAACATATATCTAGCTGAAAATAAAAGTTGTAGGTTACGGAAATATAAAATATAAGTCAAAGATTTTCATAGGGGATGTACGAGTATAGACCGAGGCCTCTGGAGACCAGCGGGCGGGGAGCTTTTTCCGCAAACGCATCAGCTTGGCTATCTAAAGAGGAAACACTACCAGCCTTCGGGGAACCTTGCCGTTAATCGGCAGCAGCGGCAGAGTCGAGGTTTATTATGTAGATTTTAATTTGTACATATTTGTTGTAAATAAATATATTGTCATTACATACGAGTATGTAGATAAAAAATTGCCTTCTCGTACGGATCTCAAACTAACAGGAAAAGTATAAAAAGTTAGTCTTCATTTTCTAAATAAAAATCCTTCCAGGTTCCTTCTGGGTAAGCGTCTTCCATCTTAGGCTTCGTCTTCGTCCGGAGTCTTCTCAGTTTAAGTGTATTCCGAACCGGTGGTAAATTCAACTGTATGTACCAATTTAACGTTCATAAGTGCCTTACTAGGGCCTAAACTGAATAAATGACTTTTAGATTTGATTTTGATGAGGTGGCCCTCTGTGGCCGGCGCAACTTCAACGCAAGCATAGTCTAAAAGCTTGTTGTTTCATCCAACGTAATGTTTGACTGCGAAAAAAGAGAGACAGCATCAGAGCCGTCGGTTATCAGTCGGTAAATTCCGCTGATCACTCGCAGCCGCTTCGCTAGGTCGTCATTCATGATTTCGCATATCATAAAACTTGTTCCAGGCGTGTACTTCTTGTGAAAAAATCTTACAAGTATGTGAAAAAAAAGTTAGTTATTTAGAATCTCCAATACATTTGCAAGCCTGGTATCTAAATGTTTTCTTTACTTTTAAAATTTATAGGTACATTAGATATGGCCAAAGTTCAGGTAAAATTTGAGCAAAAACGCTGTTTTTCGGAGGCTTTTACTGAATTTGTTTCACACTTTTTTTAATTTCGCCTAGATACACGGCTAGATATAGTGCACAAGATACTAATTTGTTCAAAACATCTAACAAAAAATGTTTAACAACGCCATAATAAGTACAGAGGTTTTGTATGAAAAGTATGGCGAATTGAGTGCTCTTATGGGCGGGTCAGTGGCCAAACGGAAGCCCATTTAATTTAACAAAAAAAAATACATGGCAATTTTTTTAATGTGGATGGTGGGTCTTCAATATACCAATTTTTATATCACACAAGCACCGCATTTATAAATCCAAAAATATTATTCATTTTTTCACGGGCAATAGTCATTATTTAGAAAAAAGTTTGTTCATCTAAAGTTCAAATCTCTAGGTTGTATCTGGAAATAAAAGCTGTATGTGTTCCGCTCCTTTGCTATTCGCATAAACCCTGGCAGCAAGACGTTCCACAAACTCCAAAACTGCCCTCCATAATGAGCGAAGCATCAAAACGTCACAAAAATAACTCAGCAAGCACTCGTTACGGCCAGTATAAAGTTTCAAAAAACCAGCAAAATATTTTCCATCCAAAAGAGATTTCTACCGACGATAAGTGTCAGCATTTTTCTTGAGAATTTTCCACGGCGTACATTTGAGTTTTTTTTGTCTGCCATTATACATGTTTGTATGGGAGTACATGACTCGTTAGCTTCCGGGGGATGGTAAAATAAAACCGAGTGCACAACTCAGGGGCTGTGTCACAAATAAACCATGTAGACACACCCTTTTGATCTCGGCAGGAGTCGTGTTTGGAGTAATGAGCTAACCTATATAGCTACGTTCATATTTTCTAGCGCGTCTTGTTGATTTTTTCATTTTTCTTTAATGGTTGCGACAATAGTAATGTTATTTTAATTGGATATAAATAACATTAAGACATTGCAATTCTTAATAGGTTAAAGCCCATCACACGCGTAGCTATAATATGCTATGCTATAACGTCACAAATAAAGTAACAAAATTATATTAGAGCTGCGTGTGCCGCCACTCACAGATAGTATTGAAAATATATAGTTATATGCTTTACTCACTTTAAAATAAAAAAATACTTTTTACTAGCTTTTATTTAACTTGCTATACAGGGTGTTGTTTTGGTCGGCGACAAGCTACCCAGGAGCGGTAGTACTAAATATATATTCCCCAAAAATGGACTTAATTCCATTAAATACTGTAAATGTATTGAGAAATACCTTATTCAATTTGAAATAAAATTACTGCAAAGTATGGTTACTAGGCACGTGCACAGACTAGAGCTAGGCGCAAGCCGCCATCGCCCCACCCCTTTACTCCCTCGTACTCCCGTTGAGTATTATGTCTACACTATAGCTTATTACATGATTTTCAAAATTTTAAATTTCTTATTTTTATTATTTAAAAAAAATAAAGTATTTTTTTTATATTTTTTTTAGCACCAGTATCATTTGTATTATCGACCCTGAGTCGCTCGTCGCTGACCAAAACAACGACCTGTATATGTATGTATGTTTGTTCGGGTGGAATCTTGCAAGTCGAACTTCACCCACTTCCAGTGGTCGGATTGACTTGATATTTGGTATACATTAGTGTATTGGATGAAAATGCAAGTACAGTCAACAAAAAGTACAGTCACTCAAAAAAAGCTTGTATAAAAAATTCAATTTTTAACAAAGTACTTATTATGATTCTATCTTCGAATTAGGCTCTATTCACAACTACAACCGCAACCACATCACCACCACATTTTACCATCATTATCGACTGCGTGTGATACCGACCACACGGAAACCACGTCGCAACCACAACGCGAGCCACCAGCGACACCGTGAACTACACAAAGCAACAGCAAGAAGCCGTAGCGTGCCGCAGCGACACTTTTCACATGTAACCACAGCTTGGCCACATTTTCTCGCGACGCAGTGGTGTGGTTCCGGTACGTATGACCAAATCCACTTCATAACTTTATCGTAAGCCTAAATCAGTAACTTTTAAATCAGAATTGTACTGCGCACTCTAAATTGAGTTATTATTTTTATGCATGTTGAATATTAATAAATTAATAAATGAGTTACGTTACTATAAATTTTGTAACTGTCACAAATGGTTGGGTGTTTTAATAATGGTTTAATTTATTACCTCTTAAATAAAGCCTGTACCATGTTTGTGCTTTTTTTTATCAAAGGCAATTTATTTATAATGTACCTTTTTCTTTTTTCAGAATTTTTAAGAATCCAACTCGTCTGTGTAGCGTTCGGGAAGCTACGGCATATCTTTACATCCAAAATACCTCAGAGTCTTAAGACAAAGGTCTTCAATCAGTGCGTGTATCAGTGATGACATACGGGACAGAGACGTGGTCTTTCACTGCTGGCCGCATAAATAAGCTCAGAGTCACTCAGCGAGCTATGAAACGAGCTATGCTCGGAGTTTCTCTACGTGACAGGGTCCGAAATGAGGACATTCGTAGGAGAACGAAAACGACGGACATAGCTCGTAGAGTTAGTAAGCTGAAGTGGCAATGGGCAGGCCAGATCGCTCGAAGAGCCGATAACCTCGAGTACCACGTACTGGAAAGCGCCGAGCGGGACGACCTCCCACCAGGTGGACCAACCTGGTCAGAGTCGCTGGGCGCCGCTGGATGCAAGCGGCCCAAAACCGTTCGAAGTGGAAATCAATGGGGGAAGCCGTTGTTGTTCAGCAGTGGTCATCCATGATGATGATGATGAATGCCTTTTCATCAAAGTCAAAGTCAAAGCCATTTATTCAATTTAGGCCCTAGTAGGGCACTTATGTCTATCTAACCCTCAAGTCTAGATTACAGCTGTAATCAAAGCCCTCAAGAAAGGCTGTCCACAAGAACCTTATCAAAAATTATTCCTCTAAATAATTATAATTGAAATCGAACATAGAGAGAACTCCTAGATGTCTGATGGTACAATATTCACATAGGAAGGCCCACCACATTGACGTATTAAGTGCAAGTTAATACCGACTTGGCCCTTGTTCGCGTCGAAAAGATTTCCCTTGAGAACGGCTCATTCGAAGCCCTTGCTGCGTCGCAAGCCATGAGATTGTATGGGTTTTATAATTTGAAGGTTTAATTATAAAGATGTTTATTATTCTTGTTTGTGAAGCGCTCGTGGTGTAGCATGATTAGCCGTTCTTAGCCGATGTCGGTACCTTAATGGGTGACCGCCTAATGGCATTTTCAGCTCGAGCGTTTTCCGTGTTTCGGGAGGCACGTAAAGCCGGTGGTCCCGGTTATCACTTAGTTCTGATAGTCGTTGAGCTAGTTGAAGGTCTCCTAGACGGCTTGAAAGCTCCAACAGTAGGTTGACTAGCCTACCTCCACCGATCCGGAGTGGGCATGCGTGGTGGAGTATTTTCCTAAACTCTTTCACCTTCATGTTTGGAAGGAGGCCTGTGCTCATAATTGGACATTGTAGGCTGATGATGATGTTTGTTTGCCGGAGCTATCACCTTAGTAGTAGAAGTGGTTGAAGGTTCTTGATTTGAAGAAATGGTCGTAGTCCTACAATGAACCCATAGCACGGTGGTAGGGTATTTTGTAGTACTAGCCTGATTGGCTACTACTCTCTTTGAAATAAATGAACCATTAATAGGAGACTCCGTCATCTAGTGCCCCACGTGGGTCACGCTTTTCTATCCTTTCTCATGAGCCGAAATGAAAATCATTAACATTTCGTCCCGCTATATCATCGCTTATATCTTATATCCCCGTGATCGCGACGTATGTACACTCGGCGAAGTAATATTTTAAGCGTCTGGATGATCCAACTCTTTTTTCCGATAGACCTCGTTTTGGTTCAAAGGTTTTGGGGCGACATTCTGCATTTGACTATGGTATTTATGTCATAGATTGAATTTCACTGCTGCAGAGAGAAGGTATTAAAAATGTTAGGGAATTTCGAATACAAATTGGAAAAATATGTAAAAAATGTCAAGGCTCAAAAAGGGTGTGAAAAGATTTTTACAGGTTCGGCAATGGGCGAGTGATACCCCTGGTGTTGCAAGCGTCCATAGGCTACGGTAACTACTTACCATCAGGCCGGCCGTATGCTTGTTTGCCACCTTAGTTGTATAAAATAACATACAAAACACAAAACCTCCTCTTTTTGAAGTCAGTTAAAAATATATTACTAAACACTAACATCAAAATTTAGATTATTGAGCGATATATACCTATATAGGTATATGTGCTAACATTCCAAAGTTCATACACGAGCTCTTAAAAAAACGAGTGTAAACAACTTTTCAACTTTACTGAGAGCAAAAAAATCACTAGGTACAGTTCAGTTTATAAGTGCTCAAGCTCTTAGTAACTAACATACACTAGTACAGTCGCATGCAACAGTTAGCGTTTTAAGAAGCGTGTAGGACTTTAAAGTGCAGAGCTCGCTCGGCCTCGAGTGGGGCCTCGGGCCTCAAAGTGGAGGCCTCTTGAAAGTGAAACACTCGACTGTTGTGAAAAGGACAGTGCGGACTCTCGTTCTGCAGATCGTAATTGCAGTTTCCCTTCAAAGTTTTTCCTTTTTATTGATTTTTAGAATACATTTTCAAAAATGGACATTGAAAATTTGCCAATTACGTATATTTTTAGTGTTTGAATAATAAGTTCAAAGGAAAAAATGTAAAACCTTTAGGAGATTTCTGCCAATGTAAAACCCCGGTATTAAGATAGCCCCAGCTCTTTTTGTTTATATGAGAGAGACATTAGAAAGTGACGGATATATTTAAAACCTAGGTATTACTATACTTGATTTGCACCCTATTTGTTAATAGGGTAAAAGTCTACATTGGTGCTAATTCTGTTATTTACAACTAAACTGATTAAGTCTCTTTCTAACAAAGAACATAAGAAAAATATGTAAGAAAAGTCTTGTCAAATGAGTCCAATGCTTGTTTTCAATATAAATTTAGTCGCCATCTATCGCGGTTACAGCTAAATACACGCAAATGAAGACGGTAGACTAATTTGACAGCTTTAATTATGTTCTATCGTTTTTCAATAAAGTTTGTATGAAAGAAATGTGATGTGATTAAAATTAGTTTAGTGCGATTTACAACAGAATCGGCACAATTCTGTAAGAATCAAAGTCTTATTTCCAAACTAAGAATATAAAGCAAGCAAGCGAGTATATTTTTCATATAATTTTAAGAAAGTTTTGTTATTACAGCTCAATGATGGATGCAACAAGAAAATGGTGCAAAGCAAAGCTGTCACGTCAGAAATTCGCAAAAACACGCAGCTGAAACACGACCTTAATCGAATTTCGTATACACGTGAACATTAAAGCCGACCATTCACTGTGCTACTTAGTCTTACGATTAAATTGATGAACAAAACTATTATGTTGATGAAAAATACTTTTCAACACACTTACTCGTAAAATGGCTCTTATTGCACCGATTTTAGTAGCATAAGACAGCTTATTACGAACTAGTGCTTTTTACTTTACATTACCGCACTAGTGTTTTATGATATTATCCCGATTATGTTAAATTTGAATAACTGTAAGTGATATGTGTGTAGAAGAAGCATTCATAATTTAAACGGGTAAAACAGTTTGGCAAATAAAACCTGCGCGCCCTATTTGTTAACGTTCTCATTGTGTGGTTAATGATTATCAAAAACTTTCCAAAAAAACGTTTTTCAACACACTTGCGACCAACTTTGCACACAAAGCCGCACATAATTAGGTACACGCTGGTATTATTACACGGAGTCTGTGCGAGAGTAGCGTGTAATAAATACGGGTTTATGTCACACGTGTAATAAAATAGTATTACGATATTCGTGACTTAAGTCCATTTTTACAATAATAGACTACTTAAATCACACGTATACTATTATTTAAAGATTAATAAATGCTGATTATTCACTTGAAGTATTTTTTTTACTGTGTTACTTTTTCTTACTTTTTATCGAAGGTTTTTATCGTATCGAATATTATTTCATATATTATGTTATACATTATACACTATTGTGTTTTGTATTAAAAGACAATACAATTTTAATTAATTTATGGGATACTGAATCTAGAATAGCTCGTCCTGCAATAAGTTTTTACTATTCCATTGATTGATTCACCATTATCTCACCGTGTTATGTGATGGCCAAAGTTCACAAAGCCTAGAACAGAAGCTCTCAAGTGCAATTGGGGTACACACCAGGGGCCCAAGTCTGTGAAAGTCTGTCAAAGTGTGACGCCATTATAAAGCCATTGTGTTATTAGATTACCAAAACTGTAAAATGTCACAATTTTGACACCACTGAAAGTTCATTGGATCACAATTGTAATAGCAGACTTGAGCCCCAGTAGCGGTACACTGGCACTTGGCGACAGTTTCCAACATGTAGCACCCAGATGGGTACAGCACCCTAAAGGTACGTTCGAATTGGAGTGAAGTCGTTTTTAACAGTTTCAAAATGGGCGTTTTTGTTCATGCGTTCGAATTGGAAAATTTCAACAGTTTTGCAACTTTTGCCACAAACGATTTGTCCCAAATAGAACGATTAGATACAAAAATTACATGCTCATCGCCTGCTTGTCACTTGTCTCAACCTACCTTTTATCCTTCAGTTATATATAAACAAAGTTAATCTGACAAATTTTTCTCTTGCGTGTTAGTTTCTATCAAATTTTAAAATAAAAATTATAGCCAAAACTTATCTGTCAGTCTTTCAAAGATGTCAAAATATGATCACAAACGACCCTGCCTCGGAGGTGGGTTAAAAGTTCACGATGTCGTTTTTAACTGTAGCCTTAGCACGAACCACTTTCGTATCGCCTTCGTAGCGTCATCGTATCGAGTAGATGTCATTTTTGACAGAAGTTCTATCGTCTACTCGAAACCTAGCTTGCGAGCTACGTTAAATTCGTCTAAAAATTTTGAAACATACATTTTTGATTTTATTGGTACACAATATTAAAATATTTATTTCCAATAACATAAACTAAATGAAATAATCAGCTTATCTTATATTATTAGCTAACGATATAAGGTTATCATTATATTAGGGTATCATCATTCCCATTTAAATGTTTTCTTTTTCACCATTGAAATGTGATGAATGTGGAAATATTTTTGAACGAACAGCAAAGAGTTTACGTGTTTAAAGGTTTGAATTTAGAACAAACAGACGAAGAGGATGAGTCTTGCTTGTGACTCCGTTAGAAATAAATTCGACGATTTTCATTTCTAGATTTGTGTTTTAGCAGTTTTAGGGGATTTCATATAAAGAGTGGTTCAACTTGAACTATTGACATCCCCTAACATTTATACACTTATTATAATTACGTATATATAGGATGTTTCAGAATAAATGGGTTAATAATGGCCAAAATTTTTTTTTTTCGGATAGTAGTCAAACAATACATGAGGCTCCCCAATTGAATGTGTTTTAGTTAAAACTAACTTAAATACTATATTAAATGTAGAATAAAATAAAATAAAATAATTTTAACTAAATGATTCACCATATTTAGTTATAAGATTATAAATAAAGAAATACAACTAAAAATCTTAATACTTAAAAAAAGAACACATTAAAAACATTCCAAATATCTACCTAAGATGCGAGGTGTTCACGTAACGCTCTCACTGAAAAAATCACGGTGACAAAGTCTACGTTAGCTGGCTTGCGAGTAGACGATACCATACGTCAGAATTAGTTCCAATTTCAAATTATATACCAAACCACGTTTACGTAGTGTGACGTGAGGTTAACGTAGTTATTCGTGCTACCGATTTGAACGTTTGGCAGCATTCGAATGACACATTCCCATACAAATTTGAGTTAACTCTCTCGATACGAATACGTTACGCTTGCGATAGATTTTCGTGCTAAGGCCTCTGTTTCCAAGTAAAACGAACTGTGAACGAAAACAGTTCAAAACGACAATTTCGCCCACAACTTTCCAAATCGAACGCCACATGTGGTCGCTTTTAGCATTTTTGACTGATATTTTTACTACCGTACCCCAATTCGAACGTACCTCACGATGACAATTCTCTTGTACTTTGGTCATGTATTTTTTTTATGTAACAGTGTATACGCCGCATAATCGCAATTGCACGCGACCAATCGCATAATTAATGGTATTCTTAAATGCATCGGTATACATGGTGTGGTGATTAATCGACCAGACGTAGTTGTATCTACAGTGTGTTTCGTTCTGCACTCAACAAAGATGGATCACTTGTGCAGTCCACTAGTTAACTTGAATGTATAAGTCGTTTGTCATGGCGTTTGTAACGGCGCCAGTGTTGCCCTCTACATGCCGTGAAATGTGGGTAGTTAATTATTTTTAATTTGTGAAGATGAGAAAATGTTTCTGGTTTTTGTAATGTTTTTGGGGACAAATAAAAATTTAGCTTTTTGTATATTAAATATGATTTGTGAACATTAAACGTTTGTAAAGATCCTGAATGAGGGAGAGTGGTATATTTCTAATATAGTATGTAGTATACAGGTTGTTGTTTTGGTCAGCGACGAGCGCCTCAGGGTCGATAATACAACTGATACTGGTGCTAAAAAAAAATACTTTATTTTTTTAATAAAAATAATATTATTTTGAAAATCATGTAATAAGCTAAAATATAGACGTAATACTCAACGGGAGTGCTAGGGAGTAAAGGGGTGGGGCAATGGCGGCTTGCGCCTAGCTCTAGTCAGTGCACGTGGCTAGTGATTATACTTTGCGGTAATTTTATTTCAAATTGAATAAGGTATGCTCAACGCATTTACAGTATTTAATGGAATTAAGTCCATTTTTGGAAAATGTATTTTTTGTACTACCGCTCCTGGGTCGCTTGTCGCTGACCAAAAATACAACCTGTATAGTATATTGTTTTAGTATCTTCTCTTCTTTTCTAATAATAGTAAAAAGAAAGTTACTGCGAATGTTTGTGTAGATTTTTCTTACTCAGTGCTAAACGGATTTCAAGACAAAAAGAACAATTGTTTATTTAAATTATATGAACACATAAATGAACTTTTTTTGTATCATAAATCCACAAAGTATTCTTATTCTAATTAACCCGTTGGTGCTCGCGAGGGACGCGCGTCCTATTATAACAATTGATGTAATTTTTCAATTTTTAACCGCGAGCCAAGCGAAAATGTACATTTGCCCGCTACTTAGGCATTTTTTTTACAATTTACATCTTTATAGTGTACATTTTTTACACCACAATTAAGCAAATACGCAAGAAATACGTGGTCGTCGACTTATGTATGGCCATTGTAAATCCCAGCGTTCTAAAGTTACAGATATGTGGCGTTGTCCCCATAAAGATAAAGCACCTGTCCATACCATTAATTGATGGCAAACCCTGATTTCCCCATAGACTGCCGCATTTTCCCCTATAACCCCCTAGTAGTAGTAAATCATTTTAAGTAGAGCACAAAACGTAACGATCAATATTTTAAAAAGCGTCCATGATGGATTGTCCTTTGTGCATGTTCCCGCGTTATTACGTGTTATAGAATTAGTTTTTAGCGTTTTTACGTTAATTTATCACTAGTGATGCTAGATAAGTGCTCTGATGTAATAAAATTGATGTTTTTCATGTACAGCCAGCAACATAAGTAGCTTGATGTAGGCACATATAGAATGTGGGGACAATAGAAATAAAATGCATTTTATGTGATAAAAAAATGCATTTTATTTCTATTGTCCCCAAAACAATTTCGTAGATTGTACCTTTTTATTTGTAACCTGGATAGGCTTACGTTTGACTATATCTTGAAAGCAAGTGATGACGTGGCCGAAGGTCTTTTTTATACAACTAAGATGCCAACAAGTATACGGCCCGCCTGATGGTAAGCGGTTACCGACTGTCGCAAAAATCTCTTCACACTTTTTTAAAGGGGTTTGAAGAGTTAAAAGCTCAGAAGATAAAGTAATAGCACAAACAATATGACATGATACTCGTAGTTCTTTATAGGTGAACAAAATCCCATCCATTCATCCCTATATATATATATCGGTTTGTCAACCTACACTCTCGACCTATATCCAAAGATTAACGATCACCCATCCAAACGTACTTTCTCTACGCATTGATGGATCTCTACCAAACTTGCAACCAACCCCTTTATCATTCCACGACATATAGATCAAGAGATCCGCCATGATTAGAGGCTTAACATATAAACGCAGAGTATTAAAAGATCCATACGACATAAAGATGAAGTAACCTGAGCAATAGATAACTTTGGTCACAGTAAAAGGGGAATAGTAAGTCAACTGATATGCAATCGTAACGATTTTGTACGCATGTAAGCTAAATATTTTTAGGGTGCCGTAATCCCAGGCCACTTGACACAAATTTGTGATAGGCCCTATGCCTGAGAGCTAAAACAGCAACTACGGACTGCCTTCCGTAAACGATGGGGTATTTTGTGGACGCGGAAAATTAGGTCACTGAGTGTTCATAAGCGGCCACAAGGAGAAAGAAATAAAAAGAAAGACAAGAAAAGAAGAAAGAAAAGAAAGAAAAGAAAAGAAAGAAAAGAAAAGAAAGAAAAGAAAGAAAAGAAAGAAAAGAAAGAAAAGAAAGAAAAGAAAGAAAAGAAAGAAAAGAAAGAAAAGAAAGAAAAGAAAGAAAAGAAAGAAAAGAAAGAAAAGAAAAAAGAACGACGAACGGCCACCGTTACCCCGCTCCTGAGGCATTTGAGTATTCTATATCATCAATATAGTCAAGTGACCTTTATAATAACGTGGCTTGAGGCAACTTTATCGTACCCAACAGTCTGCAGACTTTTCCATCAACACTACTTTTAGTCCACCATTGTCAACTCCGACAGACAGATATGACCCGTCAATTGCCACTTGGATTACTACTCTATTTTAACTGTGACATGGTACGAACTGAAACAAACTTGAAGCGGTTTGGCAAAGATTAGTTCCTTAAATGTAAACAGGGGGCGCAGTCTGACACACCGGCAATCTCAGGGCATATTTATCGCCTTAATTAAAACGCAAAGCTTCAGATTTATTGCGGCAGGTATGAGGGTGCTTTGGTTTGGTCAGACACGTTATTGTTCGGGGATTTATATCACATTTATGTTGATTATGATTGGTTTAGTTAGTTGGGGAGCTGTTTTTTGTAATTGTTCTTAATCGATCCGGAATGTTTAGCTACCACCGTCGTGGTCCTGGTACCTGGATGGGTGACCGTCTAGTGGTATTGCAAATCGAGCGTTTACGTGCTTCGGAAGGCACGTAAAGCCATTGGTCCCGGTTATTGTCGTTAAGCTAGTTGGATGTCTCCTAGGCGGCTTGAAAACTCCAACAGTAGGTTGACCACTAGCCTACCTCCACCGATCCGCAATGGGCGCGCGTGGTGGAGTATCTGCCCATTCCCTTTCAATTTGTACTCCCTGTGCTCAGCAGTGGGACATTATAAGCTGACGATGATGAGGCCAGTGTTTAACCGCAATCTCACCATGTTAAGTGATGATGTGGCCAAAGGTGCTAAGCACACAAAGCCTAGGAGGAACTGGCTCTCAATTTCAGCTGTTGGAATACACCGATAGGTGCTTGGAGACAGATTTTCAACTTGCGGGTGGTAGCCGCCAGGTGCGTAAGTACTACAAAGTACCCTGCCAATGCCTCGCAATGTTTTCCTTCATCGAAAGCATCACTACCAGTGAGCAGATGTGAATAGGCATTTTCAAGGCAAGTATGCTACATCCTCGGCCTCGTCATAACTCCTTCTGGGGCCAGTCGGAGGCCAAACGTAAGTCCATATCACTGTTATGCCTATTCATATCGGGTCTATTCGCGCACAGTATATTATCGAAATATAATTTTGACTTACCTCGACGTTTTGACCAAGTGATCATTGATTGTGGTCACGAGTGGACTGGAAACTGTAATTCATTTTAAAAAAAAAAAACATTAAAACCCTCAGCGTCCTTATTAAATTGTAACCACTTAATCTACATACATACATTTATCTAAAAGCAACGAAAAGTAACTCTATCTTAAGAATTAACAGCAATGAATCTTGCAAAGCGGGCGTTACTGTAGCAAACACCTAACTTAGTAAAAGGGCGAGGCCACACTATGCGGTATAAATCATGAATGATTTAGGCGATGTTCACACCAGCGTTATTTTTATACGCCGTAACATCTAGCTCAGCTATCTACATATTTTGTTACATTTTGAGAGGAATTCGCTATAGAGTTATGAAAGATTGAGTGAAGTGGATATGGTAGGTATATTTTTCTTGTTGCTCTTAGCACGGTCAGAAGGTCACTAGACTAATAGCTAATTATGGATCTATATTCTAATCACTCACGTAGTTTTTGTATGATCAAATGAAACCAAAAAGTTATTTATTTGGTTAAGGCCCTGGTAGCTTTACCAGACTTATAAACTTTAAGTATATTTGAATCTACCACCGGTTCGGAATACACTTGGGAAGACACCGGCACTTAGCCAGGGAGATGCAAGTACAGAGAGAAGTTACTACAACCATGTATTCTTGTCCTCCACGTAATGAGCCACCTTATAGTAGGCTTTATCAATTAACCACCCAATTGTTGTCAGTGCGATAATGTTAATAAATCTAAGCTTATTTTGAAAAGAGAAATTGCTGAGTTTATTGCCGGCTGAGAAGAGCCGGTATAAGAGAATTAGTGTCAGTAGTCTGACACTAATTCTCTTATTCATAAGTGCCTGCGAAGGTCGATTTGAAATAAATGATTGGATTTGGATCTGATTTGATTTCAGTTACTTCAAGTGTAACGTGAGTTAAGACGAGCACAAGTACACAACTGGCACTATACCATACAATTTAAATGTATTCCTGTACACATAACTGCGAAAATGTAATCTCTATTTATATCAAAATAAATGCCTTCTCCAAAGTATGTAAACTCTTGTACCGAAAATAATGCACTCCCTTATTGAATAATATAGTAATAACTAACGGGCGACGTCAAATGGTCAAGTTATAGTTGGGGGAAGGAAGATTGGGAAGGTTGTAGGAACACATAGGTGTTATAAATTATTATTTTACTATTGTTGTAGATTGAATTAAGTTAGTGTTAATTCTAATGCTGTTCAAGTTTAATAAAGAACAAATGAACGAAGTGACTTCTCCTTAATAAAAGGAATAAGAAAAGTGTTAATTGACATTCTTAGTTACATGAATCTATTAGTTAAAATTACTTATTAGCTTAATAAACTCAAGTAAGGAAGCCCACAGTGCGCCACCGCCAACAATTCGACAATCACCGCGGCCTATATGCCGCCTTGCCTGGGTTCAGTCCTTCCCCGCTCATTCCTAATAATATAATGAATCAATATAATAAGAAATTGTAAAATTATGGTTCCAAATACGCAGCTTTTAAAAGAGTCTAGACCTCAAAATTCCATATTAACTATTGATAAAACAAATATTAAAATAACGTACGTACTTACTCTCCTATAGATATATGCCTTTTTTATCATGTTCTGTTAAAAGTCTCAAAAAAGACAGAAAATTTACCTTTATACTGTTAAGTCGAGTTGGTCACAACACTAGCTCGACTCTAGCATCAGCGTGTCCCGTCACTAAAGGACTATTAAGAGTTTGACAGATCGAAACAAGATGGTTTCCCGCGTGTTTGGAAGAGTATTATTATGTATCTATAATATATTTAGGGCTTGTTTTATGTAAATAAGCTTTAACAATACATAGATACAACAAACAAATATGAATATTTAATCACAGAAAACTTTTTTAAATTGCCAAAATCCCCCCAAACAGCCGGCGGTGATTCCGGCACGGCAAAGTTACTTGTGTGTGCATTATATTAAAGCAAATAATAATACAATTTTACCCACCAGGATGTAGCGAGCGAGAGAGTAAATAATGATAGTTGCTGAAAATAATAATATGCCCTCTCAGATGCGAACAAGGCAGATGGAGCGCGCAGAACACGGGAGTGGGGCCAAAAAAGCAAATACAAATTGAAAAACACACACACACCTAAAAACCATTATGGCGGCGTTCGGTGTAGAATCGCTGGGGCCGAGGTACCCGGATGCCCTTGTTTTGTTTAAAGAGGTCTCACGGCGCCTTATTGAGACCTCTCGTGACAGGAAGGCTGGTGTCTATCTGACAACGGATCAGCATTGCCATTCAACGTGGCAATGCCGCCAGCCTTCTTAGCACGTTCACACAGGGCAGGGATCTGGCACATTTTTTTTTATATTTAGTAAATGGGATTTTCTTTTAATCATTATTTAAGTGGTGTAAATATTTACCCCCTTATTCATAATAAAGTTATCAAACGTTGATTAGCTAAAATTCCGAAGTCTTTATCTGACAGGTGACATTTGGATCGAAAGAGTGAGACGGGGCACACAATTACACTAATCAATTATGAATAAGGGGGTTAGTAGTTAAGTAATGTATTCAAAATAATAGTAGAAAGTGGGTCCTCAATTACAGACCCGCTGCATTTCCGCTCGAAAATTTGCAGCCACCGTTAATAATTCGAGATAAATGTAGCAACAAATAGTAATAGGTATTGGCTTATCAAACACGGTGTTTACGTATGCAAACATGTCGCCAGACCGATGCTGGCTGCAATTCCATGTATTCCATACTTTTGTTTACCTTTGGCACACAGGTTATTAATTATACGTACCGAGCGGTGTCGGTTTCAATTTTAAAATTTATGATATGCACGCCAGCGTAACTGCATAATATGTGAAAATACGATTTTAATACGGTGAATTTAATTCAATGCGTAAATGAAATTGTTTCGTTACTATTTTTTTTAGAAATGTGGTACAGTATTAGACCGGCCGCATACTATAAGAAATTTTCTGTCAGAAATTTTCGGACGCCCGCTTGCTCATACATTTTTGGACGTCAGACACGTCAGAATTTTCGGATAGTATGCGGGGTCTGGAACAAAATGTATGGGGAAAGTGCCTTCCGGCGGGCGTCCGAAAATTTCTGACAGAAAATTTCTTATAGTATGCGGCCGGCCTTACCCAATTGATAAGGCGCGTCGTGAATCTTCGTTGGCACAGAAAAGAAAGTAAGTATGGCCCCGAAGATTATCGAAAGAATGCTTCAAATTTTCAATCAACCTTAGATCACTACTATAAGGTTCATAATACATTGCAACTGTTAGTTCCGTCTCACTCGCAATTCACGCCCCCTCGCATGGCGCGCGCTAACATGGCGGCAACTGCCGACCAATAGCGGTTCCCCGCGCTTTGAAAATGTACAAAATGTATCTTCTGCGCAGGTTCATCGGTAAGCCATATCAGTTGGGTACTAGGTACTACTGTAACGCATTCAAACGCATATGTTAGTTTAAAGGATTGAGTTACGGTATCTGGTAAATGTACGTATTGGCAAAAGAAGTGGAATTGAATGCGAGCTTGTATGAACGAGTACCTAATTTAGTCTCACTATGTCTCTTTCTAACAAAGAAGATAAGAAAAGGATGTAAGAAATTTATTCCTGTCAAAATAGTCCAATGTTTGTTTTCAATATAAATTTAGTCGCCATCTATCGCGGTTCCGTCTAAATACCCGCAAATTAAGACGGCAAAGACTAATTTGACAGCTTTAAATATGTTCCGTGCTTCGGAAAGCACGTAAAGCCGTTGGTCCCGGTTATCACTTAATTGTGATAGTCGTTAAGCTAGTTGGATGCCTCCTAGGCGGCTTGAAAAATTCCAACAGTAGGTCAAACCACTAGCCTACCTCCACCGATCCGCAGTGGGCATGCGTGGTGGAGTATTGCCCATTCCCTTTCACCCGCATTTGTGAAAGGAGGCCTGTGCTCAGCAGTGGGACATTATAGGCTGATGATGGAATGGAATGGAAATATGTTCTATCCTTTTTCAATAATGTTTGTAAGAAAGAGATGTGATGTGACTAAAATTAGTTTAGTACGATTTACAACAGAATCGACACCATCAGCTACTTGTTGGTCTGGCATTTCGTTTAAATCTCTTCTCACTTCCCAAAACGAAAAGAAAACCTGTAATTTTAACTCTTTCAATTAATAGCATTTCACAGGACAAACAAATTTAATTAGCGTTTCTCTCATAGCAATACTTGCAAGTCGGCGCCGGCGTCCCAGAGGTGTGCGTCTACGCTGGGTGTCAGTATTTATGGGTCAATTACCGTTCCTTAATTAAGGCCATGCTTCAGGCAGATCACAGCTTTTGCCAAGATTGCGAGAATAAATTTTAAGTTGAGATTTTGAGCGGTAAGTGCGGTCGCATTACCTTTGATAACAATCTTTGTACATAAATATGTTTGCTTAATTAAGGCGCGGACTGAATACGATTTTGACAGCACTCGTTCTTCACTGGAATAGGGTTGAAAATGGTAAATCATAAATGTGTTGACTCTATGAAATGGACTGTTATTTACGGGTTTTCTTTAGATTATACAGAATATACACATTAAATTGAATATGTGTCCGGTTAACATTCTAAAATAAATCTATATCTTATATATTCTTAAAAATAAAATTGTTGTCATCGCTGAAAATACTATTTTTTTTTGGGAATATCAAAGCACTTTTTAATATTCTATTCGGTTAACATTTTTCTCAAAACCCTCTTCTATCCACAGTATTTTTTGTGTTAGGTATTTCATTGCGTTACGTCATACACGACTCTCAAAGAAACCCATTTTTTACCCGACTACGGCGAAGCAAAAAGGAGGGTTATGATTTTGACCGGTATGTATGTAAGTATGTATGTATGTATGTGGGTATGTATGTTCATCTGTTCCCTCATAACTTTTAAATTACTTATCACAAATTGACAAATGAGGTATCGTCGGAAGCGTCTTGATTGTCCGCTGGTTATAGGCTATATGACATCACATTAAATTGGATATGGCGCCCTCTAGAGGACAAAAAGTCACGAACTTAAAATAAAATATTTTTTAATGATGCCGTGTTTGGTATCAAATGAAAGGGCTAAATGAGCACATTTCATAAATATACATATTATTGCTCCCGGTCTTACTTGCATGCACCCGATAATTGGGAATAATTTCTAAAATCACGCCTCATATGTGAGTTTAACATATTTTCTCTCCAAACCTACCCAAAATACATATTGGTAGTATAATAGAAACGTTATCGTGAAATAATAATAATAATAAAATTAATTTATTCAAGTAACATAATTTGACTCATTATTGTTAGTAGGTAGGCACACCTACACCTATCTACGTGTTAGTATGAAATTATACATCATTTATGCGTATTATCAAAGTATTATATTATATTTACGTGTATGTCACAACAACGACGTATGTACGGACATACCCCCCTTAAACTACTGAGATTTTATATAGTGGCCACCTCTACCCACCTTTCGGTATAAAAAGACCGCACACTATACCAGGCAACCCCTTACGAGGCGTCTGGGACCATCTGCGGTAGGTCACGCCGCCAGAGTACTCGCTCCTGGTACTCAAGAGAAAATGTGAGTCGCACCGTGATCACTCACTACCATTTGTCCAGAATGGTACCGGAGCTGTAAAGCCGCTCACAACACGCACCCCAGCACGCCGGCACTAGCACGAGCACTAACGCAAAACGCGCAGCGCAAGCACCGTCACCAGCGCACCTTGTTGGTGCTAGCGGATTCAATCCCCGCTAGGGACGCCAGAGAAGCTGGCTCCCATTTCTCCAGAATGGTCCTGGAGCTCTCATGCACGCTACCGCTCGAATACGAATCCACGCATCTACCCAATGCCTACAGCTGGGTTGCCGGAAAACTAATCCAACGGATAGTCGTCTACTTTCTATCCAGGAAAGTGCCGGAGATGCAGCTCGCTCACAGGAGCTCACTTGCTTGAGGGTGAATTTTTAGTTTCATTATAAACTAATATTGAATCTGATCTTTATTTATCCAATAAAACGCAGATTACTTTGAAATATTTGGATATAATATCAATACGTTTTAATCGTCAATGTGTTTTGCAATCCATGAACTGACACCAAGTGACAGTTCATAGGGTTGCCAGAATCAATACCGATAATAAAAATGTTACTAGTACGAATATGACTCTTACAGATAATACAATGTTACTAGTACAAATAATGACTCCAACAACTCGGCCATCCTTTTTCTTAAGTGAGTCCTCTCACTTACACACAATAAAAATTCAAATCAAATCACAATCAATTAATGATCAAAACAATCTATCGATAACTAAATAATACTTATGACACAAAGGTACCTACTTATATAATTTTAACAAATTTCGAATAATTTCATATTATAGTGCGTAGTCTGTTATTATCTAAGATCATCTATACATAGCATTGGCCGCTAATAACCTAAGTTATATTTCTAATATACGTTTACATTATTGGCTGCACAGTCTGCTATGATCTACAGCCATCTGTGCGATGTCGATTGCTCGACAACATTCACTTTCTGCACTGACCGCTCATTGCCTATGCTATTACACTTCATTATCATCTACATTAGCACAGTCTGCTATGATCTACGGCCAACTGTGCGATGTCGATTGCTCGACAACATTCGCTTTCTGCACTGACCGCTCATAGCCTATGCTATTACACTTTATTATCATCTACATTAGCACAGTCTGCTATGATCTACGGCCATCTGTGCGATGTCGATTGCTCGACAACATTCACTTTCTGCACTGACCGCTCATAGCCTATACTATTACACTTCATTATAATCTACATTAGCACAGTCTGCTATGATCTACGGCCATCTGTGCGATGTCGATTGCTCGACAACATTCACTTTCTGCACTGACCGCTCATAGCCTATGCTATTAAAATACATTATTGATTACATAGGCACAGTCTCTTATGATCTGTCACTATCTGCACTAATCGCTCATAACCCATACAAAATACAATTTCAATTTATAAGTACTGTTAGTTACATCTTGTTGTGTTTAATCATCAATCATCTATGCTCTATGCGCTATTCGTTCATAATAATTCTAAGATACATATTCAAATCAATAATCATATTATACACATAAACATAATCTCAAATTAATCATAATCATTAAGTATTCAAAAATACTGTAACACATTTTAATATGACATTCAGTTTATTTAAAATTATGTATTTAATTATTATGCTATAAGTCACTTCAACAAACTCATCATTTCATAATCATTATATCATCATAATATGAATGTATGTATATATACATATAATACAGTCTTATAATTTAATCACTCATTTCATTTTCGCTACTATCACTAAAAATATTCTTAAAATTTAGCCATGGATGTATTTTATCTATTGCTATAATATTTTCATATCTTTTATTTCCTTTTCGTGTTAGAGGAGTATCTTCGATCAAAAATCTGTCATTGTCCAAGATTTTCATGATTCGGTATGGACCATGAAATTTGGAAACAAGTTTCTTAGACTTTCCTACATGTTCTTTGTCTGCTATAGTCCGTTCAATTCTGACAAGATCCCCCACATTATAAGATGTTGCGACCTTCCTATGTTTATCAAAATTCTTCTTTGTAACCTCCTGTTGTTTATCAATTCTCTTTTTAGCTTCTGATCTGAGTTTCATTAAATCATCACCTTTGATGTACTCATTGGTTTCAAGCATTACTTCACTTAAAATATTTTCGGAGCCGTTAACAAGTTTAAACCCAAAAAGCAATTCAGAAGGGGTTTTTCCCGTAGTTTTATTCGTAGTTGTGTTAATCCCCAGTTGAATATCAGCCACATACTCGTCCCAGGTATTATCATTCTTACCATGACATTTTGTACCCAGAGAATCTAAAATAGTTCTATTAAACCTCTCTATCTGTCCGTTCGCTCTTGGAGTAGCAACAGCATTTAGAACATGTTTCACACCTAAACTTGTTGTAAACGTTTTAAATTTCGAACTTGTGAAACATGAGCCTTGGTCTGTTATAAGACGAGAAGGCACGCCAAAATAACTGAAGTGTTCTTTAAAGCATTTGATAGCTGTACTACTTTTTGTGTCTTTCACTGCTATTATATTAATAAATTTTGTAAAAGCATCAATAATCGCAAGAATATAAGTATTGCCTTTCTTAGAGCGGACGAATGGACCAAGATGGTCAGCATGTAAGGTATGAAACGGAATTTCTACCTTAGGAATTGGATGGAGCATCCCTTCCTTACGACCTCCTGGCGCCTTGTGGTGTGCACATTCCAAGCAAGCAGAGACATATTTTTTTATGAAACGACGCATTTTTGGAAACCAAAATGTCCCTTGAATACGATTTAGAGTTTTTTCATAACTAAAATGTCCTACCTCATCGTGATTCATTCTCAATACCTGCCACCTGACAGCCCTTGGGACTACCCACCTTATACCTTCTTCTTTTATTCTATATACATGATTTCCCTTTAATTGATAATTTTTATAAACATCAACTACAAATTTAGTATCTTTATCCTGTAATATTTGTCTAATTCTTTTAATTTCATCATCATTACTTTGAACAGTCGAGATCCAATCTTCCACATTGAGATTTAGTACATCAAATACATGACTCTCATCATCGTCAACGATAGGCTCAGAAACAGGAGCACGACTGAGCGCATCCACATGTGCCATTTGTGAACCGGCTCTATATTCTATGACGCAATCATACTCCTGAAACTGCACCCACCACCGAGAAATCCTAGGGATAAGATCTCTCTTAGTAAGGGTAGTCCGCAGAGCATTACAGTCAGTGACTATTTTAAATTTCAGTCCTAATAAATAAACACGAAATCTTTTTAATGAAGCTATAACTGCAAGCGTTTCCAATTCAAATGAATGCAGTTTTTGTTCATCTACGGTTGTTTTACGACTGTAATACGCTACAGGTCTTAGTAAATCATCAGAATGTCTTTGCATAAGGATACCTGCTACGCCTAGTTTAGAAGCGTCAGTATGTAATTCGGTTTCTAGGCTAGCATCATATAAAGCCAAAACTGGGCGTTCAATTAACTTTTGCTTCAATAATTCGAACGCAATTGTATGCTCATTAGTCCACTTCCAACTGAAGTTATTTTTTAATAGATCAGTAAGAGGTCGTGCGATTACAGCAAACTGTTTCACAAACCTTCTGAAAAAACTTGCAAGGCCTATAAAACGTCTTACATCATGCGCATTCTGCGGAGTGGGAAAATTTGAAATGGCAAGCGTTTTACGTGAACCTGGTCTAATACCTTCTCCACTCACTTGAAAGCCTAAAAAATCTATCTCTCTATAGAAAAAATAGCACTTTTTTAGTCTAAGCGTAAGTCCTGCTTCTTGAAGAAGCTTCAGAACCTCCTCCAATCGCCAAATCCCTTCATTAAATGAATTGGCTGGAATCAATATATCATCCATGTAAATTATAGCAAATTTTACTTTAGATTTAGTAAGAATTTTATTAATTGTCCTTTGAAATACAGATGGGGCATTAGCCAATCCAAAAGGCATACGTTTGAATTGATACTGACCATCTGGGGTAACGAACGCAGTTTTATCTTGGGAGCCTTCCGCAATTGGTACTTGATAATATCCTGATGCTAGATCAAGAGTAATAAATAGTGAATTTCCAGCCAATCTATCCAACTGGTCATCAATCAATGGTAACGGATAGTGTTCCTTTTTAGTTTTATTATTGAGTGAACGAAAATCAACACAGAGCCTTTGTTCGCCTGTCTTTTTTTTAACAAGTAGAATAGGACTTGCGTACGGTGAGTTTGATTCGCAAATAATATCCGCTTCTATCATTTCCTGTACCATTGTTCGCACTAATTCTCTTTCAGGAAGTGAAAGTCTATATGGGCGGTAAACAACCGGTTTATTATCTTCCAATTCAATTTCCATCTGAATCACATTTGTTAGTCCTAAATCTTTTAAACTATTTGAGAAACACACACTATATTTCATCAAAATTGCTTTTAACTCACTAAGTTCATTATCAGTTAAAAAATTGTCATGATTTAAATCTAAATAATCATTGGTGTCATCAAAGTTAAGTAAATTAACATTAATACAATTGTTAGTACATAAAGTACGAGTTATTAAAGAGCCTTTTTCTATCTTGATTGATGTATCCGAAAAATTTTGTAATAATAGACCACCCAAACCATTATCTATCGTATACTCACCGGGTAACAAATAAAACTGTTCATTTATCTTGCCCCGTAATGTGCCAGTTACATAAACTGAACCCGAAAACGTAGAATTGCATGTAACCATAATGACACACATTTCTTTTGATGGTAATGTAACGTCATTTAAAGCCATCAAAAGTAATTTTGTATTGTTGTGACGTTTAAAAATTAAAGAATCAGAAGTTTTGGTTATGACGATATCTGGTTTTTCGGTAAAACTATGTCCAACTAATACCGGATACTTAATCACACTATCCTCTACGACTAGAATATCAACTTCTTCAACGATATCCTGAATATTCATCATTACGCTTGTTCTCCCCAAAGGTAATACAATATTATTACCTATACCTCTCATAATTGGCAAGTTATCATCATTTAACCACGAAATACCTAATCTAATAGCTTCAGAATAACGTATTAATGTACACTGGCTACCTAAGTCTACAAACCCGGTAACCAAATTCCCATTGATTTTCAAAGATATGAAATATTTATCATCCGTATTCTTTCCAGAATCAATTTGTAACACACTTTTTTCATTAGACTTATTAATGTTATTATCAGGGGGTAGTTTTGGACAATTGACCGACAAATGTCCAAGCTTATTACAAATATTACACTTTAAAATTTTCTTTGTACATTTAAAACTAAAATGTCCCGGCTCATTACAATTATAACATACAATCGTGTTGTTATGCGGTTTTGTTTTTAAATCACTCCCTGCTGAATTCCTCGTGTTATTATTGTTATATGAACTAGTATTAGGTCGTTTATCTTGAATGGGTTTGATCTTGTCAGAATCGCGACTTTGTTGTTTAACTGATTGAAAATATTCTAAAACCTGTTCAGGTTCCTGACATTTTGATGCTTTAGCTCCTAATCTTATAGAACGGTCGTCGATTCCATAAAGCAAACAATCGACAGCCCGTTTGCCAGTTATCTCACATCGATTTAATAAATTAATTTTTTCATAAAAATAAAGTTCTAATGAATCATTATACTTCACTCGTTTTGACATCATTTCCATCAAAAGTTCGGCATAATCATCAGTACTGGGGAAAGATTCTGTTAATTTGATTTTCCATTCAGTCCACGAGAACGACATAGTTGGCAAAGCTTGATACCAAGTTTTAGCGACGCCAGCTAATTTGGGTAACGCATAATGGATAATTTGATCATCACCCCATTTGTACAATCTCCCACATTCATCAACTTTATTTAGCCACATATGTATAGTTTGCCCTTTTATCATCGGATCAAACTCTGGAATCACATTGCCTAACATAGGAAATTTATTGCCTTCTGAACGATTATTTGCTAATGTTTTAATCAATTTGGACAAAAATGAATCTGTTACATTTTCTTTAGAAAAATCAAAATTACTTACATGATCGCTTAGAGCTGAACTTGTACTACTAGTCGCATCATACCTTGACTCCTTGCGATGATTTCTCTGCTTGCTGCGGTCATTTGGACTTACGTTGCGACCACGCAATTTCTTGGTGTAGTCGCGCGGACTTCTGCTACGGCTGCGACTACGGTTGCGTGGATCCCTACTGCGACCGCGTTGGCCGCGACTACGGCTGCGTGGATCCCTGCTGCGACCACGTTGGCTCCGTCTGCGTCTGCGCGAACTTCTACTAGGGCGCCGCGGTCGCCTGTTACGGTCACGTGGGCTCCTGCTCAGGCGGCGCGGACTCTTGCTACGGACACGCCGAATGCTGCTGCAATCACGCCGACTCCTACTACGTCCACGGCGGTGATGCAAAATCTCCTGCTCACGGGATCGACTTCCACCCCCATCACGACGATTACATCTTTGTTTGGAATGATCTCTCTTCTCTTTACGATGATTATTCATCTTACGTGGTCTCGACTCCCGTTGCTTTGATATTTGGTCTGTTCCGTTACTATTCATAGCTTCAGTGGCTTCAAGGTAAACGTGTGCAACAAAATTGCAAATATTTTACAATTTATTGGAAAAATCTATTGTGGGCCTTTCTTATTCCACTTCTGAGATATTGAATCTGATCTTTATTTATCCAATAAAACGCAGATTACTTTGAAATATTTGGATATAATATCAATACGTTTTAATCGTCAATGTGTTTTGCAATCCATGAACTGACACCAAGTGACAGTTCATAGGGTTGCCAGAATCAATACCGATAATAAAAATGTTACTAGTACGAATATGACTCTTACAGATAATACAATGTTACTAGTACAAATAATGACTCCAACACTAAATACATCTGCGTAACCTTTTCGAGTGTACAGGCCTGATGTTTTGTTGTGTGATTGCGTAAATAATGCATATTTATGCGATAGCAGCAATCGTGGCTGATTTGCTGTAATTTTTTTAAGAGTTCCGTTGTCTATCTCCGAAAATCATCTTCAGATCTATATGAAATTTATATGGGACCATTTCGGAATATACCCCTTTCGAACAAAAAAAGAATTTTGTAAATGACGGAGTTATGCCCGAACATACATAAAAAATATATATATATATATATAAACATCCGAATTGAGAACCTCCTCCTTTTCTTGAAGTCGGTTAAAATAAAAAAAATTGTTCAACCCGGACAAGGGGAACATTTTTGTGGAGTGTGAAGGCGAATGTGCAGTACCTGCAAAAACCCAAAAGGTTTTTAGGTACTCAGTATATATGAAAATATGTATGAAAATAAATAAATAAATAAAAATTAATAAAATAATAAATAATCAAAGCGTTCACGTATAAGTAGAAGAGAGAGCGGGAGAGCTCAAACCCCCCTGTCTCGCCCCACACACTAACCGATAAGGCTCAGACAGCGCTCCTGCCCACCTGACGCAGTGGTCCCCTTGTAACCCCAAAATAATTTAAATAAAAACTAAGTTCAAAAACTAAAACCCGACTACTGAAAAGTATGAAACAAGAAAATATTCTGATCTGAAATTGTTATGTACACACTAATCAATATTTATCGTGTATTAAATAAACAACATACACGTAATATATTTAAATGTATTTAATACATATTCGTAGTGATGTTCAGAGTATAGCCGTGGTCATATGCCACCTACCCTAACAAAACAATACATTCTAACAGTAGTAAGCGATCATAGCTTTAGGGCAAAGTGGCATATGACCACGGCTATACTCTGAACATCACTACGAATATGTATTAAATACATTTAAATATATTACGTGTATGTTGTTTATTTAATACACGATAAATATTGATTAGTGTGTACATAACAATTTCAGATCAGAATATTTTCTTGTTTCATACTTTTCAGTAGTCGGGTTTTAGTTTTTGAACTTAGTTTTTATTTAAATTATTTTGGGGTTATCAGTTCAAATAGGTGTAGGCGTAGGGGTGACTTTTGCGTTGTGGGATGGAACAGGCATGTCAGAGAGGCTCATTTGGAGGCTAGGTCAAAGTTTTTGAGATTTGAGCTTAGATCTGGCCTTAAGACGATACTGACGATACTGGTCTGGTGATAAACTAATATAAGAATACACACTAATCTTCTACCAGCAGGCTAACCCGGTGGGTCTAGAAGATTGAAATGTTGCAAAAGATATTTTAGAGAGGCAGAGCATAGCGTTTATTCGCTCAAAGAGCAGCTCGACTGTGGAAGTACCTCCACCACAGACATCAATCTAAATAGATAACGCAAGTCCCTCCATACATATGAAAACCAAGCGTGTCACTTTTTTTGTACCCACCATAATGTCACAAGATTGATTTAGTTAGGTTGGCATTTGATTTTTAACGTGAAAATGAAGCTATCCTATCTGTCAGCTAAACACATCCCTCGCTACACATCTCTGGTGGACATGCAGCCTTCTGCGAGTTCGCTGTCCGCGTGAATCAGTTTCAAAAGAAGAACATTGTGCTCCCTTTTTGCACAGATTTTGACACGTGAAGTACATACACTTGCGGCATATATTTAGATGTATATCTTTGACCTCCATCTTACTACTGCAGCCAAATTACTTTGTGTTTCTGCGAGTACAAGATCGCCAGAGCTCATCGGAGAAGGGGTAAGGGTCGGCAACGCGTGAGTGATGCCCCGTGTGTTGCAAGCGTCCATATGGCCACAGTAACCGTTTACCATCAGGCGGGCCGTATGCTTGTTTACTGATTCCGTAGCGTAAAATAACCCGAGTACCATAATGTAGAGTACTAAGAAAGGATTTACTGAAATCCTACCCCTAAAGGGGTGAAATAAGGGGTCGCAGGTGAAACCATGGGCCGGAAAGCTAACTTTGAAATAAAGGGCAAATAGGGCAATAACCTGACATTACAGGGCTGGATAATTTATTTATAGTCAATGTTTTGTCCTTCAAACTTTGAGGTCTTCTCAAAAGTTAGAAGCTTTGAGAGATCAGTGTTAACGTTTCAAATACATAAATTATTTAATGATTTATTAATTATTTTCTTAATATTAAGTTCTAAATGAATAGCTGTATCAAGACTAAAGTCAAAGTATCAAGATCAAAGTCAAAGTGAAAGTCATTTCTTCAGTTTTGGCCGTGAGAGCCTAAGCGGTTACAGTCGTACCCAACTAATATGGCTTACCGATGTACCTGCACAGAAGATACATTTTCAAAGCGCGGGAAACGCTATTGGTCGGCAGCTGCCGCCATGTTAGCGCGCGCCGTGCGGAGGGGCGTGACATGCGAGTGAGACGGAACTAACAGCTGCAGTGTATTATGAACCTAATAGTAGTGATCTAAGGTTGATTGTAACTTTTAAGCATTCTTTCGTTAATCTTCGGGGACATACTTTCTTTTCTGTGCGAACGAAGATTCACGACGCGCCATATCAGTTGAGTAATACTGTACCTATTAAGCCTATAAGCGCTTGCAACACAATTATATCATTTTGCGTCGCAAAAATAACTTCTTTGGTTAGCTGGTGAAAGTAGACTGATAAATACGAAACCACATTACAAAACACATAATAACTTTATTTCCAAACAGTACAAATGAGACAATACAGTTACAATGGATGTATAATTAGATACCTATACGTAGCGTATCAAAACCCAAACGACGCCATATTTGCCAGCATAGACTGACAAATATAACACCCAAATCCCAACACGCAATACAGTTAAATAGTACATAGTTAAAAAGGGAACAATACAGATCTTAACACTTCTCTTATTCAAACCTTATTGTATGCTAAGATCCACAGAGTTAAATTCTAACCCTATGCTAAGAAAGGTGTGCGTCGCTCGATGCTCAGGATCAAAGTGGCACGGTGCATCGGCGCTCCGCCATATGTTTTTATAACCGGATGTTTGAAGGTTGGTACGAGTCTTCTAAGTTGACGTTTTTATGAAGTGTGGATATTGTCACCGGAAGTCGAGCGACAACAAGACAGTAACACAATTAGGAATAGTATTCTTCTTTTATTAGGAACAAAACGGGACTGCGCAACATGTAGGCATAATCAATATTTTATTTATTTGGTTTCAATAATAATGCTATTGGGATATTGGCCATGCCGCGCAAAAAATACTTTTTAAACGACAGCGATAGGACTCGCTAGTAGCCTCTATTCTGCCAATCTCCTCACACGCTGAGTCAGTTACTTTCAAGTCAGTGTGGTAGCCAACTAGGGCGGGTTATACAAAGTACTCTCCCACCATGATACGGTTTCCTCACGATGTTTTCCTATACGCCGCCACCAAATGTTGGAATAATTTACCTCCACCACTTCGTGATTGTCTAACCATATCCAGTTTTAAATCTAAATATAAAATAATGGCGGCGAATAAATTCGATAGAAAGTATTAAAAAGGTTATTTAAATGTATTTTAGATTTTTTATTATTATTACTGTTTAGGAAACTTATTTATTTCTACTGTGTTAATTGCTGCTCACTGTTATAATTACTTTATATTTAATTTTAGCATATTGTTTTTTTCTAATTTTTAAGAGCATCCATTCTGTAGCAGTGGCGTCCAAACGTCAACTAAGGTTGCCGCTGAAAATCAGCGTTGTGGCTTAATACCACAACAATATTGCTGAGCGGTTACCCTTTTTTGGCAGTATAATAAATTATTTATAATTAAGTATGTATTAGCATAGTTGTTTGTTTTACTGTCAAATAAAAAGCTATTCTATTCTATTCTATTCTATTCTATACAAAAAGCTTAAGTTTATAACGGTTGAAACGCTGGGACCGTGGGGAGCACACGAAAATAATATTATCTGGATGTCTGGTCGAAGCAACACGTAACCAAAATGCTGGTTTTTATTTTGGGCAAAGATTAAGCATTGCCGTTCAACGTGGCAATGCAGCCAGCATTTTGGGAACGTTGCCTAGTAGTAGCGGAGTATTTATTAAGTTTGTAGTAGTTATAGATTTAGTTTTTTTTTTGTCCTTTAATTTATCGGCCATACATCAGTTACACTAAGATAGTTTACACGCCAAATAATAGATGGCACCACAAGGTCGCGCGGGCGAAGTTGAATTCAAACCCCAATATGGACACCAGGACCGCGGTCCTCAGACACGACCTACGTGGTGGAAGTTCTCCAATCTTGCTCTTCCAAAGTAGAATCCGAACCCATATAAAAAATCCTGGGACATTCCTCACACACGGTCATCTGATCCCAAACTAAGCAGAGCTTGTACTATGGAAACCAGATAACTGATATAATACATATACTACTTTTTTGTTTGTAATTACATACTTAATATACATAATTACACCCAGACTCAGGACATACAGACATGTTCATGCACACAAATGTATGTCCTGTGTGGGAATCGAACCCACGACCTGCGGCGCGTAAGGTTAACCAATTGCGCCAACTGGCCCGTCGATATAAAAAAATGCTAACGATTGGTTCTCAAAATAAAAACATGCCATCAAAATCACAATCTGCAACTGTAAGTCACAAAGCAGCTATCATATCATACCACAGGTTTGAAAAAGTACCGTAGGAGAATTGAAAATATACGATCAATGGGTATGTCATCAATATCTCCTCAAGCCGAGTCTCCAGTCGCCGTATAGATTTATCAGCGAGGATGTCTTGGCTATTCGATGTACAGCTGTGAGAAACGAGTGGATACTACTTTGAATATATAAAAATAATTAAAAATAAATGTGATTATTTTTAGACCAAGTTTTTCATGTTTTGTTTATTTGTATGTAGCCACACAATCAATTGTATGTAACAGACAAACAGTACCAGAGTTCAATCATTTTTTTACCCCTAGTTTGTGATATAGTACAGTATTACCCAACTGATATGGCGCGTCGTGAATCTTCGCTTGCACAGAAAAGAAAGTATGGCCCCGAAGATTAACGAAAGAATGCTTAAAACTTATAATCAACCTTAGATCACTACCAGGGTTGGATTTCGTAGTATAATTATACTATTTGTACCATAATTTTGTGATGTGTAGTATGTAGTGTCGTAATGCCATTATACTACGCGAAAATACCATAATTTTACCTTTAGGTCGATTGACTACTGTTGTTGGTTGAAATAAATTAAAAATATTACTTTTCGAAATAAAGTTGTAATAGTTGTTGTAGTTGTAGTACATCGCTCTTTACTTTCATGCGAT
Source organism: Polyploca ridens (assembly GCA_951394255.1). Classification (NCBI taxonomy): domain Eukaryota; kingdom Metazoa; phylum Arthropoda; class Insecta; order Lepidoptera; family Drepanidae; genus Polyploca; species Polyploca ridens. The sequence continues at coordinate 14,734,731 of OX596261.1, forward strand.
GCTGTGAAAGAAAGTAAATGTACCTAATGTGTATTGAATTTATTCATTCTGACGACATGCTATGTAGTGTCAATGCCAAAGACGAAGTTCCGAAACACTAATTGGCTGAAATAAACATCTAGTTGCCTAAATTTGGTTGATTTGTACAATAACAATAAAACTAAAATTTCCTTCCAAATGCATTTTTATTTAAATTCATAACAAAATGTACGAAAAGCGAAACGTAGTATTATTTTCGACAAAGTATTATAATTTTATTGTCCATATACAATAATTTTCTGGGGGTCTGAATCCAACCCTGATCACTACTTTAAGGTTCATAATACAATGCAGCCTTAGTTCCGTCTCACTCGCAAGTCACGCCCCTCCGCACGGCGCGCGCTAACATGGCGGTTGCTGCCGACCAAAGCTGCCGACCAATAGCGTTTCCCGCGCTTTGAAAATGTATCTTCTGCGCAGGTATATCGGTAAGCCATATTAGTTGGGTACTACTGTACTCGCATTATCTCATTAGACTGCATATTGCGTCTTTGTTCTTTATTTGATATTTTGAAATAATACAGATGGCCAGTAATTTAGGCATTATGTGAATTGAGGCATTATGTGAATGGAAAAAGATGTCAAAGGTATAAAAATATCCTGATCCTCAATATCCTCACGGCCCACGTTCACAACGAAGCGCAGTCGCAACAAATGATAATTGACAAGTACGCGCGGTGGATTTATGTTGGCGCGCTTAGCAGGCGGAGCAGCGCGACAAATTTATAGCTGCCTGCTGCCGCGGTGCTGCGGTCTCCTATTGAGTTTCACTCGCTGAAAATGTCTACCTTTTTCTGGTGAATATTTGGCTGGCATTGCGGGAGGAATGAATGAAAATATGTATGCCTAAATGTGTTGTTTTTTACTCTTGTTTCAGGTAAAGATTATTAAATATAATGAAAATAAGGTGTAGGAAAATTCATATCCAGATATATTTAAAAAATTGCGCCATTTTGAACTATCTAGCTATTGGACCGCTTCGATCATCTTTTCTCAAAATGATAAAGTGTCCACAATATTGAACTTTATTTTTTACAAGTTTTGTGTACATAAAACGTCAAATAAATAAAACCACGAGCACAATGCGGAGTGTGCTTTACGAACTGAGAGCAATTTGTTTAGTAGACCCATAATTTGGGTACTATAAATGTCATGCTTTAGTGAACCTTCTAACCACTATCCATCCAGGTAGGAGCACGATGCTCTATCTATGTAAATCTATGCTTTGATTATTGTACAGTAGTACCCTACTAATATGGCTTACCGATGTATCTGCGCAGAAGATACATTTTCAAAGCGCGGGAACGCTATTGGTCGGCAGCTGCCGCCATGTTAGCGCGCGCCGTGCGGAGGGGCGTGACTTGCGAGTGAGACGGAATTAACAGCAGCAGTGTATTATGAACTTTATAGTAGGGATCTAAGGTTGATTGTAAGTTTTAAGCATTCTTAAGTTAATCTTCGGGGCCATGCTTTCTATTCTGTGCGAACGAAGATTCCCGACGCACCATATCAGTTGGGTACTACTGTACCTAACTCCTTTCATATCATACTTTCATCTTATCGTTTAAAATTAATAAATGACTTTGACTTTGTCTTACCTTTGAAACACAATTAATTTAGTACTTTTGGGTTTATATTCTGTAAATTCTTAATATCTTACCAAATTCTCTTAAAAAATACAACTTTATTTTGCTATTTGTTGCCGTTAGCCGTCACTTTAGCAAGACATACGCAGTATATATAACGTTGCAGTATTAAATATTGTTACTAAAACAAGCCTTGTTGGCTGAAAGCCCCATAATTGTATAATCGCGTGCTCACCGATACTTCACGCCAGATAATATGTCCATTAATCGCCACATATTGTGGGATGTCACAGGGTTCTACATACCGTGAGGGAGGATTAAACACTGATTGTTTGCGGGAGAGAGAAAAGATAGAAAAGTAAGAAAAGAAAGAAAAGAAAGAAAAGAAAGAAAAGAAAGAAAAGAAAGAAAAGAAAGAAAAGAAAAGAAAGACAAGACAGAAAAGAAAGACAAGAAAGAAAAGAAAAAAAAGAAAGAAAAGAAAGAGACAAGTAAGAGAAAAAAGACATAAACGACAATAAAGAAATGAAAGACAAGAAAAGAAAGAAAACACATTTATTAAGTAAAACGCATCGCAAAAAGGTATAAATAATATAAAAAAATCTTCAAGGTTGAAATTTATGTAAACAAACCACTTTTTTTATGGAGGCCTGCATTGTGAAACCAACTATTGATGTTGGAAAATCGTATCTATCAAGAGCTTGGAAACTGATAGCGCGATGTAGGCTCTGTGGTGTCATCGTATCATATTGTTCAAAAGACAGCTTCGCAAATAAGATCCAATACTACCAAAAGATGGTAGTGTGGATCTTTTTTGTGTTGCTGATAGACTTCTCTAGCATAGCTTAAGGTCTCAAGTACAGTCACTAGGTTTATCGTTAAGTAAAACGGTGATCAAAAATACATTATGCTCTCCAAACAAAAGCAAAGTGTGTCATAACATTAACGAGTAAAAGCTATATAGAAAAACAGTGATTAAAACATTGTATGAGAATAGACGATCTAGGTATTAGATTATGTGATGGGTCTATAAATAATAGAGATTTTTAACAATGTTCATACATTATATCAGTTTTCTAGAACTTCTGCTTTCTAGAAAGCTTTTCGACAATAGGATATAAATGGATGACTATATTTACAAGAAATATGAACAAAATTTCCTCAAGTCTGCCGCTGCTTCCGATTAATGGCAAGGTTCCCAGAAGGCTGGCAGAGTTTTCTCTTTGGATAGCCAAGTTGATGCGTTGGCGGAAAAAGCTGGTCTCCGGAGGCCTCCATCAATTTTGATGACAAAGTTCGAGCAAAACGGCGAGCTTCGGACCCCCACGGTCCCATGGTCTCGACCGCAAAAGGCATAAAAATATAATTTGGTCCAATCGATGCGTATTTTTTTAATTTTCCGCACCGACCGCATCCAGTGAGAATAAGATTATGTTTTCTAGAAAGTTCTTTAGTAGCAGGTCTATAAATAAAAGGGGAATGAATACATTTACAGCTTAATTACCCATTGTTAGTAAATAAGCTGGTATCGCAAGCGCAATGTTGCACACAAAACAATAAAGTTTTTGAATGAAGGTAAGGAACAATAGCAAGGTACGGTGAGAAGGAGGTTTTATGCTCTTAGTGTTCCGTATAATATTAAAGCTTCTAGGAATAGTTGTAATTTTAGGAAAATTATGAACAATTGGGGACCAAGTCTGCTAAAATGTAATACTGACACGATACTATTGCAATTCCATTATCATTGAGCCGATGTGCGCAGTTTACTAATTCATAATGAACTCATAATGAATTTAAAAAAAATATAACCAAAACTGTCTTCTAAAAGATCATTTTGACACAATTGTAGTTTCAGTGGAAAATCATCGAAAAGCTATTATGACGCTATTGTGTTAGTAGACTACCATACCTGTAAAATGTGTAAATTTTGACACCACTGAAGTTCATTGGAACACAATTGTAATAGCAGACTTGGGCCCCTGGTTGATACATAATTTTGAAGACCCATTTCTACCTCTTTTTAGTTGTTCTTTTTTATTTGAAACTTTTGCGTGGCTAATGGTTAGAAATTTCTGAAAAGAATTGTTTGCATAGGTAAATTACAAACCCTTTTAAAAAATAGAGTCATACGTCAAACAATCTCCATGTCTCAAGAGATTGACTTGTAATATGCGTGGTAAGAAGGTAATGTATGTAGCTCCTACATTTTCAAAATTAATAAAACGTTTTTAATAGTATAAGAAACAAATTGTTTTTTTTTTTTTTGTTAATTTTCATGACTAGAGAATTAATATCTTTATTCAGCGCTAATCCTAAAAGTATAAAACATCTTTTGATTTACGTTTTCAGTGGACAATTCCAAGCGACAACCCGCGGCATTCTTATACCAAATAAAGTATCCGTTTGATACACAAATCTACGAAACAAAAGGCAACAAATTTAAGCTAAATCCTTGAACCGTGACTCGGCGGACTCCTAAAGGAATATAAAACACAGTTGATCCCAGCGGCGCACACACCGTGCTAATTAATTACCTACGGAACCCCCTGTTTACATATGGACAAAAAGAGACCCAACTTTATGCTTGTATGTGTAGATGCTAAATAGGAAACTTTGTTTGAATTGAATTCCGCGTTGGGTTGAATTAATTATCTCTTTAACTCTTCACTTTTTGTTTGAGTATACCTTATGGTTAAGCCTTTAGTGTGAAGTGATGAAGTGTGGGTTCGAATCCTAGATTGAGCTTGTACAGTCAAGAACGATGTGTTAGTCTTAATTTAAAAATCATGAGCTGTAAACCAATCTAAGCTTTTCTAAAAGAGAAGATTTTTTTTGTTCTGGTTTGAAAAATCTCTTTGAATTGTGTACCTTCGATCACATACAACCGCTTACCATCAGGCGGGCCGTATGCTTGTTTACCGACTAAGTAGTATAAAAAAAAACTTGGAATACAGCAAGCTTATTCCGTTAATGCATTCTTTATAACACTCCCAGTACACGTTGTCCTTTATTAAGTTTCTCGTTTCGTAGATAAATGTCTTATTAGGTAAAGTGAACAGTTAATATTATATGAGAGTTACATTCTGATGGAGTCATATCAATTTGTAGACAAGGAATAATGGAAAAGATATTACATTTTAAAGATACTCAGGGCACTTTACTCTGGGTTATTCATATGATCTTAATTTGATGCAATTGAGGATGTTACAGTATTTATTTATAATGATGGAGTAAATATAACAGATTTATCTATTTAACGACAGCGTTTTTGTTTTGTCCCATAACTCAATTACTATTGAGACTAGAATAGAAATGTTATAAAATTAATTCAGGCATTTTATCTCAAGAGTTGCATAATTAATTATAGGAGAGGTATCAAAATTCGCTCAAGGAGCAGTTCGACTCGTTCCTGCGTGTGAGCACAGGTGTGAGTAAGGTTGCCAGAGCTCATTGGGGTGGGGGAAGGGTTGCCAACGCGTTTGTGATGCCCGGGTGTTTCAAGCGTATCTTATGATGCAACACCCGTAGCATCAAAAGCGTTCATACGACTACAGTACCCACCTTCGGGTGGACCGTAAACTTGTTTGCCCCCTTACTCGTATAAACACAAATGGTTTTTGCGACTAATAGCTTTCGGAATTGTACTATATATAGGCCTATTTGACCACAATTTCACTTTAGTCAGTCAATCATTTGTGGTCGGCGCAATATGTACGCTTCTTCCATTCGTCTCTACTATCCGTCATACCAGCATCCACTCCTTTCTTACCCATATCATCTTTCATACAATCCATCCATCTCTTTTCGGTCTTCCCCTTCCCGTATCCATCCACTTTCATATTCATAACTCTTTCATTTCTCCTCATAACATGTCCACACCACGCTAAACGGTTCCCTCTCAACTTTTCAGTCACTGGCGCTACTTTCAAGCTTCCCCTTATGTACTCATTTCTTATCTTATCCATTCTTGTCACTCCACACATCCATCTTAACATCCTCATCTCAGCTGCATGCAATCTTCATCTTTTGAAGTACCTACGTAGTATGGTACCTTAAAATATCTATCTATATCCTAAAATATCTATAAATATCTATCTATAAATGCATCGATATATTATGTCTGTCTACTTAATTGTTATATTTTCTATATACCTAAATGATATCTTGATATCTTCTATATATATAAAATTCAAAGTCCTGACTGACTGACTGACTGACTGACTGATATATCAACGCACAGCCTAAACCACTGGTCCTAGAGACTTGAAATTTAGAGAGTTTATTCTTTGTGAAGAGTAGGTATCCACTAAGAAAGGGTTTTTCGAAATAACACCCCTAAGGGGGTAAAATAGGGGATGAAAGTTTGTATGAAAGTCCGTCAGTTTCGAAGTTAGGATCTTCAAATTGTGTGTATAGGCTGAAGATTGAAAATTAATTTATACGTGTCTCAGCGTCTTTAATAATTCCACCCTCGCGCTTCGAGGGTGGAATTATTAATTATTGGGTGAAGTTGTTTTGTATTGTTTTATTGTTGTAGAAAAATATGTCATTTGTTTCCTGTAGGCCACGCGGGTGAAGCCGCGAGCAGAAGCTAGTTTAGTATAAACTTGTCAATAGTCACAGTGATAACAAATTGTGTGTTTAGTTTTAGTTTATTTTTTTTATTTCTAAGGCAGACTTAAGTAAGGCGGCGTCGTGTGACGGGTCACTCACTTCCCTCCAATATGGCGAGGAGGGCGATGGCTGCCACACGCGTCATACTTGTGAACAGGTGCTGCTTGTGGGGGCTGGTCTGCTTAAGTTTGCCATTTATTTATTTACTTATTAAATATAGATTCAGTCTACTTTGTAGTGTTGCCGCCGCGCCGGGGCATGCAATTGTTGTCAGTGCGATTAGAATGTAAATATTATGTAATGAATCTAAGTTTGTTTTGAAAATAGTAATTGCTGAGTTTATTGCCGGTTCTTCTCAGCAAATGCAACCTTCCGAACCGGTTAGAGTCAGACTTTTCTTAAGTTCCTCCGAAGGTCTATTAGAATAAATGATTTTGAATTTGAATTTGAAAAAAATACCCTCGTTTCAGGGTAACTCTAGAATTAAATGGCCACGATGACTGAATGGACGTATTCTGGTATAAACAGCCCTTTCATTTGGCATCATGTCAATTAGCTGTTATTAACGAAGGATTACATATTACCCTGTATGCAATTAATGTCAATTCAACAGAATTGAATGGCCGATCGCTGCTAATGACAAGGGATCGTCCATATATCACGCGATGCTCGACCCAGAAACGAACGTGACATTTTAAATTGTCAATATTATTTATCGTTGTAAGTGTGTTGTTATCTGAGAATTAATGAGAATGACATAAAATTGATATGATTTTTGAGAATTGTTTTATTTTTATTTAAAATTGTATTTAACTTTATTTTATAAATTTTATTTCAAAAGGAAAAGTACTAAAGCCATAAAACTAATTCTATTTTTAGCAATGTGATGAAATATTTTGCTCTTTATCCATCGCAGTTACAATTACTTACATGTTTTTATTTTTCATATTTTATTATAAATCCATTCCCTTCCTATCCAGATATACCAGCCCCTTACTGATGAAGTAAAACCTAATTTGGGTTAAATTCGACTTTTCTTTGCGAAGTACGAATATTTAGGTACGGTTATTTTAGTAGTTTCTCAAAGGAGTAAAATTTATTCCATTAGTTAGTAATAGTTGAAATTGTTTGGGAGCGATCCCTAATCAGCCCGGTGCAGCCATGACAAGGTGGCAATTAACCAGGATTAAAACCACCATTCAGTTTAAAAAGACTTATAGAATCTTGCCGTGACAGATTTTCTTTCACCACCTTTTCTTAACGTTAGTTTGAAATCTAAGAACCTAATACGTTTCATTCAGTTCGTCCGCAGAGATTCAGAATGCTTGTCTGAATTTGTTCATGACAATTACATGTCCACCAACCACTTTTTTATCCATAGAATTTTGCGAGTTTTGGACACGAACAAGTTTTTGATGGACTCAAAAGAAGTGGAGGAGGTTTCATCTAATTTTTTTTTTTTTACTGTTTATAGGCCTGTGTTTTACCGCAATCTCACCATGGTAAGTGATGATGCGGCCGAAGGTGGTAAGCACACAAAGCCTAGAAAGGAACTGGCTTTCAAGTGCAGCTGTCGGAACACACCGAAAGGTGCTTGGCGACAGATTTTCAACATGAGGGTGGTAGCCAGCCAGGCGGGTACTACAAAGTACCCTACCACCGTGCTATGGTTTCCTCACGATGTTTTCCTTCACCGAAAGCTCAAGCCCATTGTAGGATTCGAACCGACCTTCGTCTCGGTATCCGACGTCTCCGCCACTGAGCTATCATCGCCTCATATTGTTTATGAGCTCCTACAAATATGAACCAATTTGTACGGGCTTTGAAAATATCACTCATCATTTTCAAACGGAGTATCACGTTTATTTCTCGTGGTTATATCAGACTGCATGGAAATAGTTTGTCCATTGACCCGCCCATAAAGGATGACGACGAAGCCTAAGATGGAGCACGCTTTTGCAGAAGAAACCCATACACTCTGGCCTTGTAAGTCCCTAGATTGTAAAAGTCAGGAAACACAGACCATTGCTGTCCGCATTATAAATGAGGATGCAAAGCGCTGTGACCGTATTTTCGGTATGTCAATAACGTACGGGTGAAAATCTTCATCTTGTGGTTTTGTGTAAAATTGGGGATGGTGGAATAAGGTTAACCTATGCGCACACTCCATAATAAAGGAGTTTCACCCTCATCTCCGATGACACTCCTGGCTCAGTGGTCTATTGAGGCGACGGCGTCAAGCCATGCTAAGCGGATCCATCCCAGAAATGGCAGCAGTACTCCACAAACCGAACTTGGGCATGACAGAGGTTTAAAAATAATATGTGGCGCAAAATAGTCATAAATTATACATAACTAGGTACAAGAAAAACATCCCAATAGATGCAAAGGATTAAAATACCTTATTGACAAAGCAACGCGTCATTGTTTCTGATAGTTTATCTTCTGAAAAAATCCACAAAACATTCAGTTACAGTCCGTATTTAATAATATAAAAGAAAGGGAAGCTCGGAATCTGTCTTTGGGTACATTGACAAATAGTATCGCCGCGGACCCGGGGGTTTGCTAATGCTGGGTTTACACGGCAGTAGTTGCGTTCTAGATTTCGTAACTAGGCTTTCAATTAATACGCCAGTGATAGTTAATAAGATGAGCCTTTTTCTTCTGCTCCGTGGCTTTTTCTTTGTGATCCAATATTTCCCCGGCATAAAAGTATCCTTTGCACTATACCACTTTGCACTGTCCCTGCGTTCCCGGGATAAAAAACCCTATGTCCTTCTCCATATCATCGCTGGCTAAAAACTGGCTGGAAATACTTGCTTATGGCTACTCAATCAACACAATATACGTGTTACCACGTAGTAAGCCTTTTAGGGTTAGTTCACATAGAGACGAAACGCAAAGCGTAGCGGCGCGCACTTTTTAAGATAGCGATACAATATAGAACTTTATTAACTAAACAAAAAAATACACATTGAACGTAGCGATGTTTCACCGGTAGATTGGCAGCAAATTTTACGCTGCTCAGCGCGAAACAATTGCATCTTCACGTTGCGTCGCGTCGCATCACATTGCGTTGCCTCTCGGTGTGAACTGACTGACCCTTACGTAAACTTAATCGAATAAAAACAATCACAAACTATTTGAAACATAAAAACAGAACAAACAATAAAAACTACACAAAAATGCAATGTTGCGTGATGCCAGGAATAGGTTTCGACACAGCAATGTGCTTAGGTTAGTAACTCAGCAATGTGCTTAGGTTAGTAAAAACTCCATTCACAAATCCAGCTTTTCCACTTACAATTCAAACAAATCCATAGACTAGAAGCGTGTAAACCCCGCTTTATGCACTCTATTCATGACTTTTTACTCTTTCGCCGGTTTCTTTGCAGACTGTACGCGGTGGAGTGTTTTTGCCGCCGCTACCTGAATGAAGTTTGCGAAGATTGATTTGTGAGAACCGACTTTTTGAGGTCTTTTTGTTGAAAAGATAATTTGTTTATTTTCAATTGATAAATGTATAAGGGTTTTTCTAGTGATTTTTGTTGGTTTTCCAATGTATGGCAATTGAGGGTTGTTAAATTGTGAATGGTTTTTGGAACCTAGATGGTCAATGGATTTTCTCTCATTTGAATAGTCTTTTCAAACTTTTTCACTTCTTATAGGACCTCACGGAGAGACTGTGGATAATTTCTACTTATTCTATTTTCGAGTGTATGACCAAATGGGATTTTGTTAAGTTCATTCATAGAATCAGTTCATTAGTATCCCCTACCCTAATTCAGTTTGTAGGAGTTGACGTATGTTTTATAAGAAAATAATCTTCTTTTCTTCATTAATATTATAAATGTGAAAACGTGTATGTATGTATGTAAGACTATGAAATGTGACGATGTTTGTTACTCTTTCACTCAAAAACTACTGAACAGATATGAACGAAATTTGGCACACAGATAGAATAAGTTCTGAATTACACAGGGTGTTGTTTTGGTCGGCGACAAGCGACCCAGCTTTGGTATTCTGAAACGTTTTTGACAGCAACCGACGACGACTCCGTTGTGACGGTTAGTCCGGGAGGTAGCGTTGCAAACACAAAAGTCATAGTAAGCCGGCTGACGTTGAAATGTATAGTTGATCTTATATGACTAATAAGTGAACCGACCGTCTGCTCAAGTAAGTGCTCAAGTCTTCTACATCCGTCATCAGCCACTCCCAGTAAAAAAAAAGACATAGTACGCCGGCTCAAACTTGTTTCATAAGTATTTGACATAATACTGAGCTGAAAAAAATCGTCTGCTGCATGGTGGAGGGGGGAACACGCGTCAGCTGCTCGCATGAATTTGTAAAAAAAAAAGTTTACCCCTGCCGTAACCTTCCAATCCTAAACCCACCGCGGGTGCATCGCTGATGCGTGGTTCACATATTAGTCATTCAAGATCTATTGAAAAAGATGGCCATCGATCGGCGTATTAATACTACCTAAAATGCATCAGTACCTCCCGGACTATTGCATGTCGAAACAATTGAATACTTGAATAGGTCAAAAGAATTAAAATGGGCTGGAAGGTGTATTGTAAACATCAACTGCGCTCTGCGAGTGGATTTCATTTATTTTAATGATCTGAGTCGTAATCCCAAGCTAAGCAAACTTATGATATGGAAACTAGATAAAGGCTAATTTTATTTCATATTTTAGTAAAACTTTAATGTACTGAATATACCAATTTTAAAGGTTTAATATGAAGGCTATTCATTGGTTTAACTTTATCTTAATATTACGACTTAAACTTCACAAAAAGAAAGCTAGATATAGCGCCCATATTTTGAAAATATTGAAACAATTAACATTTTTTCACGAATAATGTTTAATAACATACTCGTATGTAAGTACATACTACTAAATTGACGAGGTATTTTTTTATAAGGAATAATAAAAATAAGCCAGATATCAAAGACTTCTATATAGAATTTGGAAGAATTTTAGCATTTCCAGTAAATAAAAATGCATTGACTTTGTAGTGCTGTGCACAATTTAATCAATGTTTATTTCAACAAGAATAGTTAAAGAATTACTCGCCAAAAGTCTCAACTGTTGAGCTTGACGACGTTTTTCCAAGATATCTTCATCATTGGCTGATTTAAGGATGCCCATAATATGACTTATCCGAGCTGCAGATATCTGAAATATGTATACCAACTCTGTAACCACTATAAAATTAGTATCATCATCATATTCTGTCACGAGATGTCCTCTGCTGAACTGGGCCTTTGTTTTTGACTGATTTCGACAAAGAACAGTCTTGGATTTATAATAAATAATTTGTAATAAAACATACTTACTTCAAATATCATAACATTACACAGAAACTATCATAAATGAAAGTGATCCACAAAGTGACAGGTTTTTTTTATAATGGATACATAATACGACCTTAATAGGAGCTTCCTAAAATTAAACATTAATTAATTGACCAATTGAAAAATGTAGCACCGCACTACGAATGTATAGAGAATAGACCGCGACGACGGACGTCGTCGTCGTCAGCTGTCAAAAAAGAACAGAATTGCACTACAGGATCGGTAGTACAAAATATATATTCCCCAAAAATGGACTTAATTCTATTAAATACTGTAAATATGTTGAGAAATACCTTATTCAATTTGAAATAAAATTACCGCAAAGTATGGTTACTAGGCACGTGCACAGACTAGAGCTAGGCGCAAGCCGCCATCGCGCCACCCCTTTACTCCCTCGTACTCCCGTTGAGTATTATGTCTACACTTTAGCTTATTACATGATTTTCAAAATTTTATTTTTTTTATTTTTATTATTAAAAAAAAAAACAAAGTATTTTTTTTACATTTTTTTTAGCACCAGTATCATTTGTATTATCGACCCTGAGTCGCTCGTCGCTGACCAAAACAACGACCAGTATAGAATAGAATAGTATTGGATAGTAATTTATTGTACCAGTACACAGCAAATAGGTACAGTTTCTACCCGTGTCGGGCATACAATAAGGTCCAAAAAACTTTTTAACAAAATAATTAAACCGCCTTCAAAGTACACTAAAAAGTATGAAATAATTCTTATCTGACACTGTTTTGAAGTCAGCGAAAGACATTGATGTGTTTATTTATTTATTTATTTCATAGATTCACAGCTTATTAGCCAAAACGAATCTCATTATATAATCCAAAATCATAATATTAATTTAAAAAAGAGTAGGAACGCATATTAAACAATAGACATTAAAAAAATAAAAGTAACAAAAGAATCCTATCAATTAACAAAAAAAAAATACTTAACAATTTTATTTATAAAGATATGCAGGTACTACGACAAACTGCCGTCGCGTCGCGTGAGTTCTGAGGTGTGTGTGTAGCGTGCGTGTGTGTAGTGTAGATGCAAAGAGTATGCGAATGCGAATGCGAATGTGTGTGATGAATAACAAGTGTTCTATAGAAAATATTGTTTATATAAAAAGTATTTAAAACAACATAAATATAGCTAAATGTAACGTGCCATTTTAATTTATTAAATGCATTTTACGAACAAAGCGACGAACGGCCCGTCGTACATAATAGTTTGGTGTTGGTGCAAAGTCGCGAGGTGGCCGCCACTCGTCACACGATGTAGTGATGTGACATCAACGTAGTTTATAGTTTTAGTCGATTTTGTAGCTGTGATTTTATTTTACAAAGTACATTCTTTATACGGAAAATTCTCGGCTATTGCCGATCAGCAAAGTTTTTATTGGATTTTTGTTTGTATTGGAATAATTTTGAAATATTTTTTGCAGAATATTATGTATTAAATGTACAGGTCGTTGTTTTGGTCAGCGACGAGCGACTCAGGGTCGATAATACAAATGATACTGGTGCTAAAAAAAAATATAAAAAAAATACTTTATTTTTTTTTAATAATAAAAATAAAAAAATTAAAATTTTGAAAATCATGTAATAATCATAAAGTGTAGACATAATACTAAACGGGAGTACGAGGGAGTAAAGGGGTGGGGCGATGGCGGCTTGCGCCTAGCTCTAGTCTGTGCACGTGCCCAGTAACCATACTTTGCGGTAATTTTATTTCAAATTGAATAAGGTATTTCCCAACATATTTACAGTATTTAATGGAATTAAGTCCATTTTTGGGGAATATATATTTTGTACTACCGCTCCTGGGTCGCTTGTCGCCGACCAAAACAACACCCTGTATATTGTAACTGTTAGTTAGCATATTTATACCTTAACTGGCGGTTAAAAAATAACAATTGATTTCTATTGTTTTCCTCGCCTGCGCGGATCATCAAACAGTCAAAGGATTAAAATCAAATATGATCAATTAAACTATTACTAGTTTGATGCACTTCGGTATTTCAATATGCTGCGCAATCAAGTTTTTTACAAATAACTATACATTTTTTTGGCAAAAACGTATATTTTCATTATTATTGCATAATGTGCACAAATTAACATTTAGCTAACCATAACTATTACTACATGTATGGCTCCAAGTCCCTTTTAGAACCTCAACTCTTAATCCCTTTAATTTTTGCCTTTTACAGAATACTTATATTGTAATATTTTGACGGTTGTTATGAAAATATTGCCTAATTCGACTAATTCATGATTTTTAGTAACGATGTCCCATCACTATGTGACTTGTTGTTTTGCCGCCACTACAGACGTTCGTATGAATTGCCTGTCGCCTCTTCCCGTCCACGTTTCTTTGCCATTTGAGTACGCCGGACTTTTGTTAGAGCCCCGGGAACTTTTATGAACGAACGTACTCTTGTTTTATTTTTTATACGGAGTTCTTAATAAATTGGAGTATGAAGTACTAAATATATTGCTGTTGTAAGAAGTTGTTGTTACAAGAAAAAATTAAGATTATTTGTTAGCAACTGGGCGACCAGGATTTTAAATAAAGATTAAAAGTAAATTATTTTAAAACTATATACAATTGCTTTTTTGACATGAAATCCTAGAGATATAAAAATACGAATATGTTTAATTTTAATTTATTCAATTAATATTAATTAATTAATGGTAATCATAGAACCACTGTATAAACAAAATGAAGCATATGTAGGTATACACCGTGACTTAGAAACGCAGCCCACATGATGTACCCAATGAATAGGTACTAATCATTTGTATATTTTTTTTTATTAAATGTATTAGAATCGAATTAAAGTTTACGTATAAAATGATAGAAAATACCAACCCAGAGCATGAGTCTCGATGATATTTGACTTTTTTTAATCGCTTGGCTCGCTGTTAAAAATATAACAATGACATCAATTGTTATAATAGGACGCGCGTTCCTCGCGAGAACCAACGGGTTAATTATACAAAAGTAAAAAAAAAATTGGGTACATTATTTGGCCTGCGTTTCTAAGACGAATAAAAAGTCACGGTGTATATATCGTAATGAATTAAAATAATTCAGCAGCTCGACTGGGGAAGTACCTCCGCCTTACAGAATACCGCAGCCGGCTTATTACACTATTCGATATCAAGCCAGTCTTAGTAAGACTGTCTTAAAGTCTAATTAGACAAGCTCGCTATTACACCTTGCTGAATATCGCATGCTAACTTAGCATTTGCAAGGCGTACGCAGCCGGTGACGGTTGTCGCGGTGTCATGGGATGACTTTCGAAGCACCAGAAAATCACCATAGCTCTTGCCGCGCCTATTTGTTTGAATACAAAAGAAAAAAGTAAAATATGGGTGAAGAAGGTTAAGAAGTATTTTTGTGACTTTTCTGCTATAAATATGGCATGTCACGGTATACACATCAATAACATTAAAAATAACTTCCTTTTCTTTTGAACAAGCCATTGTGCACGCCACAACAAACAAACACGGACTTTACCCGAGGACTTCACTCTGCCGCCGCCGCGCGCCGACTGAACGGTCTCGCGTGCTAAGTCTTATTACACCACGCGATATTCAGCAAGCAAGCAAGCAAGCACGGCCGAACCCATTCGGTCGGTCTAATTCACGGGTCTAATTAGACAGACTACCTCGCTTACTCTTATTACACTTTGTTGAATCTTAGTAAGACTGTCTTGATATCGAATAGTGTAATAAGCCTTTTTATGTTGTGTTCCTGCGCATGAGTAAGGTCGCCAGATCTCATTGGGGAGAGGGGAAGGGTCGGTAACGCGTGAGTGATGCCTCGTGTGTTGCAAGCGTCCATATGGCTACGGTAACCGCTTAGCATCAAGCGGGCCGTATACCTATATATACTATATTGCTAGAATACATGCAATACCAATTCCATACGCAAATCATAAATACGACTCAAAGGCGTTCGAAATAAAAAATTACAAAACTCAATGATCGAGGTTAGTTTTAAACAAGTATAAAGCCCGTGGAGAGCGCGTGCGGAGATATCGCACTTGCCAAACATATGATGTTTACGCATATGTTAATTTTCGGTAATTCTATTGATAACAGACGGAGATTTATTACAAAAAACAATGAAATTCCAAAAAAAGAATATAGGAGAAACGTACTCAAATCTTTATTAACTTCAAAATCCCGTAAATAATTATAACTTTCTTTGTCAAAATTGAACTCATAATCTCAGCATCGCAGACCAATCCTCTTTTACGTTTGCTGTTATTTCTAATACAAATAATAAACAAAACCGATTACAAAACTCAAACAAATTATATAAATGACCACCAGTCTCCTTTGCGCCTGCCAATCAAATCAGTTCCCCCATAGCAATCGATGAGTTGTGTTTGAAACAAAATCGTGTCGACGCGCACTTTATACTTCTTGGTTTTAAAATATCATGTGAACGCGATCCCACAGGTGCAATGCACTGCTCACATACATTACTGAATTCAGTTTGTGCCATCAAATCGATAGGGGGCGCCATAATCGACCGGAACCGATGCAGACATCCACTCTGCATATTTCACTCCGCTGAAGATATCTATCTTAACTAGATTATATTGCGGGTTGGTTTGTGGAATTGTTATTTTATATTTATAAAAAAATTGTTAGTATAATTTGTAATCGTAATTGTTATATTAAAAACAAAAGATGGTAAGTAAAAATTAAAAAGTTCTTCTTAAAAGTCACTTTTCGACATTGAGTTATTATTAAGCTATTATTGCTACGTATAGAGAAGCTATCATAAGCAAAAATTATGTCTAATTTTTTTAGAGTCAACTAAAGTTCTCTTTAGCGCTGAAACATATTAGTCGTCTAAGTAGGCAGTAGAAACACGTAGCGCTATCAGAACGCTTTTAGGAGTATTTTTCTCGCAAACACCGCGATTTTCACGGCGCTTACGCGTTTCGTTCATCGTTCTACAACAAAATGTGATGTGTGGCGTCTTCTCTATACGTAGTATAGCTCAATGCTTTTCGATTGAAAAATCATTTCCATGTCATATAATGAAACTACACGATGAAAAATTGTGTTTTTTGCAATTGTAAAACATTAAAAATATAAGTATGCCAAAATCTTCAGTCAGATCATAAAAATATATTAAAAAATTGTCACGCTGAGTTTCTTGCCGTTTCTTTTCTGTTGACAAGGCTGACTTCCTGACCAGTGGTAACAAACAGCTTCGACCTATGTGTTAGTTTTCCTAGTCCCTAAAAAACTAAATAAATATCTTCGATTTTAGTTACTAAAAACGCAGAAACTCCGAGTGATTCTAAACTATGCCTTATTTTCAAAACTATCTTTGTTATTCAAAGAGGAGTCGGGTAACTCACACCTTCTTAGGGTTCAGTACACACACCCTACATATTGAAAACCTCCATCCAAACTTAAACAAATACGCTTATCTCACTAAAGAGCTGCCAACAATGGCCATTTCCATAATTTCCCAAGTGTACCAACCTACGAAACATTTCCTATAAACAAAAATAAACCATATTACCAAATTATTAAGGATTAATTTCGTTTGTGCGAATATTGACGCTAAACTTGCAAATACTAATACTAAAGGTTGAAGTTTTAGTACGCCGCCAATCCGAATATTAGTGGTTATTTGTATCGATATTGGAGATATTTCAATATTCAAGGTTCAATTAGAGAAGAATTCAGTTAATAGTTTTGATATTTAGATTATAAGCTGTCGTGATATTCAACTGGATGGATGAAGTGGAGACAACTCACAGGCGTAGATAATGTGCGACAAGAAATTGCCCCTTAAAGTTAAATGACACCTGTACAAGACAGCTATAAGACCCGCTGTGATGTATGGATCAGAATGTTGGGCTACCAACAAACAACACCTGAGTAAACTGCACACAACCAAAATGCGTATGTTACGCTGGTCAGCGGGTGTCACACTATTTGACAAAATCCGAAATGAGTATATAAGAGGAAGTTTCAAGGTTGCCCCGATAGCCGAAAAGGTTAAAGAGAAGAGATTGCGATGGTATGGCCATTGGCCATATACAAAGACGCCCAGACGACCATATGGTGAAGCTTGCCCTCGACCTGCCAGTGAAGAAACGCTCGCGCGGAATACCACCCGCCACTTGGTTGACGACGATTGAAAAAGACCTAAAAGATGCTCAATTGAATAAAGACATGGCGCAAAACCGTGCTAAGTGGAAGACGAGAAAAGGAGGGCCGACCCCAAAGTAAATGGGACCAGGTCGAGAAGGACAAAGAATATTCAACGTAGACTCGATGGCTCCCGTCGAACAATTAGCGCAATGACGTAAATTTTGTTTGAAAACTATTCAGCCAATTCCTCTCCGAAAATGCGTTCTGATTGGCTACGTCAAGGACACACTAAACATATAGTTGCAGTGATTGGTCTGGGCCCCTAAACAAGATGGTTGTTGACAATCGTCATCGTTAGTAAACGATCAACCTTTGTATGGGATTGACATTTCAAATCGAAATATTAAGTGATTTTTAACAATCACTTATCACTAACATACAAAGGTTGATCGTTTACTAACGATAACGATTGTCAACAACCATCTTGTCTAGGGGGGGCAGTACTGTTATTAATCAGTGCAAAAACACTTACTAGTTGCGGAATTAGATGGCTAAAAAGATTTTTCCTCAATTATAGTTCTCTTCGAATCTGTATAATAAATAAATAAATAAATAAATAAATATCCTGGGACATTCCTCACACACGGTCATCTGATCCCAAACTAAGCAGAGCTTGTAATATGGAAACCAGATAACTGATATAATACATATACTACTTTTTGTTTGTAAATACATACTTAATATACATAATTACACCCAGACTCAGGACATACAGACATGTTCATGCACACAAATGCATGTCCTGTGTGGGAATCGAACCCACGACCTGCGGCGCGTAAGGCGAACCTTAACCAACTGCGCCAACTGGCCCGTCAATAATGATGAGTGACACACGTATTTATTTAATTCTTTTTACAAAAACAACAAAGCAATGAAATCTCCAATAATAATGATTTCATGCAATAAATGACGAGGAAACAGATAATGATGGCGTATTATATTAAAAATAAATCCACAAGCGAAGGGAATAATTAAAAGATAATCTACAGAGCGAGTGATGCGAGAGGCCGATCGCGCGGGACCAATGTTATAATTTCAGTTTTCAGTTCGACATTTTAAAAGGTATTTTACACTGAGTCTTATTATCCACTTCATCACCTATTGTGATGAACTGGATGATCACTTCTCCATGCACTAAATCACCTATGGTGATGAACTCAATGGTCGAATTGATACAGGATTTGTGTAGAAATATATCTAGTATTCCAAATAGATTATTGTCCATTTTTTTTTATTATGGGCTTGCGTTTGGCCACTGACCCGCCCATAGGGGACGAAGACGAAGCCTAAGATGTAACATGCTTACCCAGAACGAACCTATTCACTCTGGCCTGGAAAGTCCCTAGATTGTATGAGAAATTTAATTTTGATACGGCTAATAAAGCTGAAGAGTTTGCATGTTTATCTGACCACGCTAATCTCAGGAAAGCGTTCGTGGTGTAGCATGATTTGATTGGCAAAGTCAGGTCGGTACCTGGATAGATGACCGCCTAGTGGTATTTAAAATCGAGCGTTTTCTGTGCTTCAAAAGGCACGCAAAGCTGTTGGTCCCGGCAATCACTTAATTGTGATAGTCCATAAACTAGTTGGAGGACTTCTAGGCGGCTTGACAACTCCAACAGTAGGTTGACCACTAGTCTACCTCCACAGATCCGCAGTGGGCACGCGTGGTGGAGTATTCGCCCATTGCCTTTCACCCTCATTTGTGAATGAAGACCTGTGTTCAGCAGTGAAACATTATAAAGCTGATGATGATGAATCTCAGGAAATACCAGACCAAATTGAAAATAAAAATTGCCTATAATTGAGCAAGGGCTCCATATTGCAACATGTAGCACAGAAAACAACAATTAGTACACTGATTGTCTGGACATCTCTGGACTAGGTACAATGTAGCGAACCACTACATAATGAAGTTCACATGCCGAAAGATAGATGGCGTGGCGCCACATTATCCTACACCGCGCATACAAGCCCACTCCTGCATCGCGCTTGCGAAGATTTCTCGACGATCTACATATATATAACTGTCCGACGTGTACAGTTGGACCGCGGTCCCCAGGCACGATGACCCAGCCTGGCGGAAGATCTTCCCTTTTAAATGGAGGTGTCATCTACTTGCACCACCATATACAATGATGATAAGTGTATTTAAATGAGCTAAATAATATTCCAATTGGTTATCCCAGTAATATTGTGAAGGGCATTTTACATAGGACCCGTAACGCTCGGGGCACTCATTAAAATTTCAGCTTTTCCGTTTTATACCCCATTTTGTGGCGGACGCGGATAAGTTCACTTATTAACAAAATAATTATCATTTAAACTTTTATGTTTTTATGTTTTTCTATTTGTAAAGTGATAAAAATTACCAGTATAACAGATTTAGACAAACGATTGGCTTTGAAAATCAAAAGATGTACTAAAGCAGTTTGAAAGTGTCTACGACGCCATCTTTGAGCATCATCGGCTTGCTTTGGCGCCCAACGTGGAGCTCGAGTTTGATTCCCGGTACTGGAACCAAATCACTTAAGAACGGCTGGATAAATTAGGCATGTTTTTAAATGTTCCTTATAGTCCGAATGATTTACGGATAAAAATGTAAAATTCGGGAAAAACTAAAGTTGCTTTTTTTCATGGGATTATTGAAGTTTAAACGTCTGTCGCGTCAGCTAGTTTTATTGTTCCGTAACCAAAGGGTGCCAACGGGACCCTATTACTATGCCTCCGCTATCTATCCGTCCGTCCGTCCGTCTAACTGACAGTAGGCTGTATTTCATGAACCGTAATAGGTAGACAGTTGAAATTTTCATAGAATGTGTATTTCTTTTGCCGCTATAGCAACAAATAATAAAAATGAATTAAATTTAAAATTAAATGGTACTCACAATACAAGAAACGTCCTTATGGAATCCTTCATGTGCGATTCGGACTTGAAGTTTGCCAGTTTATAATATTTTATGAAAGCTCTACTATACATAAACAAACTTAACAAAATAAACTTATTTTCTTTCTTCTTCTTTCTTTCTTTCTTACACAACAATATTTCATTTCACTTTTATGGCGCTGGCAGTATCTTCTTCATCAACTACACGATCTAGCCTGACGGTTTTTTTTTATACCACTAAGGTGGCAAACAAGCATACGGCCCGCCTTATAGTAAGCAGTTACCTTAGCATATGCACGCTCGCAACACCAGGGGTATCACTAGCGCGTTGCCGACCCTGAAGAAATCTCTTCACACCCTTTTTGAAGAACCCCATGCTGTACTCCATTGGGAAAACCACGACAGGGAGCTCATTCCACAGTCAGAGCGCCCGCGTAAGAAAACTCCTTTTAGCACAGTTCGAAACAATTCTGGTTTCAATGTGTGATAGTCTCTTCTATAGAGGAGCGAGATTATTTATAGAATGATTATCCCTAATAAGGTCAATGGCCCAGTGTTACGTAAAACTAGTGACCTAAAAACCCGTCGTTCCTAAAACATAACTTTTATATTCACATTGAATAACAGTCCTGTGGTGTGAATGTCAAGCCATATTACAACGGAACGCGCACGAGACGAAATGGAAAAAATATTTGATTTATTAAGAAAACCAACAGCGTTACACAACAATTTTAGTAAAAAATATGTAACCAATAAAGTAAGGCTAATAATAGGTTTCCCTTAAGAGTGTAGTCCTTGAAAACTGCCAAAACGACTGTTACGGTTTGTAAGAAAAATCTTCGATATCGTACGTTTAAAAACATTTAAAAAGCATTTTATAATCTTAAAATGTATACCTACAATCTTATCACGTTATATTTGTGAAATAATCCTTCATTTCCAACAAAAAAATACGATAAAATCTCTCAAAACCACAAAATATACCTTTGCTGTTTGCAACATTTATAGTATTTCGAATGAATTGACTAAAATCTTAGTGGTTTAATAAAAACACAAAAGGGTTGAACCCCAACCCTACCATTTCAGATTTTTACAAGTTCAATCCATAAAATATTAAAATATTCTTTGCTTTTGCATGAAAACCGTGCGCCATTTTCCATAGTAATTACTATGGAGCGGTTGTCATATTTTGAATTTGTATAAATTCGAATGCGCGCATAAAAATCATCCAGTGTCCTCCTCGAGTCCAAAGTGGGAGCACGTCGCTTTGATGCTCGCTGAAGGTCGCCACCGTCTTGTGTCATTGACATAAAGGTAGGTCGTGACTGCTGAGGTAAAATAAAGAAAGAAAATACATTTATTGATTTATCAAGGTACGAGATTTTATTTAATTTAGGTATTTGTACTAACTTATTCAATGTTTTTATATTTCTTATTAATTTTTATTATTAAAGCCCGACCGGAAATATATGATGATACATAATAAAATTCTAAAAGGTATTTGAGAGAACTCGCGATCACAAAACATGAATCTTCTCAAAATTTTGAAAACGTGTCCGCCATGTTGAACTTTTTAGACACTGCACCGATTGCTTTCAAAATCGATATTTGAGAGACCTTGGGGTCACAAAACAAGAATATTTTCTCAGATGTTTGAAAAAGTGTCCGCCATGTTGAACTTTTTAGATACTGGTCCGATTGCTCTCAAAATCGATATTTGAGAAACCTTGGTGTCACAAAACAAGAATCTCTTCTCAAAATTTTGAAAAAGTGTCCGCCATTTTTAACTTTTTAGATACTGGTCCGAATGCTCTCAAAATCGATATTTGAGAGACATTGGGATCACAAAACAAGAATCTTTTCTTAAAATGTTGAAAAAGTGTCCGCCATGTTGAACTTTTTAGACACTGCACCGATTGCTTTCAAAATCGATATTTGAGAGACCTTTGGGGTCACAAAACAAGAATATTTTCTCAGATGTTTGAAAAAGTGTCCGCCATGTTGAACTTTTTAGATACTGGTCCGATTGCTCTCAAAATCGATATTTGAGAAACCTTGGTGTCACAAAACAAGAATCTCTTCTCAAAATTTTGAAAAAGTGTCCGCCATTTTTAACTTTTTAGATACTGGTCCGACTGCTCTCAAAATCGATATTTGAGAGACATTGGGATCACAAAACAAGAATCTTTTCTCAAAATGTTGAAAAAGTGTCCGCCATGTTGAACTTTTTAAATCCTAAATTCTAAAAAAACTAAATGTATAAGATTTTCATTACCAAATGTACCAAAAGTTGATACCAATGTTATTGTGGACGGTACTAAACTTAATGTAGTAGATAAGACTGTTTTTCTTGGTCTGACCATAGACTGTAGATTGCAGTGGGGTGCTCACCTGGAAGCCTTAGGTGGTAAACTGAGCTCCGCTGCTTTTGCAGTCAGCAAAATAAGGCAACTGACGGACATTAATACAGCCAGATTAATTTATTTTGCATATTTTCATAGCCTTATGTCTTACGGTATTTTGCTGTGGGGTTCTGCCGCAGACTTGGAATCAATTTTTGTATTGCAAAAAAGAGCAATTCGCGCCATCTACTGTTTGGGGTCTCGCGAATCTCTGCGAAAGGTATTTTCGGAAATTAATATATTAACTTTGCCCTCTCAGTACATTTTTGAAAATATTATGTATGTTCGTAAAAACATTAATTTGTTTCCAGTCAATAGTGATTATCACGATAGAAACACTAGAAACAAAGACAAAATAACTGTGCCTAGATTTAGATTAGCTAAAGTAAATAAGTCCTTTCTTGGGTATTGTATCCAATTTTACAATAAAATTCCTCATAGCGTGACCAGTATGTCCTTTTTTAAATTTAAGGAACATATCAAAAAGCGGTTGTTGAGTAGGGCCTATTATAAAGTGTCTCATTATATTGACGACAAGGATGTATGGAAGTAGCTTCTCTCTGCACCTGCTTCACTTAGCAGCTAGTTCAAGGTCCATTTTAATTCTAAGTATGCTATTATTATTATAAGTTATCTTTTTTTTATTTTTTGTTTAATTTACAGATTATTACTTATAGTAATTAATTCAATTTAATGTTTTTCATTTATTTCTAAATTCTTCAATAGATTATGTCTGTCTCCTTAATTGTTATATTTTCTATACATATACCTAAATGATATTTAGTATAAACTTGTCAATAGTCACAGTGATAACAAATTGCGTGTTTAGTAGTTTCCCTTTAGTTTATTTTTTATTTCTAAGCCAGACTTAAGTAAGTCATGCTCACTTTAAGGCCTTTGCTTGCGGCGGCGTCGTGTGACGGGTCGCTCACTTCCCTCCAATATGGCGAGGAGGGCGATGGCTGCCACACGCGTCATACTTGTGAACAGGTGCTGCTTGTGGGGGTTGGTCTGCTTAAGTTTGCCATTTATTTATTTACTTATTAAATATAGATTCAGTCTACTTTGTAGTTTTGCGGCCGCGCCGGGGCACGCAATTGTTGTCAGTGCGATTAGAATGTAAATATTATGTAATGAATCTAAGCTTGTTTTGAAAAGAGTAATTGCTGAGTTTATTGCCGGCTCTTCTCAGCAAATGCAACCTTCCGAACCGGTATTAGAGTATTAGAGTCAGACTTTTCATAAGTGCCTGCGAAGGTCTATTTGAATAAATGATTTTGAATTTTGAATTTTGAATTTTTTAGATACTGGTCCGATTGCTCTCAAAATCGATATTTGAGAGACCTTGGGATCACAAAACAAGAATCTTTTCTCAGAATTTTGAAAATGTGTCCGCCATATTGAACTTTTTAGATACTGCTCCGATTGCTCTCAAAATCGATATTTGAGAGTCCTCGGGGTCACAAAATAAGATTCATTTCTTAGAATTTTGAAAAAGTGTCCGCCATATTGAACATTTTAGATACTGGTCCGATTGCTCTCAAAATCGATATTTGAGAGTCCTCGGGGTCACAAAACAAGAATCTATTCTCAAAATTTTGATAAAGTGTCCGCCATTTTGAACTTTTAAGATACTGATTCGATTGCTCTCAAAATCGATATTTGAGAGTCCTCGGGGTCACAAAACAAGAATATATTCTCAAAATTTTGAAAAAGTGTCCGCCATGTTGAACTTTTTAGATACTGGTTCGATTGCTCTCAAAATCGATATTTGAGAGTCCTCGGGGTCACAAAACAAGAATCTATTATAAAATTTTTGAAAAAGTGTCCGCCATTTTGATCTTTTTAGATACTGGTCCGATTTCTCTCAAAATCGATATTTGAGAGTCCTCGGGGTCACAAAACAAGAATCTATTCTCAAAATTTTGAAAAAGTGTCCGCCATTTTCAACTTTTTAGATACTGGTCCGACTGCTCTCAAATTCGATATTTGAGAGACATTGGAGTCACAAAACAAGAATCTTTTCTCAAAATGTTGAAAAAGTGTCCGCCATGTTGAACTTTTTAGACACTGCACCGTTTGTTTCAAAATCGATATTTGAGAGACCTTGGGGTCACAAAACAAGAATATTTTCTCAGATGTTTGAAAAAGTGTCCGCCATGTTGAACTTTTTAGATACTGGTCCGATTGCTCTCAAAATCGATATTTGAGAAACCTTGGTGTCACAAAACAAGAATCTCTTCTCAAAATTTTGAAAAAGTGTCCGCCATTTTTAACTTTTTAGATACTGGTCCGACTGCTCTCAAAATCGATATTTGAGAGACATTGGGATCACAAAACAAGAATCTTTTCTCAAAATGTTGAAAAAGTGTCCGCCATGTTGAACTTTTTAGATACTGGTCCGATTGCTCTCAAAATCGATATTTGAGAGACCTTGGGATCACAAAACAAGAATCTTTTCTCAGAATTTTGAAAATGTGTCCGCCATATTGAACTTTTTAGATACTGCTCCGATTGCTCTCAAAATCGATATTTGAGAGTCCTCGGGGTCACAAAATAAGATTCATTTCTTAGAATTTTGAAAAAGTGTCCGCCATATTGAACATTTTAGATACTGGTCCGATTGCTCTCAAAATCGATATTTGAGAGTCCTCGGGGTCACAAAATAAGATTCATTTCTTAGAATTTTGAAAAAGTGTCCGCCATATTGAACATTTTAGATACTGGTCCGATTGCTCTCAAAATCGATATTTGAGAGTCCTCGGGGTCACAAAACAAGAATCTTTTCTCAGAATTTTGAAAATGTGTCCGCCATATTGAACTTTTTAGATACTGGTCCGATTGCTCTCAAAATCGATATTTGAGAGTCCTCGGGGTCACAAAATAAGATTCATTTCTTAGAATTTTGAAAAAGTGTCCGCCATATTGAACATTTTAGATACTGGTCCGATTGCTCTCAAAATCGATATTTGAGAGACCTTGGGATCACAAAACAAGAACCTTTTCTCAGAATTTTGAAAATGTGTCCGCCATATTGAACTTTTTAGATACTGGTCCGATTGCTCTCAAAATCGATATTTGAGAGTCCTCGGGGTCACAAAATAAGATTCATTTCTTAGAATTTTGAAAAAGTGTCCGCCATATTGAACATTTTAGATACTGGTTCGATTGCTCTCAAAATCGATATTTGAGAGTCCTCGGGGTCACAAAACAAGAATCTTTTATAAAATTTTTGAAAAAGTGTCAGCCATTTTGATCTTTTTAGATACTGGTCCGATTTCTCTCAAAATCGATATTTGAGAGTCCTCGGGGTCACAAAACAAGAATCTATTCTCAAAATTTTGAAAAAGTGTCCGCTATTTTTAACTTTTTAGATACTGGTCCGACTGCTCTCAAATTCGATATTTGAGAGACATTGGGGTCACAAAACAAGAATCTTTTCTCAGAATTTTGAAAAATTTTGAGAGTAATCGGACCAGTAACTAAATAGTTCAAAATGGCGACAATAAAAAAATAGAACAAATTCTTATTTTGTAAGCCCAAAAAGTGGTCATTTTCTACCTAGGTACAAACTTCACATGATGGGAAATTAAATTTCATGTCATGGAACTCTCATACATAAAACATGGCGTCTTCAGGCCCGCAAATTATTAAAAACTGTACACATGATTAGGTGATTATTAAATTAGTAATCGCAACACTTGCCGATGCAATGTAAAAAACGTAATTTTTAATAAAAACCGCGGCAGCAAAATTACAGCGGAGTGTGCAATACGAACTGAGAGCAGTTTGCTCAGAGGCCCCCAAAGCGGAGTGATATAAATTTGATGCTTTGGTAAACTCGACTATCCATCAGGGTAGAGGCACGATGTCCTATGAAAATATTTGATTAATCCTTATTTAATAACATAAGTTGGTTACGTTGGGCATTTAATGTTGATAAAGTTTGCTCTTTAATTAGGTACCAAAAATAGTATTGGCCATACCGTGCTCGTGCGGCGGGCGGGGCGACGCGCGTGCAATGTCACCACACAGCATAGTACCTAGTTACCTACATTGTACGCGTGTGAAGCCGAGGCGGGTCGCTAGTAAGTTATAAGAATAATCTGTGGCAAAAATTTCAAGATTCTGGAACTTACGATCTAACTGTGTGTGGATCAGTCATTACGCCATTTTCTCTTTGTATATGTCACCGTATTTTTGTGAAAACCGTTAGTTTATAATCTACCTAGCGAGATTATAAACTCCCCGATAAATTGTGAACTGTACCATACTGATTACAATATAACGTATTCATTTCCGATTGTTTATAATCTATCCGCAACAAACCGTTATATTGTGAACTGGCATCATACTAGAACCCAACGGAATGCTCTTTGCGCGCTGATTGGTTGAACGCCATGTGTCCCGCGCCGCCATCTTTACCTAGCTATCATTGGTTATCACCGAACGTAAACAAACATATTGTTTTGTGTTTTTAATAGATTTTGTTATCATAAAGTTACAATTATTTGTGAAAATAAACTAGGATTTAAATAATAAATCAAGTTTCTGTGAAAAATAACTGTTAGTAGCCGAACATAACCTGAGTTATACTTTTCATGTTTTAATACAATTTCTCGTGTAAGTAAAGTGTTTTTACTATATTTGTGAAACTATATCCAATTAAAAATGTCGGATATTGATTCTAGTATTCTACAAAACGCTCTACCGCTAAGACTGATCAATGAGGGACGGTTCACAATATTACGAGTGATAAAATCGGACAGATTGTGAACCCTGTCGGCAAGTGCAGGTTCGTTTGCAATATGACGGTTTATGTCAAACCGTCTTAGATTATAAACTATCGGAAATAAATACGTAATATTGTAAGTAGTAAGGTACAGTTCACAATTTATCGGGGAGTTTACAATCTCGCTAGGTAGATTATAATCTAACGGTTTTCACAAAAATACGGTGACATATATACCTATATGGATTTAAGTAAGTAAAGGTAAAGTAGTTGTTAAGATTGATATAAAAATAACAAAGCTAATCAATATTCTCAATAAAGAAAAATATCAAGAATGATCCGGTACTGCTTACCTAATTAGCACGAATCACGCGAACACTGTGGCTCTAACCTTTTCTATTGCCAATATTGCCATCTCTTTTACCACGGCTACTCGCAAACTGCGGGGCGGCGAGTGAATAGCTATTACATTGCGCTGTTTCTATAACATGCTTACTAATCTTACAGGCGTGAACTCGCACTGTATAAATAATTATTCCATTGCGCCGTAAATCATAGTTGTCTGTCTCAAAGCAATGTGTAATATAACTGTGAGACGCATCTGTGTAGGCAGAATGTGTCGATGTGTGAGCTCTATGAGAAATTCCCATGCTCGAGGACTAGGCTCTTAAAAATAACAGTATGGCATATCACAAGAAAGCCGAATAGAAAAAAAAACTAATATAAACTTGACTGCTAAAAATGTGATGCAAACATATTGTACGTTAATCCTACATCCTTACAAATATTATAAACACGAAAGTATGTATGAATGTTTTTTACTCTTTCAGGCAAAAACTACTGAACGGATTTGGATGAAATTTGTCACACAGATAGAATGTGTTCTGGATTAACATATAGGATACTTTTTATCCCGGGAAAACATACGATCCCTCGGAAATGCGGGTGAAACCGCGTGGGACAGCTAGTCTCTCATAATATTAATTAAAGATGCATAATGACGTTCTGCGTTCCGCCAATTCCGCACCACTGACAATGTTCTCTGATTGGCTAAGTCAAGGACACACTAAACATTAAGGCGGTTAACACACTGCTCCGCACCACGCAGCGTAGTGCGTGAATGGGTATTTTAACGTTGTGTGTAAGTATCTCCGTTTGTATAGAAAAGACGCACAGTCCAACACACCGAAAACGCATCCACGCGCGTTCATACAGATCACGCGCCTACATGCGTCTCGCAAGGTACCTATGGCACACCGAGTCTCGTAGTGCCGTGCGTTATTTTGTATGGAATGAGTCAGAGCCGCCGTGAATACACAGAACGCAACTACGCGCGTGAGTGCGTAAAAAACCCGCACGATTATGCAGATTTGCACTCTCGCAAGTACGCGCGTAGGTGCGTGGCGTGGCAGTGTGATAATCGCCTTAGAAACAGTGATTAATTTCTCTATGAAAAAATATATATATGTTCATCTCAAATCGTAACGATATCGTGTTGATATAAACGCCCCATGTAAGTCGCCAGTGTCGCCACCCGTCGCTTGACTTATACGCGCCACGTCCATACATTGTTACAAAACGTATTTACGTAATGACGACGCTTTAGGCAAAACGGTTTTTTTTTAAGTCAATAAAAACTGAGCGATACACTAAAATTCACCTCTAATCAAACAATAAACTTTTAATTAAATAATCTTAATTTTGTATGGCGTATTTATGTTTTTTTTTTTTATATCCGCCATGTTTTTTCGGCAAATTGAAAGCGACATAAATGTCAAAGACAGGAAAGTTGGGCTCCAATATTGCTCAGAAAATACAAGTCTCTGAAAGTCAAAAGCAGTATGCGGCCCAATTAGATAACAAATACATATGGTTGGAAATTACTCAATAATAAATAGAGCGCCAACGACTGTGAAGCAAAAATCGTCCATCATTACTATAATTCAATTCACAAATGGAGGGAAAAGCACAATAATCCATAAGCACGACGCGACGTTTTCAATCCAAACCACGATGATAACTCGGTACAGATATTGTCGAACTACTTTAATCGGATATGTCACGTCAGATGTTTAAAGAAATTGCTTTCTCTCAAGAAAGAAGAAGAGAAAGCAGTAAATGCAGTTTTTTATCCGTGGTAAATAACAGGTTTGCTAAGTACTACTCTCATTGATTAATTGCAATACAATATAATAAAAGCGGAATAATAAACTTTAAGAAATGGAATATAAGGTAACATGAAGTATTCACAAAGAAATCAAGAGTGTAATTTGAAAAAAACTATTATATTTATTAAGTAACAATTTATTTATTGTGCGGAACAAGATGTCCGCATTGTGAAAATATTAATGAATAAAATTAATAAAACTTGTAAAAAGAGTACGAACCACGTGTCTGTAAGTAGATAATATCATATAACAAAAAATACAAAAAAAAACAATTAAATATAAATTGACAAATATATCCCACCAAAAACATTTTCATGTAAAATGTTGCCGCCAAGACATATGGCTCGTACTGTCAAAAAGTTATCAGATCTCATGTAGAGCCAAGCTTATAACTACATGCACTTACTCTATAAGCCCTAACTTCACAACCTCTACACACCGTAGTCAAAATTTGTGGCTTTGCCGTTTCGCTACCGTCACATGGGAGTGAGGTGAAAAATGTATTCACTGTTCATTGCTTTTTTGTTATTCAATAGTTCGTGTAGTATTGAAACGGCCAAGCCACAAATTTTGACTACGGTGTGTAGAGGTTGTGAAGTTAGGGCTTATAGAGTAAGTGCATGTAGTTATAAGCTTGGCTCTACATGAGATCTGATAACTTTTTGACAGTACGAGCCATATGTCTTGGCGGCAACATTTTACATGAAAATGTTTTTGGTGGGATTTCACTTCTTTTTTTTTTGTTTGAAATTTCCAAGTTTTATAATTTTTTTGTTGTTTGTGTACTAATACAAGCTTACATACCAAATTTCAGCTTTCTAGGACTTCAGGAAGTACCCTATGAGTTTTGATGATCATCAGTGAGTCAGTGACGAAATCGGGGTTTTTTAGATATCAATAAAATCTAAAGCATAAGAGCTATGGTATTGAAACTTAATATGCTTAATAAGTTCACTATTGACATCATGTTCCGAGAATTTTGTTTATCTGGTATAATCCAAACCCAAGTTATGAGGGTTCAAAAAAACGACGAAGCGCTTCGAGAAAAGGTAGGTAGTGCCCTTTCGCTTCGCTTGGCTGTCTTGGCGGGGGGCACTCCCGTGCCCCCAGATGTTAGTTTACGTAATAGGCCGCAAAAAAACGACATTAATGTGATTCCAAATTCAAAATAATTCGCGCCCATAATTTAAATAAAAACAAATAATGACATTCTATTTTCAAACCATCTTACATAGCAAGGAAAAAAAACCGCGTGCGACCCTTTATCGCAAACAGTCGATATGTTTTTACGCGACCCCCTCTCCCAGTAAAGATGTCGACAACGCACAATGGTCCAAATTCGAGTGTATTTATTTGTAAGAGTGCTTCAACACTTGACATTACATAAACCGAAAATAAATGTAAAAAAAATCGCTGTATGGTGATCAACATAAAAATATTATACAGAACGAATCGCTATCGACAGGTAAAGTCAAGAGTGAGAGAGCTAACATGCGTTTTATTTTAACACGGTATATCGCAGAAGCGCTCGTGGTGTAGCATGATTAGCCGTGCTTAATCGGTCGTTAAGCTAGTCGGATGCCTCCTAGGCGGCTTGAAAAACTCCAACAGTAGGTTGACCACTAGCCTACCTCCACCGATCCGCAGTGGGCACGCGTGGTGGAGTATTGCCCATTCCCTTTCACCTTCATTTGTGAAAGGAGGCCTGTGCTCAGCAGTGGGAAATTATAGGCTGATGATGATGATGATGATATCGCAGACGGAATGCATGAAAGGTATTGTAACCTCTCTAATCTGTTGTAATATTATAAATCTGGAGAGTTTATATGTTTGAACGTGCTAATCTCAGAAACTATCAATTTGATTTGAGATATTTACTACATTGCTTATACCTACTAAAAAACCTTTTTTTTCTGTCTTTTTGTTTTGTTCCGGCCAATATCCGAAACGGCTGGACCGATTTTGACGATACTCTCACTGGCAGATAGATAATGTTATAAGGAGAAATTTTTTCGACATTTTAGAAAAATAAATAGAGTTCCGCGCAAAAAATACCGTACACGGGTGAAACCGCAGGGATCAGCTAGTGCTGTACCCATTGCAACATGGTACGTAAATAGAGACGGGCAGGTTAGTAGTGAGATACCCTACCTACACACCAAAGGTTTAAATTTTCCAGTTTTGAAGTTGCTTGTCCTAATTCAGGGTGTTTTTGCTGTCTAAACAGCGTAGGTATTAATAAATATTGAATTGAAACACACAACAATTTTTTTGCTGTACTAATCTTTACAGGGAATGTATGCTGGAATCTTTGTAAATCTTGTTGGTTTGGGACATCGACACATCTAACAATTAACCCAAATAAACGCAATGACGTTAATTATGTTTGAAATCTATTACGCCAATCCCCCACCACTGAAAATGCACTCTAATTGGCTTACTCAAGGACTCATTCGCTCTGAGTGACTAAGTCAAGGATACACTAAACATTTAGATGCAGTGTCAGTCCTTACTTTTCAAAATCAGTTCAGGATCAGATAGTCCAATAAACAGGATACTATAAGCCACAAAATCCAGTATCAAGCCTCACCATCAAACGTCAAAGCTTAATGAATACCCTTGAGTAGTCGGAAAAGTTACAAACACCAATATTTGGTAACTGTTCCGCCCGTGTTAACAAAGGTGGCATATTATATTAACCAAAACTGAACTTGGGAAATTTATTACAAAAGCTGCAGACTTGCTGCCACCACGAAACCGTCTAACGTTACTAACGTTACACGTGAATGATATTCATTGCTTGTTTATTGTGAACCTTCAGATAAACCATTGAGCTATTATTACTACGTATAGAGAAGCTATCATAAGCAAAGGTTATCTCCCATTTTTTTAGGAGTCAACTAAAGTTTTCTTTAGCGGTGAAACATTAATTAGTCGTCTAAGCAGATAGTAGAAACACGTAGCGCTACCAGAACGCTTTAAGGAGTAATTTTTCTTGCAAACACCGTGATTCACGGCGCTTACGCGTTTCGTTCATCGTTCTACAACAACAAATGCGGCCGGATGGGCTCACTTGAACGGAACATAGTTGTGATGCGTGGCGTCTTCTCTATACGTAATAATAGCTCAATGAGATAAACATGTTTTTTAATAATGTTAAATCTTTGGATCTAGGAAAGACGTGGATATTTTACCACATTAGAAGTAATTCGTTATTTGTGGATGCGAGATTTTGATGCGGAAAGATTTGGATACTACGTCAGAAATAGTAAGACAGTCCCATATTTAATAGTCTCATTTCAAGATCCTCTAAATAACCTCCTACGGGGTTGAAATGAAGAAGAGTGGGGCCAGGTGGCCAAATTGTCAATAACAATTTCCAGCGAAAATGAAACTCTGATGAGGCCTTTTGAGAGGCGTGGGGCTGCGCGGGTGGAATATCAAGCTGAGGAGAACTCTGGCGTTCGTTGTACCCAGCCAAGACGAAGCGTCGACCAAAGGTCGCCAAATGACAATCTCGTTCTACCGTGGTCATGGGCCGATGCATCATCATCAATTATGTCAGTCAGTATCTACTTTCATAAATTAAAAATATCAAAGATAGAGAAAGCAATAGGAAAACCTACAAAGCTACATGGCCTAAGTGAAAACAAAACTGCAAACGACAGAAGGAAACTAACCAACAAGACATGGAAACCTGCTGTTAAATATAAAATAAGAGTTATGCCAACCATCATCATATTCCTCACCTTATCTTGTGTGGTGCTTAGGTGATACAAAATCGTCATCATCATCATCAGCCTATAATGTCCCACTGCTGAGCACAGGCCTCCTTTCACAAATGAGGGTGAAAGGGAATGGGCAATCACTCCACCACGCATGCCTACTGCGGATCGGTGGAGGTAGGCTAACAGTAGGTTGACCACTAGGTCAACCTACTGTTAGCTGGATACTAACACTAAATACTGAATACTAACCCGGATATGCAACCGGAATAACAAATAAAATATATTTTATTTCGCAATCTTTAACTGCAGCTTTAATTAGTCTTAGATTATCATCAAAAATCTAGTTTCAATTAATGTAAGATATTCCAAAATATGAATTTGCTGATCGTGCTAATCAGAGTGAGGGCAAAAATGTAATAAAAAAAATACTAATCCAGAAATGCAACCGGAATTACAAATAAAATACATTTTATTTCTCAATCTTTAACTGCAGCTTTAATGAGTTTTAGATTATCGTCAAAAATCTAGTCTCAATTAATGCAAAATACTTCAAAATATTAATTTGCTGGACATGCTAATCAGAGTGAGGGCAGATCTGATCATCGTTCTTTGTAAATAACATTTCGAGCTCTAGACAAAACAGCAATGGACTGCGAACCAAATACGATCGTTCAGTCATAAAGTTAATATGTATGAGAGTTTCGTGGTAGAAGCAAAGCGAGAAGGCTCCTAACTTTGGACAGCCCGTCGGCTGCAACATCCCAAGGCACACAAATGCAGCACGTGATGACACGTGGTAATATCAGACAAAGATTGAGTTATGTATGTACTTTTATCTTTGGTCTGTTTTTCAATAAGCTATTTTCCTTGGGATTTTTTTTGAGGTTTCTAAGTGGCCTTCATAGACGTATAAAAAATCAAAACGGAGTATCAAGCGAAAATTAAGTGAAGCCGAAAATTTCCTAAAATAATGGCCCAAGCAGTCACAAATTATACTGAGCCTTATTGCGTCTCAATGTGGAATGACAACCGATCAGTTTCCTGTGGTGTGTGAGACCATGTATTTACAAGAACGCCGGCTTCCTTTTGATGCTTCACTCGTTTATAGGGCGACAATACGGCCTAATTTTTTTATACGTCCATGGTGGCATTGTAGATTTTTTGCACATATTTTATTCCAGAAATTTCCAAAAACTGAGTCGACAAAGGGATTCCATATAATTATTGAGACAAGCGAGGTCAGCTCACAAGAACACTTGTATTAATTAATCTAGTAACTATCAATATAAAAGGACGTCTTAAATATTATAATTTGGTGTAACAATATAAAAATATGTAGCTTATGTGACCTCTGTGTCAATATGTTTTTTTATGATAGGCTTTTGGCCTCTTACAATGATGATATTGATGACCATTAATACTACTTTTATTTGTAAACTATTATCTATTGAAATAATCCAGAACTCCAAATAAATAAGTCATAAAACAGCAAAGACAATGTATAAAACTAGGCGGACAAACGTTTTATAGGAGCCATTACCGTTCGGGAATAATTTATTACCGAGATAGTTAGGCCTCCAGGCCTTGCTGTTTATTTCACTTCTATTGAGGAAATTACGGAAATAACCGCGTTTACGTAGTTTACGGTACGTAAACAAAGTTTAGTTGAAAAAGACGGTTTTTGTTAGAGGTTTCTTTTTTGTAGTTTTTCATTTGATTTTAATGTTATGTAACGAGTTATTGAGTAAAATACTGCTGATGATAAAGACAAAACATACAGATAACATAAGGCTGTATGATTAATGACCCTTGCCTATTATTTTAAGGAAAGAAACTACTACTGCTATACAGATAACGTGAAATGTTCACTAAATCATAACCAAACTCTAAAATACTTCCACGAAATTCTCTTTTAAAAAGTGCAGACTAGAAAAAAAGTAAGTTGCTGCCGAGGGCACTGCGAAACAGAAGAAAAATCCCGCTTTGTTTCTATACTCAGACGCTCGACTGTTTACTAATTAATGTTGCCCGCATGTTAACTGGTAGGGCTACCACACTTTCAACTTTTTATAGGACACCGTATGAACTGCTACTCTACTGAGCTTGATGCCCATGGCTACCTTTTACCATTGCACCTCTCGCCATCTACGGGAAATCATCCTTCTTGATGAAATGGTCTCACACGGTACAGTTCCCAAGGAGCTTCTTATCGCAGTCAGTCAGGTTGTAGAATGAGCTGCCCGCTATAGGGGGCACAAACAAGAGAGTACACCATGGGTTTCTTCAGGAAGGGTGTGAAGCTATGGTTTCAGGCGTATTAGTCTATCTATAGGTAATCGCTTACCATCAGGTGGATAGGATTCCTATTTTTAGTAGTAATAAAAGTTAACAATAAAACAGTATGAAAGGTAAAAACAGATATTTTATTGTGAAATTACACGTACAACAGATTCAAGGCAAAAGTGACGAACAATGGGCATATCAGCTCAACATAAGCGTTCATAAAGCTACATAACAACTAAATTACAGTCTGCTAACGTATTTTATTTCATCTCCATCTTAATTTTGTCTGCTAGAGATCGCTTCTTAGCAATAAGACCGCCCATTGTCATAATATCAAGTATTTTTTTTGTCACCAGCAATTTGGCGTATAATAAAGAGTATCTATCTATAACAAAACAATCCAATTGTTATTTCCAAGAATTACAAATCATGGCCACCGCACAATTTTCCCGCACTCTCGTCGCCCGCCGAGTTTCTACTTTTTATTTGTAATTACTTGATGCATTTCAGATTGGAATTAAATCTGTCGCCATACTCAGCTCCCATTAGTGTCGGTGTGAGCGTGTGCCGAGGTAATTGTTCATGGGTTTACTGTGTATATTTTAAAAGTGTGGGGATTTTTACTTTTTTTTTTGTGTAGAAAATACTGTAGCCCAAGTACAATATCGCGCTCGTGGTGTAGCATGATTAGCCGTTCTTAATCGATTGGCAAAGTTAAGCTAAAACCTTCGTCGGATGGGTGACCGCCTAGTGGTATTACAAATCGAGCGTTTCCGTGCTTCGGAAGGCACGTAAAGCCGTTGGTCCAAGTTATCACTTAATTGTAATAGTCGTTAAGCTAGTTGGATGCCTCCTGCTGCTTGAAAAATTCCAACAGTAGGTTGACCACTAGCCTACTTCCACCGATCCGCAGTGAGCATGCGTGGAAGAGTATTGCTGATTCCCTTTCACCCTCATTTGTGAAAGGAGGCCTGTGCTCAGCAGTGGGACATTATAGGCTGATGATGATGAAATACAATATAGTAATCTGTAGCCCAAGTCTGTTATTACAATTGTGTTCCAATGAACTATCAGTGGTGTCAAAATTTACACATATTACAGTTTAGGTAGTCTACTAACACAATAACGTCATAATGGCGCCATAATAGCTTTCCGATGATTTTCCACTGAAACTACAATCGTGCCAAAATTATCTTTTAGTTGACAGTTTTTACAGTTTTTGTACTAAAATTATTTTCATTAATTATGAGACCATTATGGATTAGTAGACTGCGCACATCGGCTCACTGATAATGGAATTGCAAGAGTATCGTGTCAGTATGACATTTTAGAAGACTTGACCCCCAGGTTCTGCGTCATCAATATTACAATCGTCAAATCAATTTTTCAGTTGAGGACAAGAACCTTCAATATTTTTTTGACAATCTGACTTTTTTTTTTTTAATCTGTATTATTTTTATTCCACAGTAAGACCGGCCGCATACTATAAGACATTTTCTGTCAGAAATTTTCGGACGCCCGCTTGCTCATACATTTTTGGACGTCAGACACGTCAGAATTTTCGGATAGTATGCGGGGTCAAGAACAAAATGTATGGGGAAAGTGCCTTCCGGCGGGCGTCCGAAAATTTCTGACAGAAAATTTCTTATAGTATACGGCTGGCCTTAACCTCTCATAGAAACTAGATTACTGATAATTTACCGCAAAACAGATTGGCATGTGATGTGACAAACAGAGTGACAATGTACCGTTAAACTCACATAATTTTTACAAGCTTTTATATAACTTGCAATGTTTGTATGTTTGTTCGGGTGGAATCTTACAGGTCGAATTTCACCCACTTCCAGTGGTCGGATTGACTTGATATTTATTATACATTAGTATATTGGATGACAATACAAGTACAGTCAACAAAAAGTACAGTCACTCAAAAAAAGCTTGTATAAAAAATGATTTTTTTAACAATGACCTTATTATATCTTTCATTAACATTATGAAACTCAACTGTTGCGTAACGTTAATTCGAGGTACAATCTAGATTTGGTTAGACAAAGTTAATTAGGTTTTCTCTTGAATTGCGTTTGTTTCAACAATAGTTTCCCGCATTGCGTTAGCGTTTATCAAGTTTTATGTCCTAACGGCAGTATTATAAAGTTGATATTTACTTACAATTAAATTCAAATTAATAATAATGTAACGTTATTAATCTAGAGAGACGGGCCCGTTGGCACAGTTGGTTAAGATTCCACCTATCGCGCCGCAGGTCGTGGGTTCGATTCCCACACAGGACATGGATTTGTATATATGAACATGTCAGTATGTCCTGATTCTGGGTGTAATTATGTATATTAAGTATGCATTTCCAAACAAAAAGTAGTATAAGGTATCAGTCATCTGGTTTCCATAGTACAAGCTCTGCTTAGTTTGGGATCAGATGACCGTGATGAATGTCCCAGGATATTTGTTTATTACATCTTGAAGTTGGACAAAAAATTGCCAATAAAGAAACACAAAAAAATTACCTTGTCTGAATAAAATGCTGTGATTTTGAATACAATAGTGGAGAGTAATTATTTTTTCGAGTTCGATTCCTGTTTGTCCAAACGTTATTTTCAGGGTTACCTTACGGTACTAATGGGGTGCCCCTATAGCTTTAGGGCATAAAATCAAAATTATTGTAGTCAAATAGACCTTCGCAGGCTCTTATGAATAATCTTACTCTTATACCGGTTTGGAAGATTGCGTATGCTGAGAAGAGATTTATGTATATAAATACCTTCTACGTAAAAGCAAGCTTCCGAATTAAACGCATGGGACAAATAAGTCCCATATAATGTCCTTCACTGCTCTTGATATATAGCCACCAACCAGACACTTGAAATCTTTATGACCATATATTTTCCAGTGTTATAGGCCACCACTAGGTATACGTTTACGCTCGAATGAAATGGCAGCGAGCGTTGTTGAACAAAAAACAATCGCCGAATTAAATTTCGTGTGTCCATTGTTTTTAGGTCTGTTTTTTTTTTGTACCTTAAATAAATAAATATTTTGGACTTTTTGGCGGAAACTTGCAGAGTGACATAGCGTTTTCATTTTTATTTTCATAAATTCTTGTATTTTGAGTTTTATTGCATATTATCGGTGATATTTTATCCAATAAAGATCAATCCATGTGCACCAGTGAAGGGAAATGAAATGAATGTGTATCATGCCTTTTCAAGTTGTCTCAAGAAGTCCGTGAAAAGTTTTAGTACAACCACCATTGTACTAAAACATGACTTTTATGGACGGTGACTGGCTGAGGACTATTGTGAACGTGATTTATTGTGACTAGAACTTATAATATAACCTCAGAGTATATAAATACTACGTACAAATATAACTGGAAAATGGCAAAATACACAAGCCGTGTGACGCCAACAAATAAAAAAAAAAAAAAAAATATCACTCAATAACACCCATGCTATAAAACCTCTATTAAAGTTCCTGAAACAGTTAGCTTATTGCCAATATTAAAACATCCGGTGTCATGGTATGGAGGTGCAAGGTGGATGACACCTCCATTTAAAAGGGAAGATCTTCCGCCAGGCTGGGTCATCGTGCCTGGGGACCGCGGTCCAACTGTACATGTCGGACAGTTGTATATATGCAGATTCTCGAGAAAACTTCTTAAGCGCGATGCAGGATGTAGGATAATGTGGCGCCACGCCATCTATCTTTCAGTGTGTGAACTATCTTAGTGTTACTGATAGATGGCTCATAGATGTCGCTACAATGGTAACCATTATATCATCCAAAACAGTGTATAATGTTGTACTGGATTTCATTGTGCAAAGATGCTAGACAAAATAAGCAGACTTTGTATGAGGCTTGGACCACGGCCCGAACTAATCAGGACCCCAACATCTCTGATGCGAAACGCAAATTTAACGCTGCCTCGAGGTTCAGTAAGCGAATGACTGCTAGGGCTAAGTTCGATTTCGTTGGCAGGTTTGGTGAGAGGCTGACTAGCCTTCCCTCTGGAAGTCGCGCTTTCTGGTCTCTTGCCAAAACTGCTGAAGGAAACTTTTGCCAGTCGTCCTTGCCACCACTCCGTAAGCCGGACGGAAACTTGGCCCATAGTGCAAAAGAGAAAGCTGAGCTTTTGGGCTCTCTCTTTGCCTCGAACTCGACTTTGGATGACGGGGGCGCCACACCGCCTACCATCGCGCAGTGTGCTAGCTCCATGCCGGAGATAAGCATTACCCAACGGGAGGTCCGGCGGGAACTGCTTTCTCTGGACATCCTTAAGTCGAGTGTGCCAGACGGCATACCGGCAGTGGTTCTGAAGCGGTGTGCTCCTGAATTGTCCAGTATTTACGCGTCTTTTTGCACTTTCCTACACCAAAAAGGAAGTCCCGTCTTCGTGGAAGACTGCCGACGTGCACCCAGTGCCCAAAAAGCGCGACAGATCAGACCCGGCGAATTACAGGCCTATCGCCATCACCTCCCTTCTCTCAAAAGTCATGGAGCGTGTGATCAACACGCAGCTTTTGAGATACCTGGAGGATAACGAGTTGTTGAGCGACCGACAATATGGCTTCCGCCACAGTCGCTCAGCTGGTGACCTCCTTGTGTATCTCACGCACCGTTGGTCACTCGCCATCGAGAGTCAAGGTGAGGCATTGGCAGTGAGCCTAGATGTGGCGAAGGCGTTCGATCGGGTCTGGCACAGGGGTCTTCTTATGAAGTTACCAGCATACGGGCTTCCCGAGGGATTATGCAAGTGGATCGCCAGCTTTCTGTCCAGCAGATGCATAAGAGCCGTCGTCGATGGTAGCTGCTCCGATAGCATGGACATAAATGCTGGCGTCCCGCAAGGCTCTGTGTTGTCCCCAACACTGTTCCTACTGCATATCAATGATATGCTGTGTATTGACGGCATTCATTGCTATGCGGACGACAGTACAGGGGACACTTATTACACGGGCCGTGCAAATATCCCTCGTTCCGAGGTGGAGGAAAGCCGCGAACGGCCGATGTCTGAAATCGAGAGTACACTAACTAGTGTCTCCGATTGGGGTCGACTAAACCTAGACCATTTCAACCCCACCAAGACTCAAGCCTGCGCGTTCACCGCTAAGAAAACCCTATGGTCTGTAGCTCCACAATTCCAGAACACCTCCTTAAACATCAGTCAAAGCATCGGGATCCTTGGCGTCGACATTTCTGGCGACGTTTTGTTCCGAAGTCACTTGGAAGACAAAGTTAAGCTGGCATCCAAAAAGCTTGGAGTGCTCAATAGAGCGAGGCAGTACTTCACATCGGGGCAAAGGCTGCAACTTTATAAGTCGCAGGTCCAGCCTCATATGGAGTACTGTTGTCATCTATAGGCGGGAGCACCTGAATACCAGCTTGGGCCTTTAGACTCGGTTCAGTGACGTGCCATCAGAATTGTTGACGATCCCAAGCTTACAAGCGGTTTAGAGCCCCTTAGTCTGAGGAGAGACTTTGCCTCCTTATGTGTGTTCTACCGCTTGTATAACGGAGAGTGTTCTAAAGAATTGTTCGACTTGATGGCCACAGCTACTTTCCACCATCGCAATTCTCGCCATCGACGGGGAGTCCATCCTCACATATTGAAACCAGAATTGTTTCGAACTGTGCGGGCTCAAAGGAGTTTTCTTCCGCGGACGCTCAGATTGTGGAATGAGCTCCCCGCCGTGGTTTTCCCATTGGAGTACAGCATGGGGTTCTTCAAAAAGGGTGTGAAGAGATTTCTTCAGGGTCGGCAACGCGCGAGTGATGCCCCTGGTGTAGCAAGCGTCCATAGGCTACGGTAACTGCTTACCATCAGGCGGGCCGTATGCTTGTTTGCCACCTTAGTGGTATAAAAAATAAAATAAAAAAAAAACTTTATTTTTTGTTATTATATCACCACCCCTTCATCACCCCTCCTGTTAGTTACACGTAATAGAGTACCTACTCTATATAATATAATATATATTGTATATATAAGTAATGATAAGCTACCAAGGACCTTTGCAAAATGGCTAATAAAATTACTAGGCAATTTGTTAGCAAAGATTCAACATGTAAATTGGTGAAGCTTTAAAAATACAAATGTAGAACATTAGGCTGACTACCCATGATCAGCTAAAAGCCAGTATATTCAACAAATAGCCAAATTAACTCGAACT
The DNA here is from genome assembly GCA_951394255.1 of Polyploca ridens. Taxonomy (NCBI): domain Eukaryota; kingdom Metazoa; phylum Arthropoda; class Insecta; order Lepidoptera; family Drepanidae; genus Polyploca; species Polyploca ridens. The sequence continues at coordinate 14,776,908 of OX596261.1, forward strand.
AGTGCCAACTTGCTCTGTGTTATACTTAGCTTTTATTTAAGGGGGAGGATTGGGTTCTTATATTTTTTTATGTGAAGAAATGTGATGGATTATTATTTAAATTAACTGCACCGCCCTTTGATCCAGAGAAGTCAATCAATTATTTTTAAATATGTTAGGTAATGATATTCTAGAATGTCCTAGATTACCAAGATCAGTGGATACTAAGTTTTAAGTAATAAAAAATATTTTTGTTAAAACCTAGTATCTAAGTGAGTCACTTTTTAGTTCTAAGTTGGTCCAACTTTTTTTATAATTAACATTTATAAGTTGAATGTAAAACTTTTTGTATGTGTCGATTTTTGTCAGACTTCTAAGAGACGGAGATTTGTGGACAGAGTCGGTCTGCACACAGCGGATAACATGCGCTTTCAAAATGATATTAAATGGTCAAAAAATAAGGGCTATCTCAAGATTAACGGATACACGAAAAGGGTGTGAAGAGATTTCTGCAGGGTCGGCAACGCGCGAATGGCATCCCTGGTGTTGCAAGCGTTCATAGGCCTAAGTATAAGTATAAAAAATACACCCATCACAAAAGTGTATAGATACCTACCATAAAAAAATAAAAACATCATAAGTCAAGATCCTATTAACACTGAAACATTTCAACCAAATTACTCAGTACGAAGCACGACGTAAACGGAATGAATCGAAAAATCCCTGATTAGTGTTACCCACCAATGGTTTACAGTGAATCACGCTACCGTTTTTTTTTTAATATACCAACTAGATTATAAATGTCTGTTTTAAGAAAAAAAACTAACCTTTTTGAAGCGACACAAACGCGAATAGGTATATCAGTTTGAAAAAAAACTGATCCACTGTGCCCCACTTCTACATACATGTTTTAGGAGTATTCCAATTCCGGGGTTGTAGAGGCGATTGTAATGTACTTAGGAGCCTTAACTTTATAAATGAGTTTTATTTTGATTTTGGTTTAATACTAAGATTTTATCTCAAATTTCGACAAGCAAGCGTCCCCTTAAGGCAGCAGTGAAAGCAATAACAATAACAGTTACACTACAACACTGAAAACCGCATTTCAACAAAACAAACTTTTCATTTAAATGCCTGTTACTTAAAGGGTTTGCACGTTGTGACTGCCACATGATACAATCTGGTATTTTTGCTAGAGTTGATGGACTCCATTTTGAATTTTAACATTTTCTGCGTTTAATTTAGTACGTCAATGCCAAGCGACTTTGAGGTGCATTTGCATTCAAAACGTGTTAAATACATTGTTTACTTACTTATTTACAAATGTCCGTTATATATTTTTTTTTCTGTGTAGGCCTGTGTTTGGCCTCAATCTCACCATGGTATGTGATGATGTGGCCGAAAGTGGTAGCCACACAAAGCTTAGAAGGAACTGGTACTCAAGTACAGCTGTCGGAACACACCCTTAGGTGCTTGGCGACAGATTTTTCTCGAAGGTTCTCAAGTGGCGACCACGTACTGGAAAGCACCGAGCGGGACGACCTCCCACCAGGTGGAGCGACGACCTGGTCAGAGTCGCTGAGCGCCGCTGGATGCAAGCGGCCCAAAACCGTACAATGTGGAAGTCAATAGGGAAGGCCTATATTCAGCAGTGGTCATCCTTAGGCTGATATGATGATGATGATCCGTCTCATATCGGGAATCACAAAATTACCTCTAGTGACCATACTTAACAGCCACTAAAAATTTAGGAGCATCTAAAATACTTGAGAAGCACTTATACCATAGAATTGAACTGTTAAATTACGACTCCATCACAGCTTAAGTTTGAGTAGCGTTTCAGTAGGCAAGGGCTTAAAATTGATGCAACAAGTATATAGGGTGACTGGGAATTAGTAACCGATACTTATGACACATGATTGTACTCATGATAACAAACAACTTTCCCAAAGAAACATTTTTTTTAATTTACTTTGCACACGAGCCCTTAATATTAAGTACCTAACAAGAATAAGAATACACCTTCATTTGTATCTTTGGGAAAGTTGTTTGTTAACATAAGTACAATCATGTGTCTAAGTATCGTTTACTAATTACCAGTCACCGTATAAGTATATAATTTAATTTACCACTTATATTTAACAACTGCTATTTCTTAACAAACCACACATTTTTAATTTAACGAGACAGTGTAATAGATGTAGTGTAAGGAATATTGAACCCCATTCGTGGATTATTTAGGTTGGATATTCATCCCTGTTTCAGCTACAGGTGTGCCTGAAGGTTCGCGGGATCAATATATGGAATGAACCGTTATAATTTAACGAGCGCTCCGTTTACTTAATGCTTTAACTATTCACTCTAAATCAGGGGTTCCCAAACTGTGCGCCGTAGAGAGCAAGCAGGGGCGCCATGCGGCGGTCCTGTATACCATTCTCCAGAAACTAAGGTATTCGCGGCTATAGCTTCATTTAGTTTCATTGTAACCTATTTCGACTGTCTAGGGCGCCGAGACAAAATACTAATCCTGTGCACCGCAAACTGGAAAAGTTTGGGAACCCCTGGTATAAATTATTATTAAAATGGCTGCTCTTAAGACTGATATTTAATGTATTTTTCTACACATATATATTAATTGCGCGGAATAATGAGAAGAAAGAACGAAAACATATTTATTTATGACGTAGTAACAATGCAGTTTTATTACACTCAGACAGGACATGCAGACATGTTCATGCACATAAATGCATGTCTTGGATGGGAATCAAACACACAACCTGCGGCGTGGTGCACCCAACAGTCCCTTGATTAATTCATTGTTTGAAGAGTACCTTGAACTGCGGAGATAAATTTAGTATACTAATTCTGATACGCGTCTGTTTAGATGTCTAAAGGAAAACATCATTACGAAGCAAAATAAACTTTATACTAATAACCGCAGATCTCTAAATTATAAGAACAATAACAAATTGATGATTGTTCAATAAATAAGATAAATGTTCAATCAGATTTGGCCGCGTTATTATTTGCTTAGGTTTGTGCTTTATTGCCAAAAAATCTCTCTATTATTGCTGATATCTCTTATTGTTTGATTGAATTAGATAGAAAGGGAGAATCAACATCATTTTTTGTATGTTTTCAGTATTTTATTGAATTGAATACAAATAGTGTTTAATTTTAATCCCAGTGTCTATATTTTAATTTTTCAGTTGTATTAGCGCTGATTCTGTTGTTTATAACAAAACTAATTTAGTCTCACTACGTTTCTTTCTAACAAAGAACATAAGAAAAGGATGAATGAAATTTAGTCCTGTCAAATTAGTCCAATGCTTGTTTTCAATATAAAAGTCGCCATCTATCGCGGTTACGTCTAAATACCCGCAAATTAAGACGGCAAAGACTAATTTGACAGGTTTAAATATGTTCTATCCTTTTCAATAATGTATGTAAGAAAGAGATGTGATGTGACTAAAATTAGTTTAGTGCAAATTACAACACAATCGGCACCATTGTTGTAGAATGTGTAAACACTAAAGTCTTTATGCAAATAATAGGGATTCCTTTACCTTTTATGTAGTTATTTATAAGTTATCATATTTTCTTTTAATTTCAGTTATTTTCAATTTTACGAATAATCAATCAAAATCATATAAATAGAATTTAATCGTAATTTATTTACAGTCAATTAGCGAGCGATACGCCAGGGGTCGCAATTCACCGGCCTCCTTCAACTACGCAACGGTGATTTGATTGCAGTCCCCTGCATCTCACAGCTCCCTAGGGGATGAATATGGGTCACCTAAATACATGAGCCCTATCCATGGGGTAAACTCTGATGTTGTTGGCCATTAGACTTAAATATTTTTTACTAGTATGATTTATGATATAATGCTTATATTCTGCATTAATAAACGGGCTATTTAACGTAAAAAGATTTTTTCAAATCGCACTGGTAGTTGCTTAGATCGGCGCATTGTAACATAAAACACTTCAGCTTCATCATATTAGTTTTTTTTTACTTATTTATCGTAAATATCCAACATCCGAACAATTTTCGCATCTAAATGTTTAGTGAGTCCTTGACTTAGTCTGTCAGTGCGCAAAATGAACGGCATTGCACTTATTTTGGTTAATTGTTCGATGCCTGATGATTTCATTATTTTAAAAAAAACAAAAGCGTTTTTATAAAATAATAAAAGAAATCCGATTGAGCACGTTCGTCATTCAAATAGCACAATGAGATCCAGTGGAAAATCATCCGTTGGAAATTTATTCCAAACTTAATAAGTTCCATTTCTGGCCAAAGCTGCTGAATGCATATGAATTAGTTATGGTCGAGTAATAACGCTCTTTGGTTTGAGCCTTTTCAGCTTTGTGCTGCGCGATGGAGTTTTTTTTATTCATAAATAAATGGTAGTGCACATGATTGAGTCAGTCGGATTAATTTGCAGATGTTTTTGTTTGGTCAAGTCACCGTGGTTTTCCTAATGGAGTACAGCATGGGGTTCTTCAAAAAGGGTTTGACGCGGTTTCTTCAGGGTCGGCAACGCGCGAGTGATACCCCTGGTGTTGCAAGCGTCCATAGGCTACGGTAACTGCTTACCATCAGGCGGGCCGTATGCTTGTTTGCCACCTAAGTGGTATAAAAAAAAAAAAAGTCACTTATGTGTAGCTCCGTGTTTTTCGCGAAGAAATTGATTGCTTATGGAAATGGACATAAGGGAGGACAACTTTTTATGCTGGGTACGCGGGTGAAACCACAAGGAAAGCTCGTCATTCAAAAGTAATAAATCTGTCAGGCAAATTGTCTTTTGACTCGACTCCCCAAAAAAGTGTACAAATGTTTTTTTTTATTCTTGTTGTGGTTTAACCTGTATGCGTTTTATTTTCTTTTGTGATACACTTTGTCACTTAAAGACGTCAAATTCTATATTCCAATCATCATTCTCTATCTGCCCTGTTCAAAGCAATATGTACATTTTCGTACCACTTGCTCAAAAAAGTGTCATTCTATGCCACAAAAAGCGAACATAACAATAGTCATTTTTAATCTGTTAAAAACAGGGAAAGAAAATTGTATTGAATTTCATTCATCCTCTAGGGGAAGAATGTGATACTTACCGAAATGTATACTGAACTACATCTGTGTTTACACCATTGAGTTTGTATATAAAATATTACATCTTTTTGAAAAAGGAATACGCAAATCAACTCATCAACAATAAATGTACCGAACAAAAATGTAACTCTCTCTATCAATAATTGGACCAATATTTCGAATGTTGTTAACTTTTACTTTTAATTGTCATTATTTTTAATAAATGCTTATCTCATATTATTATTGTGTTATTTTTTTCGCAAATGGTACAAAAAGTAGTGTATTTTCCTCGGTGATAAAGCTGTCTTAGTCTTAGGTGAACTTAAATCCCTCGCTACACTCAGGACTCGTCTTAAATCCCTCGCTTCGCTCGTGATTTAAGTTTTTAACACCCTCGCTACGCTCGGGAGTAAACCTCGAGTCCTTCGTTACGCTCGCGATTTAAATCGTCACCCGCGACAGAAGACACTGCTTTATCCCCTTGGTTAATAATCTACTATTCTTTCATTCGGCCTTCTTTCCGTCAAATCGGCTTTCACTTCTTTCTTACTATTATCATCTTTCATCACCCATTAATACGGTACATCTGTTCTTAAATAAAATAGTGGCCGACGTATTCAATTTTAGATGTTTTAACTTTAAAATTAAAAATAAATTGAGTGCTAGTTACGATCTCAGCTACCCTACCCCATATACTGATTTACGCAGTAACCTACTGCAGGGGTCTTCAAAACTGCGCAATTTCTAACTCCACGTGCCACCAGAGTTCATTCACCCTTAGCTTCTCTTGTTTACAAACAAAGGAGATACGCATTTGACATTTCATACTTAATTTAAAATAGCATTATTAATTTCAGGCAAAATATAATTAATATCCTAATATATTATATATATATAGATATTATAAAGAAAAAGCATTTAAAAAACGACTAAGATCTCATGCTTCGATCCATAGTCGTTGCTGATGCAGTTTTTTTTTTCAATACCGGCAGAATCTAATACTGATGCTGATTTTTTAAAATTAATATCAGCTGATACTGACGCTGATTTTAATTTTTACTTAAATAAAATATATCCAACTACGAAAGTGGTAATTTTATTAGGCATTTTGAATAAAAGATAAGTTTTACATTATAAATCTGTGAATTTTAAAAACAATCTTCTTTTATGACTTGAATACGATAGGTACCATTACCTATCATATAAAAATAAAATATAATTGGCAGTAAACCACCCAACTTAGTAGTAGCCTTCAACGGTCATGTCACAACCTGAATATCAGCAATAAAATCGGCATCGATGAATGCGGATGCAGATATTGAAACCAATGCTGATAATCCGGTGATGCTGATGCTGATATTTGCAACAACCCTGCTTCGATTAAAACTTTTGTACATTATATGGAGTTTTTTCTTTTTATTAAAGTTTTTAATGAATATTTCTTGCGTTTCAATTAATAACATAAATTATGGAAAGTAAATTTGTGATACGCGGATGAATAATATCACATGGCAATACTATGTGGTTGTATAAAGTTTTGAATGCAAAATTAATATATACGACGGTAATATCATGAAGTATTCTCGCTAGAGTACCAAACATTATTCCCATTAGAGCACTATGCAATATTTTAGGTTGGTTCTTAGTTATTACAAAAAATAGACTTACTTATAACCTCAATACTGTTTAGTTAAAAAAAAACACCAGGATAACAAGCTTGAAGGAGCTCTCTCTAATACTGTCAACTTTTTTTCATCTTTAACATAAAAAAAAATATACGTATAAAAATGTCTACCCTGGGTAGGAATTGAACTCACGACTAGTAACGTGACAGTATATTATCAAACACGCCAAATAATGGACTGTCATGGTGAGATTTTGGTCACACATAGGCTTATATATAACATTTCTGCCTTACCAAAATGTTACGTGCAAATGACACAGTAGAGCTGAATTATTTACTTTCTTACTCCGTCCGTGCGGAAAAGAATTCACTCGCCGATATTCACGGCAGACATATACACAAACAAACAAACAAATATTGACACAATGTATCGAAGAGTGTTTCAATAAGCATCAACAAACACGCTCATAACAGATAAAGTAAATATTAGAGAGTGCCAAGTACGAGTACGGCATAGAGCATGAAAATATGGAGATGTGTTTCTGAAATGAATGACACATGGATTTCTTTCAACATTCAAAAGGACTAATTCCAAATGTTTCAATAGGGATGTTGCCTGGGTAAAAATAAAATAATTCTAATTAGTCCGTCAGTTAGATTATCAAAAAATATTGGACACGTATTTTTTGCTTTACCAAATCATTAACAATTGACGAAGATAAAGCGCGACTAAGTTCGGGAGTGGGGGCTCGTGACGTCACTTGTTCCTAAAAAGTGTACTACACCGTGACGTCACGCGGAACTTCAACAAACGATATCTTCGTATTTTTTTGTCTAATTGACAAAAGAAAAAATACGTGTCTAATATTTTTTGATAATGTAAATGACGGACTAATTAGTTTTTTTTAGAAAAGTAGCATATTCTACTGGGCAGTTTTTCCAATTTTACTTTCCGTAACAACCTTTTCCTCTAATAATTACGAACACAATAAAAAAGACTGCCAAATCGGTCGAGACATTCTCAAGCGATAATCTTTCATTCATGAGCTTATTTTTTGAACTGACAGAAGGTGTTGTTTCTGGGATTCGTGTCACCCTTACGCGGACAATAATTGATTTTTATTTATATAGATGTGCTTGCGTTTGGCCATAGACGATGACGAAGACAATGGAGCACAATTTCGCAGAAAAAACCGCTTCACTCTGGCCTTGAAAGCCCCTACATTGTAAGAATGAGGAAACAGACGCCGAAAGTTTCACTCCTTTGCTGACCGCATTATAAATGAGGATGTAAAACATTGTGTCCGTATGTTTGGTATGACAACAACGTCGGGTGAAAATTGGTGGGTTATTGTATGAATGATGGCTAAAACAAATAAAAATGCAAAAAACCTGCTTTCATTATGAGTGTCAATATGACAAGCAAAATGACGCAGAGCAAGCGTAAAACGTAGCTTTTCAATACAATGGCCCTGATTCTGTTGTTTACAACTAAACTAATTTTAGTCTCACTATGTCTCTTTCTAACAAAGAACATAAGAAAAGGATGTAATAATTTAGTCCTGTCAAATTAGTCCAATTCTTGTTTTCAATATAAATTTAGTCGCTGTCTATCGTGGTTACGTCTAAATACCCGCAAATGAAGACTGCAAAGACTAATTTCACAACTTAAATATGTTCTATCCTTTTTCAATAAAGTTTGTAAAAAAATTGAGATGTGATGTGACTAAAATTAGTTTAGTGCGATTTACAACAGAATCGGCACCATTAGCGTACAAAAATTGGCCTGTTTTAGTCGCGTAGTATGGTGACGCTCTTTCTAGGTAAATCTATTTCTATGTTTGTACGATATACACTTTGTCGCGCGTCTCTGGCACTATTCCTTATCCGCATATCTGTTTTATGATCTGCGGTTGGAATGGCAGAACAAGTGTTTGGCTTCGGTATCGACGGTATGTATTCCTGTTGAGATTTATATTTGCTTACAGCCTTACATGGGGAACCAAAGGGTTTTAAGGTCGCCAGTTCCACACAACTCTGAATATTTATTAATAATACGCAAGGAACCTGAAGCTACTTACCTAGACGTATGCAGTTTACTTCTGAATACTATTTATTGTATGACCCCAAAAGATTTTCATTAAAATATTGAAATGCAAAAAATAATAAAACTCCTATAATGATCTGCGTAAAACAAAAATTAACTGAAAAGAGAAAAACAAGTTATTTAATCTATAGAATTTTCAATATAACTTGAATTTTATGTGGTATTGCAGTCGGGGACAAACCAATAAGCAAAGTATGTATTTTTTTGTAATATTTGTTTATCCCCGACTAATTTAATTTATTTCAGACTTTTTAGTTTTATTAATGAATCGATTTGATATTAGTAGATAGTATGTATATATGACCTCCTTCCGGGTCAGTCGGGTCAAAATAATACTGTTACAAAATAAACTAGCGAATATACCCAAGTTTACTATCAATACAACTTTCATCCAAAACGATCGGAAATCTACGCAAATAAATACAAAATTCCCTCCAACTTTCTTTTTAACACAAACTAAGATCCCTTTTATCATAATAGAATAAATAAATCACTTAAGAAAGAGCCCGTCAAATCGGTATCACATCTTACGGTATATATGCGGTGGACTGTACACCGCCGGTGCCAGATTGAATGCGGGGAGATACAATGGCCCCTTCAAGTTGTCGGCGCCGACGTAGACGGCTTCCGTTCATTGAAGGATCTTTTATATAACTTTACGCAGACATTATTTGGTGACATCTCCCTTTTTGGATAAACACTCCCTTTAAATGCTTGTAAGTCTCCGCTTGATTGGTGATTTAAGTTACGAGATTTTGCCGCATGACTGTACAGTGTTTCAGAAATAGACGCACGACTGGCTAAATCAAAATACTTTATTAATCGACTTCAAAAAAAGGAGATTATCAATTCGACACGTATGTATGTAATATTATTGGAACTGCAATATTATTCAGTCACATTTATGATAAATCTACTAAGGTTTCCAAACAAATATACAAAAATTTTATAGTTTGTATGTATGTTTGTCCAAGCATATCTCTGAAACTATTAATGGTTACAATTCTTTTAATTTTGCTTACATTTACTTCAACTGTGGAAATAGCGTCAGATTTATCGAAATCGGATCATTATTTTTCAAGATATGGACAAATAGACTAATATGTGTGACGGGTGTGGTGTCAAAGGGAAACCTTGGTCAAATTCTAGTACATATAAAAAAAAAATTAAACAAAAAAGTCTTCAAAATATACTAAAAAGTATGAAATACCTCTAATCTGACACTGATTTGAAGTAATAGATTTGCATTATGAGAGCGGTGCCAGTGGCGTAGCACCCAGTGCAGAAATCCATAACCCCAAAAAATAATAAAAACTATATAAACGCAAACTATATGATGCGATTTTATTATTTTATTGCAAATTGATGGCAAAAAACGTAAATTCTTTCTATTTATCAGAAGTTTTGTGTACCTAAGTTTTATTTTTAGGACCTGTTTGGGGGTGACAACCGGTGCGAATCGCTCCTGCCGCCTCCCACTTGCTACGCCACTGAGTGGTAGCCAGGCAGAATATTCGGTACCCTACCACCGAGCTATAGAATCCTTATGAGTTTTCCTCATACAATATCCTGGGTTATTCTTCACAAACGGCTGCACCAGCAAGGCACTGAAACACCAGTACTGTGAGCATGGAGGTAGATATATTACAAATCTAACATAACGCTATAAGATATACAACGATGACGGTAAATGAAGTCGATTAAAAAGCGTACAGCCCACCTGATGGTAAGCGTATCCCGTAGCCATGTGGACGCCTGCAACACTTGGGGCATTACTCGTTACCAACCTTTCCCCTCCCCAATGAGCTCTGGCGACCTTACTCACACGGAGAAACACAACATAAGTTATTTGGCTGCATTGTTGGTTATGTACCACTGAAATTTGTCTAAATGGGCGTACAAAATTAAAAAACACAGTATTTCAAAGATAAACATTATCGGTCTTACTACAAAAGATGAACTAAACACAGTTTCAACACTTGTTTAGCTAGACAGTGTTTTAAGGCTTAGACATTGGTTAAAACCGTGTCTAAGTTTCTTTACTACAAAACTGTGTCTAGTTGATGTTTAGTTAAACATGACATAACGTTTACAATGTGAGCAAAATCGAAAGTCATTCAGTCATTCGTTCCTATGCGTTCCTAAACACGCAGATATTTTAATAAATTATCAACATTATTTGAGTATTTTGTGGGATTTTATGCTATTCTTAAGTCAAATTTTTTTTTTTTTTTTTTTTAATGAAACATAAAATTATTACTAATTTATTTAAAAATTTGTTTTATTCAAACACACGTTTTATTGATTTATAATACAAAGTTGTATGTGTGTTGTATGTCATGGAGCGTTCATTTTATTTTGCGCTTATTTTGACATTTACACTCGGTGTTCAGTTTAACTAGATACAATATAATTTATTGATGAAGTTACTTGTGTAAATTAAAAGTTTTCGAAACAAGGACATGTTCTCAAAAATCTCTATAATTATGTTCCCACAAAAATAATTGTGTGATAAGGAATGTTATGAATGGTCAACGGATACTGTTATGCATAGGGACTAGGGTCCAAGGACCAAGCGCCATTGTTATTTTTTTGGTTAACGGCAAATACACTTTCTAGTAGGTAGAAGATTTCATGATAGTTATTTAAAAAAAAAAACTCGGTATATCGTAGCTTCTATTTCTAATAAGTAATATTATAAATTACCGCGCGGCGGCGTAGTGTTGGATGACTATGGATAAAAAAAAACAATAAAATAACAAGTCTTTTAATAACAATGATAAATTATTTACGTAAACCAACGTATATAGTATTTGGATTATTATGTTCACTGGATCATTTTTTTTTTAATTTGATGTTAGTATTATATTCGAATAGATCGTGAATGGTTTAATTTATTTCTCTTGCGCTATCAAAATTGTACATATCAATAGGACCATAAAATCAATTATATCAAAAATATCCATATTTTAAATCAAATTCAATAAGTATAATTCAATAATGAGAAATTTCATAGCAAAGTGTTGTTAAACATCTGCTAAACAACCTTCCGCGTGTGTTAAATTCTAAACCATGTCTAAGGCGTGTCTAGCTCAAAACAACTGGTAAACACTGTTTTGTAGTAAGGAATTTTATAAACACGTGTTCAACTGATGCGTAAGTTTTTTGTAGTAAGACCGTATTTATTTGCCAGAAGCATGGTTAGTAAATTGATGTTAAAAATACTTATTAGTAGGACCTTCATGTTTTGCCATGAAGGCGTGTAATTCAGGAGGAATTGACGCACGTCTACAAAGTGTTCTAGAGGTAAATGTCAAGCTTTTGTCCTTCTAGGAGTCTGAACTCCACGCGAAGTTTCAGTAACAAGCCTTGAAACGCCAAAGGCTTCAGTTAATACTATTGATGCAATTAAACGTAAATTTATAGCTGTAACTAAGATATAAACATGTAAATGAATGCTCGACAGAAACGCCATGGATTGTCGCGCTGGACAGATTTATGTGCGCGCACACCGGGCATTCGCCGTGGTTTGTACGTAGGGTTACCAACAGATAATATAAATGAGGTTTCTAGTTCAACTGGGTTATAGATAGGCTTAGTTGTTTTTGGGAAAGGAACACCGTTAACATCTCTGAAGAATGGACAGAGGTCGGGCAAAATTATCGCATTATTTTGGAAACGAAAACAAGTGCTGCAGTATAAGATGAGATAATTACCTTTTGCCGTCAAACAGCTCTTAATCGTGTGTAATAATAACATTATGATACATGTGTGCAAAGGAGCCGAGAGTGTAATATCAATGCACACGCGTGTCATACGACGTTTTTCAACAGACTTGCGAGGAAAAAAACAGACTTGTATTTTGCAATAAATGTCACTTTACGAACGAGTGTGTTGAAAAGGTTATTTTATACAAAAAACTTTCAGTGATAAAATAGCATAAGATCAGGAACAATATTGTGTTCATTCATCGAGACACCGAAAATGCCAAATCCCCTCAAAGCATCCGTTACAAAATACGAGCGGAGTCCAGGAAAAGCTTCAGAAATCCGTTTGCATCGGGATTTTTCCGATGAAATGGTAACCCTAGTTGACAGTACTCCGGTGTGCATGTACCGCTATCAGCGATCGTGCAGCTTACTGCCGGAATTTACGAATTCACACGCCAGTGTTCACTTGCCTTTGTACTATCATTCAATTTCCATATGATCAGGGACAATCATTGCTAAAAATTTTTTTATACAGGGTTATTTTACCAATTCCTTGAAAGGGGTTATAGTAGAGGTCATTAGCAACAAATTAAGTCCCGATAACTAGGCGTCAAAGGTTGATGGTTACCGTTCTACGATTTTTAGACATTTTCTGACTTGTTACCAAAAACAATTAATTACGAAAATACTACTCTACTCTAAACATTTAATTGATACTTTTCTAAAAGCTGAAATATGAGTGATCATTAAAAACAATAATAACTTCCATAATCTCAGAAATAAAAGGTCTATTCGAAGAACCGGCTCAGCTCGGTAACCATTAAGTTATGGTCCCGATGACGATTGTCGACAGCCATCTTGTCTAAGGGGACTGCCCTAGATAAGATGGTTGCCGACAATCGCCATCGTTAGTAAACGATCAACCTTTGTATGGGACTGACATTTCAAATTGAAATATCACGTGATTTTTAACAATATCTTGTCGACAGCCATCTTGTCTACTGGCCCTGATGTATATATCGGAGTGTCAACGCTCAGTCTTCGCTGCGACGACGCAACGCACCGGCAACGCCCGTGTGACATCGCTCAATCTCGCTCTTGGTTTGTTTTTATTTTATAAAAATGGACAGGCTTAGATCATCATCATCATCATCGTGGCAAGAAATGATATGCATTAGACTAGCTTTAACTGCTGAAACACGCTTGGCCACAGATTTTTGCCTTTTGGGTACATAGCCAGGCGGGGAGGAAACAACTCTTCCGCTTCCTGGTAATATGTTCAGGTAACTTGACATGATTTGTCTTTGGTAACAAATTTTATTGCTCTGTGGTAATCAAATAAAGAAAGGCGAAGGGTGTATTACCTCCATAGTTAGAGAACCTTATTTTTTTAAAATTATATCAAAGAAAACATAAAAATAATTGAAATAAAACTCTTTTTATACTAATTAACGTGGTTCACTCGCGATGATTTACTACCTGCTTTTACTTTTTAGGCTAATAGTCCACCAAGATATCATGCTATAATAAGCTATGCATTAAACATATTAATCAGTTAGCTCACAGTTCCTGTAGTTCTATCCTAACTAATCCTAATCCTAAATAATATTATAAATGGGACAGTGAGTTTGTTTGTTTATTTGTTATGCCTTCACGCCTCAACCTACTTAACGGATGATCATGAAATTTGGCATGCAGATAGCTTATGGTATGGAGAAGGACATTATGCTACTTTTTATCCCGGGAAAGCGGGTGAAACCGCGGGGGACAGCTAGTTTTTCATAATGTGGGTCGGCAACGCGCGAGTGATACCCCTGGTGTTGCAAGCGTCCATAGGCTACGGTAACTGCTTACCATCGGGCGGGCCGTATGCTTATTTGCCACCTTAGTGGTATAAAAAAAAACTCGCGAATTGCCGACCCTACTGAAATCTCTTCACACCTACTATTATTATTTAATATTTACAAGAGATTATAAATAAAACACTGAATTTATCTCGCTGTTTTTTTTTACACGACCAAGTCTGCATTGAAGCATACGGCCCGTCTGATGGTAAGCGGTTACCGTAGCCATATAGACGCTTGCAACACCGACCGATCTTTACCCCGCCCCTATGAGCTCTGGCGACCTTACTCGTTAGCTGGAACACAACATAAAGATATTTGGCTGCGGTATTCTGTAAGGTGGAGGTACTTCCCCAGTCGAGCTGCTCTTGGAGCGAATAAACGCTATGCTCTATCTCTCTTAAGCCCATAAAGGTGTCCAAAAGACTGGCTACGTTATGTACATAGCTTCATATATTTTATATTATCGTTAGCAACGTTGTGTTTGTGTATACCCAACCTAACGAATGTAACTCAACAATAGAATTCACGGAATGTCAAAGGGATCAGAAGAAATTTTTCGCGCGGAAAATTATGTCAAATTCTGTAAGAGTATTCTCTTTGTACCTCCACTCTCGGCTTACATTGTACCCTTGTACTTTTAACGAGACATTTTTGGACCAATAAAGGCTCTTTGGTAATTTGATTTTTATTGCTTGTCACATGTTTGTGTTATATGCTATATAGACTCGTACTTTGATCTGATTTTTATGAGAAATGATAACGGCAAGGATGTACTTTCTTATGCACTACCAATTTTTTTTTACATAACTACTTTAGTATTTTAAAATGTATGTTACAAAACTTTTAAATTGTTGTTTTTTTTTTTAAATGGATGGGCCATTGAATTATTATACATTGAATGGGATGGGTATTTATTTAATTTATAAAAATGACGAGAAAGAATCATGGCGAGATTTGTACAAAAAAATATTTATTTATAGAGACGTTGAAATGAAGTTATTATTGATCCTTGGTGCCTAAGGAATACCTTGAGGCATTTAAAAAATTTAGATCCCTGGGATAAAAATGCGACATTCTATGCCATGCCGGCGAATCGCGACCAAAACCATTATGTTGTTGTTATGTTTTGCGGGGTTTATAAAATATTTCAATAATATTAATATATTGCTGGTAATGTAATCTTAACATTGGAAGTGATTCAAAACTCTCTAAAATGTTTTATTTTTTTGTACAAATTAATGTATAGA
This sequence comes from Polyploca ridens, assembly GCA_951394255.1. NCBI lineage: Eukaryota > Metazoa > Arthropoda > Insecta > Lepidoptera > Drepanidae > Polyploca > Polyploca ridens. Next base: position 14,792,520 of record OX596261.1, read on the forward strand.
TCTGGCCATGATTCTTTATGTTATATTGCGACGACACTCAACAAAACAGTATGTGCACTTTTTGTATTACATCGACCATTATCTTCGTAATTATAAAGTACTTTATGAATACATTTTTTTACTGCATTTCAGTTTAAAATGTTATCGGCATACTAAAAATAACATTGTACAAAAAGTAAACACAAATCAATGCCATCGCCCGAAATTTTCAAAGCGTAAAAATGTCGGTGTTTTTCCTTATTACCATTACTGCAATATTGCCTACACTCGGCGCGTTGTGAAATGGTAAAAGGTAGAAATAAATTCTTTTCCACATGATTTGTATTTTGATTGAACATTTTATTGTAAGTGACAGGCGTAAGGATCGAACGGTTCCCGCAGTTACTCGTTTATAAAAATACAACTCATATTTATTGCAGACTGCTTTCCACCCCGCGGTTTTACCTGTAGCTCGAGGGATCTTATGTTTGCCCGGGATAAAAAGTAATATTATGTTATTCCAGGGTATGATCTATTTATGTGCCTTTCATCTACATCCACTCAGCCATTAAGGCGTGATTGAGCCTCAAATATCTACTCAAACATTTTGCATTCATAATACAACTCTCTATCAAAATCGTTTTCAATACTGACGAGTAGGTACGGAGGATCACATATGGTTTCTAATTGCAGGTATCTGAGCAGTGTGAGGTCTTGCGTTATCATGGAGCAATAATAGCGAAGATTGATTTACGATTTGGGGTAATTTCTCTGGCGACATTTTTTTTTTTACCTTTTATCTAGTTTATTGGCAGGGCAGTCGTAATTTTTTTTAATAATTGACTTGTATAATTTTTTTTTTAATGTTTGCAGGCGTTTTGTGGTAGGTAAGTGACTACCAGTGCTTATGAATATTAGAAATACCAGGAAAATTCCCAATGTGTGCTGAGGCTCTCAAGGGCAACTGTCGAAACACAGTAGGATGGCTTTCAAATTGAGGGTTTCCGCCAACCAACAAAAATTTACCTTACCACCGTATAATTAGCATGCATTTTCAATTGACTATGTGTTACAATTACGAAAACCTTAGGATGCAAATCCTAACTCCTCACAGCTGGACTCCAGGGGTACGGTAAGGAACAATATCAACAAGTTCATGCATACAGGAGTTAACTGGAAGCCAATAAACCGGTAACAATGCTCCCCTTAAGCCTTGCCCGAGTTTAGTTTGACTTAACTCGCTTACTTACAATAGCTAACATTATGCAATGATGTAGAGATTACTTGAAATGGTTGCTAAGAAAGAATGCTACATGAGCGTACTTTTTTTTAACAATTCTACCGCCCGCCTTTTAGTAGGCGGTTACCATTGTCATATTATAACATACAATACGAGGCAGGATTTACGCGTTACCGACCCTTCCCCCGCCTCCAATGGGCTCTGGCAAGCCAATGGGATCTGGTAACTCACGCGCAGAAAAACATAAAAATTGGCTGCGGTATTCTGTAGTAGTCACAGATCTCGAGAGATGAGTCATGACGCTTGGATTTAGTTTAGACCTGATGTACTGCTCACTTAATATCATAACTACACGTAAACGCCAATAGACCGTATGCTTGTTTGCTACCTAAGTAGTATAAAAAAAAAAAAAAAAAAAAAGACCAATAATAGTCAATTTTTACTCACACAGCCCAAAAACTCACTTGTTGGTAAGCGCTTACTCTACAGTGCATTCTTTGTAAATACGCACTACCGCGCTCTCGGATCTACACACACATGCGTGTATAGAGATAGATGGATGAATCGCATGACACGATTTTCATTGCATGTTGGAAACGAAGTTAGCCTTACGCTCCTGTAGAACTAAACAGCAATGTATGCGCTTCATGTACTTTGTTCAAGTTGTACCTTGGTATTTCATCATATCATCATCATCATATCAGCCCATTCGATGTCCACTGCTGAACATAGGCCTCCCCCATTGATTTCCACTTCGAACGGTTCTGGGCCGCTTGCATGGAGCGGCGCCCAGCGACTCTGACCAGGTCGTCGGTCCACCTGGTGGGGGGAGGTCGTCCCGCTCGGCGCTTTCCAGTACGTGGTCGCCACTCGAGAACCTTTCTTCCCCAGCGGTTATCGGCTCTTCGAGCGATGTGGCCTGCCCATTGCCACTTCAGCTTACTAACTCTACGGGCTATGTCGGTCGTTTTCGTTCTACTACGAATGTCCTCATTTCGGACCCTGTCACGTAGAGATATTCCGAGCATAGCTCGTTCCATAGCTCTTGGTATTTACCTAGCTAAAATCATTTAAGGTATTTTCGAGATTTATACTTTAAATATATGAAAAATTTGATAAGTGACACCATTATTCATGTAGTTCACATGTAGGCTTTGATTTTTGCAGCCGATCACTGAACAATACGGCATTTTAATAAATATCGCCCGCGCACTTACCTCGAATAGATTACGACTGACGCGATTTTTGCGGTGTATGCTGTGAACGCTGCATATAACTGTATCGCGCGCCGCATTAGACAACCTGTCTATCGATCTCTATGGTAGTAGTACTGCCCCAGTCGAACAGTTCTTTGAGCGAATAAACGCTATGCTCTACCTCTCTTTAAACAGCTTATATGTAAAAATTTATAAGTATTTTATTTAAGAGGACTCAATTCGTCATACTTTTCATACAAAACCCCTGTACTTATTATGGCGTTGTTAAACATTTTTCGTTAGATATTTTGAACAAATTAGTATTTTGTGTACTATATCTAGCCTTGTATCTTGGCGTAATTTAAAAAAAGTGTGAAACAAATTCAGTCAAAGCCTCCGAAAAACAGCGTTTTTGCCTGAACTTTGGCCATATCTAATGTACCTATAAATTGTAAAATTAAAGAAAACATTAAGATACCAGGCTTGCAAATGTATTGGAGATTCTAAATAACTAACTTTTTTTTCACAAACTTGTAAGATTTTTTCTCAAGAAGTATACTCCTGGAACTAGTTTTATGAATGCGAAATCATGAATGACGACCTAGCGAAGCGGCCGCGAGTGATCAGCGGAATTTACCGACTGATAACCGACGGCTCTGATGCTATCTCTCTTTATTCGCAGTCAAACATTACGTTGGATGAAACAACAAGCTTTTAAACTATGCTCGCGTTGAAGTTGCGCCGGCCACAGAGGGCCGCCTTAAGTAGTAGAATATGAAACAGGAAGATAATATTATACAATACATCAGGAACAGTTATAGTTTTTGGCTCATCAGAAATTACTCTACTTAGAAGAGACTCTCTCTCTACAACTTGCTGTCTACAATTGTAGAATTTTAAATTTACTGTGGTTTAGGTATACGACGGTTTACAAAAAGATGTGATACGTCGTCCGTGCCCATAGCCCGTCAAAGTAAACTGAGTGTTAATAATCGCGCACATCGCCGACATTCAAAGTGAATTGAGTTCCATAAACACATTGATATGGTTGCTTTTCTCATGTTCATTTATATAGACAACATACAATTAAATCAACCAACAGAAAAAATCATGACAATACTTTTACTTTTTCAGTCATTGTTCCTATAGGGTTGCGTTTTGCCGAAAATCAAAGAAAATTTCTATATAAAAACACTAAGCGTAAAAATATGCCAACCAAAGAATCATAGCGAGATCCATATTGATTTGTACAAAAAAATAAGTCTTGAATCACTTCCAATGTTGAGATTACATTACCAGCAACATACCTATAAATATACTTGAAATATTTTATAAACCCCACAAAACATAACAACAACATAATAGTTTTGGTCGCGATTCGCCGGCATGGCATAGAATGTCGCATTTTTATGCCGGGGATCTAAAAATATTTTAAATGCCTCAAGTTATTACTTAGACACCAAGGATTAATTATAACGTCATCTCAACGTCTCTAAAAATCATAATTTTTTCAAATCTCGCCATGATTCTTTACTGACAAATACAAACATTGAATTCGAAGTTATTTAAAAACATTTCCTCTGTACACTAGAGCCGGAAACCGCAGTTGATTTCCAAAAAGGCCTCCACTACAATCTTCGGTCCTCAATAAACTGGTAGACGCTAAAAACCGCAACCACAGTGGGAGAAAAAAGGAATCTGCACGGCTGCCCCCAGCGCTGTCACCGGCAGGGCCAATAAAAAGTCTCGTTTGAGGTTCACCGCGACATCAAAAGCTGAAGCGCCCCGACCGGCTTTGTCTATTGCCGCTCTTAACTGCCAGACTCCAGTTTGCGCCGGAATTTTTCTGATTAAGTTGTTGGAAGGGACTAATTGTTATTTGGTTAAGCTGCCGTTTACATGTGACTTTGTTCGTGGATTTTTATTTAGGTAAATAACATTGAGCTATTATTACTACGTATAGAGAAGCTATCATAAGCAAAGGTTATGTCCCATTTTTTTTGAGTCATCCAAAGTTTTCTTTAGCGCTGAAACAATAATTAGTCGTCTAAGTAGACAGTAGATACACATACCGCTATCAGAACGCTTTTAGGAGTATTTTTCTCGCAAACTCCGCGATTTTCACGGCGCTTACGCATTTCGTTCATCTTTCTACAATGACAAGTGTGACCGGATGGCCTCATTTGAACGGAACATTGTTGTGGTGTGTGGCGTCTTTTCTATTCGCAGTTATAATAGCTCAATGGTAAATAATAATAACGCAATAGAATTAATTGGGTTTTTAGAATCTGGGAACTAATGAACGATTTCAAAGCAATTTACCTTTAGCAAATAGTAAAATCATGATATTTCTGACTATTTTCGCCGCCAAATAAAAACGTTACTAATGTCTGGAAAAGTTGCGACCTATATAGTAATATTCGTTACAATTAATGTAATATCCCCAAAAACTAAGATCAGTATCTTCCAAGCTATTAACTCTTTTAAATTACCCAGCACACAATTTCGTGCAAATATTTCTCTGTAACTGCGCAAGATTGATTAAAAAACTTTTTTTATTGACGATGATGTATAAACTCAATTTATTGCTCAAGTTTTTTTATATATACTTTTCTCTTTTAATAGAAACTTCTGGCCGTATTTGGCAGGAAATTAGCCGTTTAAGGTTCTCGATTGACATTTGCAGGGCGGAAAATTATGTACTGTCGGGGAGAAAACTGAGAAAATTAATTTACTATATTATATTTATTTTGCTACTGGCCTTCTGGGGCTCTACCGCGTAACTTTGGTGGTAATCATAACGAACACCATTAATAAATTTCATCCAATCAGGGCCCGCGAATGGTCATCATCGCGTCATACCGCGTGCGCGTCATTGGATGAAAAAATTGATGGCGTTCGTTACGATTACCACCAAAGATACGCAATAGCCCGGCTGATTCCTAGGTTGTATAACCAAACGTGGTGTGACACAGATTGTGGGATCCATTCTCAACCAATATAATCATTTATGATTATTAACGTTTCTATTTTGTACTCTAACTGCCAGTTTATTACAAACATCATTAACTTTTTTACCGACGTCAAAAAAAGGAGGAGGTTTCTCAATTCGACCGTATATATGTGTGTTCGCGGATAACTTCGTCGTTTATGAACCGATTTTAATGATTACTTTTTTGTTAGAAAGGAAATATCCCAAGAGTGGTACCATGATAAGGAAACCAGGATCTGATGATTGCATCGCAGAGAAATCGAGGGGAACCTTCGAAAATCGTACTGGTGACTTGTACGTTTGTTATTTTTTTTCATTAAGTATTTTAAAGCACTACTATTTAATGAAGGTCTGGAGTCGATCTGTTGATGGAGCCGAAAGACAGTCGATTTGCAGCAATTACCTGTTGTTTAGGCTTGACTAATTTGTATTGATGAGAACTGACACCTAGATGGGTTGCGACTTATCCTCGGCCTTGAGAAGTATTAAAAATACATATATGAAACTCAAAATTGAAAAATATTTTTGTACGTTTTAGTATTATACATACAGGTCGTTGTTTTGGTCAGCGACGAGCGACTCAGGGTCGATAATACAAATGATACTGGTGCTAAAAAAAATAAAAAAAAATACTTAATTTTTTTTTAATAATAAAAATCCTGGGTCGCTTGTCGCCGACCAAAACAACACCCTGTATATGAGTTCGTAGACAAAATTACTTGGGAAAGTTATATCTCTTTTCAAACTGCCAACATAAATTAACACAGATTTTTACTGCACAAAAAACATTCATACAAATTAATTTAAGTGTCAAATCTGAGCTACATATTTAATTATCGAATAAAAAATAAGTTCGCAAAGCACTTACCATGGTGAGTGTACCGGCCTTTATTATTTGCGGTAACATCGGCCGCACGGTACATTAGTTTTCATATCGGGGTACAGTCGGCAATAGTTTATGTTGTAACATTCTCCATTCGGTAAGTTGACCGATGTCATTTCACGATTGGTCACATCCAACCTCCATACATGATCTGATCAATGTAGTGTAGTTAATTATCTGTGGTAAAGTTCCTCTAGTTAATTTTACTAGATAGTTACTACTACTTTTGTAGACGACTGTCGATAAAAGTTGCCAAATGAATCTATACTTCCATACTCCATACTAATATTATAAATGCGTTTGTATGTTTGTTTGTTTGTTACGCCTTCACGCCTCAACTACTCGACGGATCATCATGAAATTTGGCATGCAGATAGCCCATGGTACGGAGAAGTACATATTTAATTATTCAAGGAACGCGGGAGAAAGCTAGCTAGTTTAATCTATGTTGCTGAATTACTTTGTTAAAAAAATACAAAATACACAAACAACTACATATATACAAACGCGATAGTCATTTTAAAATAAAATTGTTTATGGAATATTGTATAATGATACGAGTCAGCTACGAGCGTAGCACTTCGTAGTAACATGCGCTACGCTACGGCTACGAAACTCACCTCTACGAACCGAGACACCTCGTAACTCGTATAACTATATTTTTTTTATATGACGGTGTTATATAAGTCGGTGAACAAGCGTACGGTCAGCCAGATGGTAAACGGTTACCTTAGCCATAATATGAACCCTTGAAACACACGGGATATCACGTTACCGTCCTTTCCCCCTCCCGATAAGCTCTGGCGACCTTACTCACGCGCAGGGATACAACATAAAGTTATTTGACTGCGGTATTCTGTAAGGTGGAGGTACTTCCCCAGTCGAGCTGCTCTTTGAGCGAATAAACGCTACGCTCTACCTCTCGTAGTTAACTTTAATCGAATAAAATAAACACTTTTGTTTATTTGCTTGTTACCTCTTTATGTCGCAACAGAACAACCAATCACGCGTGTAGATCATAACCAGCAATAACACAGGTTTTTAGTTTTTATCCCGGGAAAGCAAAAGATCCCACGGGAGCGCAGGAGCAACCGCGGAGCGAAAACATATAATTGATAAATAAAAAAACTGCATACCTTATAATTATTTACTTATGCCAATTGCTCATTGGGACGCGCGTCCTAATAATTTTTTAATACTAGCTTTTTATGGTGACTGTACTTTTTGTTGCCTGTACTTGCATTGTCATCCAATATACTAATGTATACCAAATTTCAGTTCAATCGGACACTGGGAAGTGTGTCAAATTTAATTTGCAAGATTCGATTACAGACACCGGACAGGGGAAACTAAATAAAAGCTTGTAATAAGTGTTCTATGAACTACGAGTCAACTGATTATTACATACAACAGATAAAGTCGTGGACTTTATTTGTATCGGGTCAATAAAATAGTAAGCGATACAAATTCAAATATTTACTCAATTTCACAATAAAATATTACAAATACAATACAAAATAGGTAGCATAAAAATCAATCATAAGTAGGTGCAAATAGAATTCAATAATAAAATAGTAAAGCACATTTTCAACCGTATTAACATAGAGAACAATATCAGTCTGGATTATATCCGGGGTGAATAAAATGAAAAAAAAGTCCGTCGTCGCACCATTCTGAAGGTGAAATTTACTGCCGGCCGCATAGATTGCTCAATTCCTTACGAATATAAAGCTTCTGTACACTTTCGAAGCTGAGCGATATAGGAAATGAAGCTATTGTAAGATAATCTTTTCATGTATAGAGATATAAGTAATAAACACCACCACACAGTCACCATATTGTGGTCGCTAGACAATAGTTCGGTGGAAAAATCATTCTGGCGGACTTTCAATACGCTTTCATAAAATCGAAATTCGGATCGTGTTTTGACTCTGAGTAATTTGGGTGTGTTTTATCCTATTAAAATCAATTCAAGTGCACCAGTGAAGGTAAGTGAAATTAATGCAAGTATTAACACTTTTCAAATTGTCTACCAAAGTAGAGGCGACTTTTCTTTCAGTGGATCACGTGTCCAAACTGGACCATGTATTTTAACTTGATTTAATACATTTACAACAAAAGTAATAGAAACAAAATTAGGCTGCCGCTGCTGCCGAGACAATAATAGCATGACAGTATTGTAAATTATTAATGTGTGCATGGTTTTATTATTATTATCAGTGTGTATTATTTTGAATTTAGAACCCTCTCCCGCGATTGAAGGCAAACTGAATAGCATATTTCTTTAGCTTTATTTTTCGCTTATAGCAATAGAATTGCAGTATCAAACATGCCTTATCCAGCACCCGTTTGTAGCACAATGTGGCATGGAAACTTTATGTCAAATTATTGGATTTTTCGTCCCCTAATCAGACACGTAACGATCTCCCTTTGTTGGGCAAACGGGTGATGGTAGCAAGGATGCCCTCAATAGCTATTTGTCATGGCCAATGCTCTGGGGTACGCATTGTGTGGGAATTGGGTATCTAAGGCAAACTCCTTAACTGACTTAAGTTATGAGCGTGTATGATGTAGACACTGGAAGCCAGGGCCTTGCGATTAAACTCAGCCTGAACCGTGTCATAGGATGCCAGAATGTATTGAATAAAGTTACATTTGATCAAAAAAATACTATGTATTCAAATTAATTTATCAAATCAAAGTCATTTATTCAGTTTAGTTACGTAGTAACTATTTAGTCATCTGTGGTTTAGGCCCTGATAAGGCACTTATGAACGTTAGTTTGTTACATACAGGTAAATTTACCACCGGTTCGAAAAATATGAACATGATTATATGAAAAAAGAGATTACTCTAGAGGCATTATTCAGGAAGAAAACAGGGGATTACATTTGTATGGAATAATCGCAGTCCAACTCCCGTCATAAAGTGAGAAGACTCCGGCAAGAAACTTAGCAAGGCTTTTTTTTGTTTGTGGAAGATCTCGTTGCTGAATATGAGAGCGTAGAGACTCGCCATACAGGCTAAGGCCGTAAACTATGCGATTTAAGCAAGATTTTTACATGCTTTTATTTAACTTGCAATGTATGTATCTATGTATGTATGTGTTTGTTCGGGTGGAATCTTGTAAGTCGAATTTCACCCATTTCCAGGTGGTCGGATTGACTTGATATTTGGTATACATTAGTATATTGGATGGCAATGCAAGTATAGTCACTCAAAAAAGCTTGTATTAAAAATGTAATTTTTAACAAAGAACTTATTTTTAAATACACATAAAAACAAAATTGTATGGAAAATAACATTTTTCGGGTGACTGCAATGCGATATATAAACCCGAGTTAAACACTTGGAAATATTCTTCACTAATATTTAGTAATTTATCAACAAAACTAGCTGTCCCCCGCGGTTTCACTCGCGTTCTCGGGATAAAAAGTAGCCTATGTCCTTCTCCATACCATAGGCTATCTGCATGCCTTTCATGATAATCCGTTGAGTAGTTGAGGCGTGAAGGCGTAACAAACAAACAAACTCACTTTCGCATTAATAATATTAGTTAGGATCATAACAAAATTAAGGTTCAGTTAATATCATTATTTTTTTGATAATATAACTTCTGAAATAACTGTAACTTCTAAAATAAGAGAATGATAAAACAAAAAAATATATATGATGTACATTACCATGCAAACTTCCACCGAAAATTGGTTTGAACGAGATCTAGTAAGTAGTTTTTTGTAATACGTCATAAATCGTAAACCGCAATTTACCTTTCATTCAATCAACTCAAATATAAAATAAACATTTTTATATTACGTTACTTGCTGCTACGGAACCCTTCATGGGCGAGTCCGACTCGCAATTGGCCGCTTTTTATTAGACTCTCAACCATAGATTTAGAATTTTCTAAGCACTCAACATAGTTTTTTATGTTTTTAGTGCAAACCAACTCTGAAGGCTATTTGATTTCTTGTTAAAACTCGTACACAACATAACTTATATGGATTATTACTCCATAGTTAGTCACCCATTGTCAACGCAAGGTACCTATAATATATAAGGCTGTAACACACGTGCGAGCACCAACTCACGTGCCTCACGCAGTAACGCCACGTTTGTCTGAGCCCTTACAAACGCTTGAGGGTCACCGCTCACTGTAACAGCACGGTTACGCCTCGGCATTTACCTTGCCAAGGGAGGCCTTTAAAACGTATGCGTTAAAGTAAATTTTACAATGAATAGATAAAATAATTGACGCCTCGCGGCAACCGCGATTGCTGCTACAAGCCATTAGTCCTGCTGACCACACGCTTCCAGCGAGCGGTCCGCTCCCTTGCTGCGTGATACCAGCAAGAGGTATTTTGCCAAAGCCGAGCTACCAATTTGACCGGAGGTGCCGCCCGCGAGCTGCCACCTCGCAGGCGGCACCTCGCGCGCTGGCAGCTAGTGGTTGGATTGAGTTGAGGCGGTGCTGGGCCGTTGCTGCGATGGAGCGGTGCTGACATAGTGGGCGATGACCTTAACCCTTTAAATTTTATGTATTACTCGTGCGCGATAAGTTGAGACCCGAGTGGAAAGCGACATCCTCGCCTGCTTCACCTGCACTTTTCTGATGGCGCCCATTTTTAATAGATAGATAGATAGAGAAATGACGGAGTTATGAGGTAACAAACATAAAAAAATACAGTATAAATGTGAATCTCTTACTTTTTTTGAAGTCTGTTAAAAATATCCAAAACCCAGCGAGGTTTTCCTCCACACGGACCCCTAAAACCTGTCACAAACACTATCCTCACGCAAATCTTATATCCTTTCGTTTGGTTCTGAACCGTCTCAGATAGCACATCATGGAATAGATTCACAACGCCTACCTCCGTCTTAATATCGGTACCTTGCCTTCCTTTGCAACTACCCTCGCTTTCTGTGCCGGCTAGTTTATAAGCGGTAAGCGGATGATGGATTAAAAATTTTAGGCTTGACTTGAGGTGCTTTTACATCTCTTACAAATGATAAGAGAGGTAGAGCATAGCGTTTATTCGCTCAAAGAGCAGCTCGACTGGGGAAGTACCTCCACCTTACAGAATACCGCAGACAAATAAGTGTTGTGTTCCTGCGTGAGTAGTCGCCAGAGCTCATCGGAGAGGGGGAAAGTATAGGTAACGTGTGAATTATGCCTCATGTGTTGCAAGCGTCTATACGGCTAGAGTAACCGCTTAACACCAGGTCGTATGCTAACTAGCCGATTTAGTTGTATAAAAAAATTACTTTGTAGCGTTAATTTATTGATTAAGAAAAAAACATGTAATACTCCATTTCACCATAGATTATCCCCCTTATTCATAATAAAATTATCAAACGTTGATTAGCTAAAATTCCGAAGTCTTTATCTGACAGGTGACATTTAGTGATCGAAAGAGTGAGACGGGGCACACTATTACACTGATTTAGTTAAAAAGCAATTATGAATAAGGGGGTAGACATCCCACCGAGACATAAAGCGAGAATTAATAACATCAGTGATAAATCCCTTTGGTATTGCTAAGATCCACAGCTGCTTATCGGCCTTCTGAAAGAAAAGAATACACACGATGTAGCAGAATATTTGAACAAGAACAACCAAGAAACATTGCCCTAACCAGGAGGTGTATGTAACCGATTGACCACAGAGGCGTTGTGGCCAGCAAATGAAAGAAAGAAAGAAAGAAAAAAACATTTATTTCGACATACACACAACATTACAGAATTATATATGACATGACATATAACATTACAAAATAAATAGATAAATAAATTAAAAAATAATAACAATATACATATTCAGTAATATTGTGTGATGTCGAAAAAGGATTACGACTCAGTTTTACTCCAAGGTATGTAGTTCATACCTTGGAACTGGTTTTCAGTCGAACCCTTTTCGACATCACAAAAAAAAGGTACCTACAAAATGCAAACTAACTTAAAATAAACAAAAACAAAAAATAATATAATATAATTTACAAAGAAAAAAATAATAATACCAGTGTTTAGCCTGACACTGAGTGCTTAAAACTGCAAAGTCAAAAAATCGTACCTAACACAGATTCATCCCAAATAAATTGGCAACACTGATAAGCTAAATCGCTATCTGGACTTTTTGGCGGGAACTTGCAGAGTGACGTAGCATTTTCATTTTTATTTTCATAAATTCGTGTATTTTGAGTTTTATTGCATATTATCGGTGGTATTTTATTCAATAAAGATCAATATATGTGCACCAGTGAAGTGAAATGAAATGAATATATGTATCGTGACTTTACAAGTTGTCTCAAAAAGTCCGTGAAAAGTTTTAGTACAATGACCACCATTTTACTAAAACATGACTGGACGGTGACTAAACATGCAGACTATGTGAAAGTGAATGTTTGGACTATATTATAGTGATATTATAAATAAAATGTATGCGACTGAAGGACTTAGTATCCATGGTCAAGAACAAATTTACAAAAAAAAAAAAATCGCTATCTCCTATGAATTGTATGGTACGGTAAAGACGTGGCGCGAGCAACGGATATGAGGTAAGAGCGGATATTGCGCAGACACTCTCAGGTACATTCGGTTACAGTGTAAACCCGCATTTGGATATAAATGTTGTTGAATACAAACGACCACCACTGTACTTATATTAGTTCTAGTTTCAAGATTTTCGTATTTGTTTAAAAATGGTGCAAGAGGTTGTCATATACCTATTGACTGCCAAGTCGCCGGATATTTGATAGCATGAGCTATCTGTTTGTTTCAAAAATTCAAAATCATTTATTCAAATAGACCTTCGCAGGCACTTATGAAAAGTCTGACTCTAATACTCTAATACCGATTCGGAAGGTTGCATTTGCTGAGAAGAGCCGGCAATAAACTCAGCAATTACTCTTTTCAAAACAAGCATAGATTCATTACATAATATTTACATTCTAATTTTGAGATAGTTTTACATATTCTCTGAACATTTCAACTGTCTACCTATTACCTGTAAAACCTTATCAGACAGGGCCGATGAAGTAGGTATCAAAACAACACATTCAATTAATCACTTTATATTATTATATTTGATTTTAACAAATAACAATTAATTACAGTATAATTTAAACACGCACAGTGAACAGTCAACACAACTTAATTTATTGAAAATCTCAAAGCGAATGAATCTCTCGACTTGCCTCGATTACTTGGAACCTCGGTCGCCCCTCCATTTTACCATTCTTTAATGGCGCGAATGCAGAGAGACTTTGGCGCCAGCAAACGATGCAAAGTCAAATTAAATACTTATTATACAAAATATCTAGAATACATTTTGATACACTATGAATTAATTAAATTGAATTTAAATTATTATTAATTGTGAACAATATTTATAAAAATACGACAAGAAGCTTACAGATTCGTCCATCCTGACCATCAGTCATGACCTCATGACAATTGTGCATCTTATCTAATTAATTAACAGAAAATACACATTGTGAACTCAAATTACTTAAATACTTAGCAATGACAATTTTATTTATAATTAATAGAAAGAAGAAGAAAAGAAAGAAAAATCATTTATTCTGAAATAACACAACACAATCATATAAAGCTGCCAAAAGATAAAATAAAAAAAACATAATAATTGTGTTGTGTGACATCAGAAATGGACAGCGACTCAGTTGCAAACTGTAAGCCCAGTACACGTACCGGGCTACAGCACTGATTTTCAGTCGCTGCCATAAGTGGACTGTTTATACATAATTACGCAATACAAAATTGATATAATATATTTTTTTTTTAAAGTTACATCATTTACCAACTACAGTACACAAACAGATAAAAAGAAGTTATTTATTCAAATAAAAAAATATTATAATAATATCATTTACATTTAATAATATCTATAGCAGCGTGGCATAATATTTATACATAACACAATGTACCAAATATTTATAAAAAAGAACATGATTAGAGAGAAAGTGCACCACAAACTACACTAAGTTATTGATCCCATTTAAGTACCGCGAGTATCGCGAAAGGAGTTAATCTAAATGAGTGAAATTTTAGCTTAATTGAATTTTCAAAAGATACGTCTTTAGATCTTTACTAAACGTCTTAACATTGTTTAAGCCACGGATCGGCGGAGGCAGATAATTCCAGTTTAATCCATTTGATATAGGTACATCATTCAAAAATCACTCAAAAATTTATAAATTACCTATAACATAATAACCAAAATATAACCTTAAGAAAAACATACGATTTCATTCATCTTGTTAATCTCACTGAAAAATCTCACTGAAAAAAACAAAAATTAACATCCATTATATCCATTATATCTCACTGAAAAAAACAATAATTAACATCCATTATATCCATTATATCTCACTGAAAAAAAAACAATAATTAACATCCATTATATCCATATATCCATATATCCATTATATCCATTATATCCATTATATCCATTATATCCATATATCCATTATATCCATAATATCTCACTGAAAAAAAACAATAATTAACATCCATTTATATCCATTATATCCATTATATCCATTATATCCATATATCCATATATCCATATATCCATATATCCATATATCCATATATCCATATATCCATATATCCATTATATCCATTATATCTCACTGAAAAAAACAATAATTAACATCCATTATATCCATTATATCCATTATATCTCACTGAAAAAAAACAATAATTAACATCCATTATATCCATTATATCCATTATATCTCACTGAAAAAAAACAATAATTAACATCCATTATATCCATATATCCATATATCCATTATATCCATTATATCCATTATATCCATTATATCCATATATCCATATATCCATATATCCATATATCCATATATCCATTATATCCATTATATCCATATATCCATTATATCCATTATATCTCACTGAAAAAAAAACAATAATCAACATCCATTATATCCATTATATCCATATATCCATATATCCATTATATCCATTATATCCATTATATCTCACTGAAAAAAACAATGATTAACATCCATTATATCCATCATATCCATTATATCTCACTGAAAAAAAACAATAATTAACATCCATTATATCCATTATATCTCACTGAAAAAAAACAATAATTAACATCCATTATATCCATTATATCCATATATCCATATATCCATTATATCCATTATATCCATTATATCCATTATATCCATTATATCCATATATCCATATATCCATTATATCCATTATATCCATTATATCCATATATCCATTATATCCATCAACCCATTATATCCATCAACCCATTATATCCATTAACCTACGAGTGGGAAATGTTACCGAAGACCGACTAGGCCCCTTCTTTGTTAGTGAATGTGCCTGGCAGCAGTAGGAGCAGCACTAGCAAAAAGCTTGTCCAGCAAGCCTTCCATCCAGGCTTGTTTACAAGACCAAGATCTACTTCCATGGGGAGTAATCAACAAATCTGAGATCGACCAACCTCCGACACTCAACTGTTGACTTCTGACACAAAGTCGGAGACCACCAATTTGTCCTCCAGCATGGCAAATAGTTCCTATCAGCAGGAATCCAAAGAGGAAAAAAAATAATTCAAACAGCCCCTCTCCCGAAACAGTAAAAACCTCAAAGATTCACAGGTTTGACAAGCGATCTTACTGAAACTCATGTTATACCCAAAGATAAACTACCTTATAAACCACCACCAATAGTATTGTATGGTATAGAAGATGTCAATAAACTTATTGAACTACTTGAAACTGTTGTTGACAAGAAACAGTTTACTTTTAGAATCGTCAACCGAAGCCAATTGAGAATAAGTAGTTAAAGACATTGAAAGCTATAAACAAATTATAAAAGTAGTTAAAGAAAATGGGTTGATCGACCACACATTTAATTGGAAAGACCAGAGGTGCTTCAGAGTCGTGATACGAAACCTGCATCCAACAACACCAATCTCCGCAATCAAAGAAGACATTGAAGCTACAGGAAACACAATTACTGGAGAAATCATCAATGCAAGGTATGGGCCTGACAAAAACCAACATACACATTTTTTGTGAATCTTGCACCTGGACCAAATAACAAGGCTATGAAAGAACTGAAATACATATACCACCAGTCTGTTGTCATAGAGGATCCGAGGAAACAAAACTCGATAGTGCCATGCCAAAGATGACAACAATATGGCCAGTCGAAAAATTATTGTATGCGCCCATATCGATGTATAAAATATGAAAAGTCACATAAAACATCAGAATCCGAAAAACATGACCGCACAACACCCGCCCAGTATGCACTATGCAATGGTCCACACCCGGCGAACTACAAAGGATGTGAAGTATACAGGAAAATCCTTCTAAAACGTTCGAAGTCAACATATCGAACGGCAAAAAACTATCAAATGAAAATCTCTTCAACTGAAAAACAAAGGATAAAGCAGTGCCAAACTTAGTTGGGAAGACATTTGAGAATCCCGAAAATACAATAAATAAGTATTCTGACGCCATACGCAACAGAAAAGAACCAGCTCAAGAAATAACTAACTCACAACCTCTTCTGAACTTGGAACAGATGGGTACGCTAATGATGCTCATAACACAAATCGTAGACAGACTATCAAAGTGACTGCAGTTCGAATGGCAACATGGAACATAAATGGATTGACCCCAAACAAAAATGAAACGGAGACGTTAATGATCCAACAAAATTTGGACTTGTTATTAATATCTGAAGCTCACTGCCCTTCTGCCTCAAATCTCAAGTTTAAGAATTATTGAGTGTTATATAACCCTGCACCCGGATGGGACCGGACATGCTGGCACTGCGATTTTTGTTAAGAAATCACTGAAACACCACATAATGCCTGAATATACCTGCCACATCCAGGCTACAACAATAGCAGTCGAAGACAAAAATGGCTTTCAACAAAAATGATTTTTAATATCTCTTCAGTGTACTGTCCACCCAAACAAGATATCCAAAGACATTTATATAGGATTATTTGAGACACTTTGCAATTGGTTTCTAGCGGGCGGAGACTAGAACTCCAAAAACACGCACTGGGGATCCAGGTAGGCACCAGAGGTAGACAGCTAAAGCTCAGTATAGATACTAATAAATTATCTAAAGTTTCCACGTGCAAACCAACATATTGGCCAGCAGACACTTCTAAAATACCGGATCTGCTCGACTTCTTCACAATGAAAGGTTTTTCTAGTCACTATGTTAAATGAGAGTCCTGTTACGATATTTCGTCAGAACCACACGCCAGTACTGCTCACCTTAAGCACAAAGATTATATAACATGAAAGTCCAGAAAGGTTGTATAACAAAAACAAAAAGTCTGTCTTGGAAAAACGGAGGCTGCGCCATGTCTGAACAGACTACCATCTGATAAAACAAATTTTAACAGGCTCGCGTCACGTCTTTGAGAAATGCTAAAGACTTGGTACAATAGAACTCTAGAGGCTCAACTGGAATCGCTCGCACCCACTGCAACCAAGGATTACTCACTGTGGAAATTTACTAAGTTGTATGACAGACCACAGCCGGCAAAACCTCCGCTGAGAAACAACAATGGCTGGGCCCACACATCGCAAGAAAATGCAAACTTGTTCGCAGAACATTTAATGAATGTGTTTAGCCCGAATCACGCCAGCGATACAGATTCCGAGAAAGAGGACGAATCTATTCTTACCCAACCTATACAGATGTCGCTCCCACCTGCACCGGTCACAGTAAAAGAAGTTTAGAGGACCATTAATGACCTCAAATACAAAAAGGCACCAGGATATGACCTCATTACAAAGAACATTTTGAGACAACTTCCTTAACAACTAATGGAATTCAACACTTTCCAGACCATTGGAAGGTGTCACAAATCCTTATGATACACTAGGTAGGGAAACCAGTAAACCAAACCACATCGTATAGACAAATCAGCCTTTTACCCATCTTGTCAAAAATTTGGGAAAAATTGATCCTTCATCGAATTATGCCTCTACTAGAGAACAGTACCTAATACAATCCCAAACCACCAATTTGGCTTTAGGCAGCAACATTCCACTATCGAATAAGTACATAGAGTAGTTGAGAAAATAAGAAAATCTCTAGAGGAAAAAGAGTTATGTTCATCTGCATTCTTGGACATCCAGCAATTTGATAGGGTCTGACACGAGAGTCTCCTTTGTAAGATAAAATCAAGTATCCCCGCACAGCTACTTCATCCTGCTGAAATCTTATCCCTCAGAGAGAATCTTTCTAGTGAAAGAATCTGAATAGTCTTCTAAATTCTGCCTCAAGGTTCGGTTTTGGGACCGATTCTGTATACATTATACACTTCAGACCTACCACAGATAGACGGGAGTCATGATTGCTACATATGCAGACGACACTGCCAAAATGTCGAGTAACAAGCGGCCTGAGCTGGCCACAGAACAACTTCAACAAGGACTTGACGCCATTACAAAGTGGCTTAAAAAAAATGGAGGATTAAAGCTAGTGCAGCAAAGTCAGTGCAGATCACTTTCACTGCCAATAATACATTACCACATAACGACAGTGTAAAGTATCTGGGCATACACCTGGATCGTCATCTGACGTGGAGCCAACATATCAAGAGCAAGAGAGAGGAACTCAACATTCGGCACAGAAACCTATATTGGATGCTAGGTCGAAATAGCATGTCATCTATCGATAACAAGTTACTTATATAAAAGTCTATGTTAAAACCATCTTGGACATATGGCATACAGCTTTGGGGCAGTGCAAGTAACTAACATCGCAATATTGCAAAGAATGCAGAACGCAATTTTAAGAACAATAGCGCACGTCCTTTGGTTCATTACTAACTCGGAAACAACGAACATCTAAATATGAACACTGTAAAAGCGGAATTTCAGACCTCGACAGAAAAAATACCAAAAGAGGTTGGAAAAACACCCGAATGTACTTGCGACGAATCTACTCTCGCGTAGCTACCAAAAACGTGTGTATGTCATGTTTTGGCGATGGTACTGGAGAACGATGCCGCTCATCCCTTGATCTACTATACCCCATATGTGCTTCCCTGGATCTGTTGCGGACAGTTGCGGTGCAGATGCTCGATGATAGAGGTTTGAACGACGGCGGCTTCTTGAATTTCCTGGATCGCGGCGGTGTATAGAGCTCGTCGTCGAGGAGTACGTATTCTGCTGCGCCCATGATCAGCATTGGTAGCAAATTGAGCCTGGGATCCCGCGCCAACTTCCACAGGTGGAAGTCATTCTTCATTGTTGTCAGTTTCTTAAAAGAAAATTTACGGACATCATATGTTCCACAATATTTAAATATTACACAGTAAAATATTTTGTTATTTCTGAATCACTGTATACACGTATAATGCATAACCAAAAAAAATTTTGGCCAATTATTACCAGGAATATAAAAACTACTTCATATAATCAAAGCATATCCAAGGGTAGCCCCGGCTATATGCGTTGAAACAAATTTAAAAACAATGGAGTCGAGGGTAGCCCGGCCATACATTGATAAATCTTCAGGTTAGTACATAGATAAGAAACTACAACATCAAGGCATATCCAAGGGGTAGCCCCGGCTATATGCATTGAAACAAATTTAAAAACAATGCAGTCGAGGGTAGCCCGGCCATACATTATTGATAAATCTTCAGGTTAGTACATAGATAAGAAACTACAACATCAAGGCATATCCAAGGGGTAGCCCGGCTATATGCATTGAAACAAATTTAAAAACAATGCAGTCGAGGGTAGCCCGGCCATACATTATTGATAAATCTTCAGGTTAGTATATTGATACATAAGTGTTAGATTTACAAACTCAAATTATATCCAAGAAATGGAGTGGCTTTAGCTTTGTAATCTGTCAGAAACTCATAATGTTGCAGCCAAAAAGAAATTCATGCATTTGTCTTCCATATATAACTTATAGAAGACAAGTCAGAGTTACAGCCCCGACCTTAATCACCACATTCTGCACCCATTGTACCGATATGATAAAATTACCAACTTACCGGATTAAATATGGTGCAAAATAAAGAAAATAAATAATTAAAAAAAATAAAATTATTATCTTTATACCTACGCACCTTTTTAATCTGATCCCGCTTCTGAATTTGTAAAACCTTATCAGACAGGGCCGATGAAGTAGGTATCAAAACAACACATTCAATTAATCACTTTATATTATTATATTTGATTTTAACAAATAACAATTAATTACAGTATAATTTAAACACGCACAGTGAACAGTCAACACAACTTAATTTATTGAAAATCTCAAAGCGAATGAATCTCTCGACTTGCCTCGATTACTTGGAACCTCGGTCGCCCCTCCATTTTACCATTCTTTAATGGCGCGAATGCAGAGAGACTTTGGCGCCAGCAAACGATGCAAAGTCAAATTAAATACTTATTATACAAAATATCTAGAATACATTTTGATACACTATGAATTAATTAAATTGAATTTAAATTATTATTAATTGTGAACAATATTTATAAAAATACGACAAGAAGCTTACATACCATTCATGAGATACAGCTCACTGACAGACAGACGAACGGACGGACAGCGGAGTCTTAGTAATAGGGTCCCGTTTGGCACCCTTCGGGTACGGAACCCTAAAAATGCCTTTAACCACAGACATAAATCTAAATGTATAATTTAGATGTATATCTGTGGCTTTGGCTTTTATTCGACAAGGTACTAATAATGATGCAATGAAAAACGGATAATGTGAGATGAGAAAATAAATTAATATGTTTTCAGTTTACTAATTATTTCATTCGTTATTTAGAGTAACTTTATAACCTTTTGAAAGATTTTAGTCTATTGCCATTTTATTGTTACAACGCCATCTAGTAACTTCACACGGAACTATTATGAGATAAAACTAAAATAAAGTGTAAAGTTATTTTCAACAATATATACCAACACACAAAGTACAAAGTCCAAGTATTCATGAGCCTAAACACGGGGACATTATTTTGAAATATGGCGTGAGAAGCATTCGGTTTAAACACCCCGCTTTCAAATTTATAACCTCGTAAATCATCTTTATTCATAGGTGTTTTGTACATGAAACTCATATTGCGAACGCGGCCACCTCTTGGTCATTAGGCGAGGACGTATTGGAAAAAAGTGGAATTAAAGAGCCCATTAAAAAAATGTGATGCCGCTCACCATTCAGTTTTTCGTAGTGATCGGATTTTGGATGTTTGCACGGATGTGACGTAATGACTTTGGCTAAATTTGTGGGTATCTTTCATTTAAACGTGTAATAAATAAAACAAGTACTTATCTAACTCAAATTAAGAACTTTTTTCTACAAATATGATAAATATGAGGAACTATTTCTTACTTTGGGCGTAAGTATGTTGTGTGACCATTAAAACATAAGAATACGACTGTTATTGTTTGAGATCGCCAAACTATATCAAACGAGGGGTGAACCATAACTTAGCGCTTTACAGCCCACAATCGCTTTATTTAATAAAACACTCTATCCCGAAAGCTATCAGCGCTGTATACTAACAACGAAAAAACGAGACCTTTACTTTTACAACACCCACTAAAACTTTTTTATGGCTGGCAACACTCGTAAAAGGTATAAATAAAATATAGCGGGCGGCAACACTGACAGCGGCCCGGGTAACGCAATAATTTCCACGTTTTGGCGACTCGAGAGCTCGCCTCTTTTCGATTATAATTTATAGCTCGGAATAAGGCCCCGCGTATCATGCCTACGGAAACGTATAAAATGTCATAAATACTGTCATAAAATTGTTTGCGCCGGCTCTACGCTGCCGTAATCACATCACGTTTGAATCTAACCAATCCGCACCGATAAAAACCCAAAAGGAAACCGTTCGCTCATATGATAAAGAACTTATTCTTGGTAAATAGAAAATTTAATTAATTTTATTGCTGGTTTACGGAAATCCATATCGTATATTAACGGAAACGTTACAAACAGATATAATGGCCCTGATTCTGTTGTTCACAACTAAACTATTTACAACAGAATCGGCACCACTTACATTGATTTTTATTAGTTATTTCTTACCAATCCACCTCGCAGAATAGAGTCAATTTCATTTAGATACAAATATACAAGGAAATGGACATACATTTTCGAAAAATGAGCGCTCTAAGTAGCCCGGGCTATAATAGTCAAAAGGTGCCCTTTTCGCTAAAAGCCCTGAGTAGTTTCGGCCCTTTCCAACCCCAATGTAGCTCATAAACGAAGGGTAGTCAATTTTTTGGGGATAAGATACGGCCATTGCTTCCTTTCTGAGGGCGAAAATTTTCAAGTAAAAGTGTTGGATTGAATATCAAAATACGCTAAAAAGAACAGAGCTAACAAATATTTACGAAACATGGTTGTCGTGGAAGTTAGATTGACTGTCAAGCTACAGGTCGTTGGTCCTATAACGTAGACATCCACCGAGAACGGGCTTTTTGCCTATAATCTCAGTATATAGGTTCGAATCCAGAATAAAATCTGGAGGTCTGAGAAGCAGAATCTGGGGGCACGGAAGTGCCCCCCGCCAAGACAGCCAAGCGAAGCGAAAGGGCACTACCTACCTTTTCTCGAAGCGCTTCGTCATTTTTTTGAACCCTGATAACTTGGGTTTGGATTATACTAGATAAACAAAATTCTCAGGACATGATGTCAATAGTAAACTTATTAAACATATTAAGTTTCAATAACATAGCTCTTATACTTTAGATTTTATTGATACCTAAAAAACCCCGATTTCTTGTAGTATTGAAACGGCCAAGCCACATATTTTGACTAAGGTGTAGAGTTTGTGAAGTTAGGACTTATAGAGTAAGTGCATGTAGAGTTACAAGTTTAGCTCTACATGAGATCTGATCACTTTTTGACATTACGAGCCATATGTCTTGGCGGCAACATTTTACATAAAAATGTTTTTGGTGGGATACATTATTCATGACAATTATGAACTCTAACCCCCTTAATCATAATAAAGTTATCAAACGTTGACTAGCTAAAATTCCGAAGTCTTTATCTGACAGGTGACATTTGGTGATCGAAAGAGTGAGACGGGACAAACTATTATACACTGATTTAGTTAAAAGCGATTATGAATAAGGGTGGACGACTTATCCGAGCCGAACGCGCCGAACGAAACGAATTTTAGAATTCTGTAATATGAAATCTTATGAAAGATCGCACACTCGCCCGCGTCGAATCGTCCGAATCGGGAGATTTCCTATACATATTCTTAAATTCGTTACGTTCGCCGCGTTCGGCTCTGATAAATGTGCGTCCACCTTAGAGGGGGTATGTATAATAATTAAAAAATATGCTCTTTTATAAATTACACATTAACTCTATCAAACATACCTTGTACTAGAAATAATAAAAGAAGTAAAACTTATCCAAATTGTACCTTATGCCTATCTAAATTCCACCGGGCAGTTTCCTCATACCAACTAGATGACAGTAAACAATTCTTGTACATCACTATCGTTACTTATTTACGCCCATTTACACCCCTATTACAATGGGCGAAAAGCTATTACTGTAATTCGAGCACGCACAACTAATATAGTCCAATTCAAAAAAATACCAAGTTATTTTTACTATTCGAGAACTTTTTGCCATGCGAAAATTGATCTTATTTACTTGGAGCTAAGGGTAGATGTGTCTTTTACCAATGGTTTGATTGAGAAGGTGAATTCGGGTAATAAAATGTTTATATATGTAGTTCTCTTTGCGGGCAAGAGATGGCGGAGTTTATCGGGCGATTAATTCGCGAAATGAATTACGTATAGATATGGGTAATTGGGTTTATTATCTTGGTTTTAAGCAGGCTCTTAACTGTTGCTATCTCTCTTAATCATGTTTTCGAAAACTACTATGAATTTTCACTGACTGGAAAATATAGATGAAACATATATAAAAAAAAAATACTTTGTGGATGAAACCATACGATAAATCTGTTAAAATTCCGGGGCACACAAATGTTGCCAGTGCGATTAGAATGTAAATATTATGTAATGAATCTAAGCTCGAACTGTGCGGGCTAAAAGGAGTTTTCTTCCGCGGACGCTTGGACTGTGGAATGAGCTCCCCGCCGTGGTTTTCCCAATGGAGTACAGCATGGGGTTCTTCAAAAAGGGTGTGAAGAGATTTCTGCAGGGTCGGCAACGCGCAAGTGATACCCCTGGTGTTGCAAGCGTCCATAGGCTACGGTAACCGCTTAACATCAGGCGGGCCGTATGCTTGTTTGCCACTTAGAGGTATAAAAAAAAAAAAAAAAAAAAAAGCTTGTTTTGAAAAAAGTAATTGCCGAGTTTATTGCCGGCTCTTCTCAGCAAATGCAACCTTCCGAAGCGGTATTAGAGTCCATTCATAAGTGAAGACCTGTGAAGGTCTATTCGAAATAAATGATTTTGATTTTGAAATTCTTGAAAATAAGAATCTACAGTTGCAATTCAGAGCAGTCAAAAATTATCAATGCTAAAAAACAGTTCATTTTGATATTTGGGTCTTAAATAAGCCATAGCCTATGTATCCAATGAAAACAAATACTGTAAAGAGTCTTATAACCCGACTAGATTGCAAATACCATAAAATGTTAAAACATCACAAGAGAGTACCAGCTTACAAGAATAATAGAACAGCGATCCAAAGATTCTTGGAAGATTCCTTTTTAAGTTCAAATCGAGCGTTAATTAGTTCGCCTCAGGAGTTTTGCAGACTTTTTTCATGCCGGGCGCGCATTGGGCCACGTAATCAATTAAAACTCCTTTTTAATCCGTAGCCTGGCTTAGTGGTCGTCTACCCGAGTGGAACTGACGAAGCTATAATAGACTTACACATAACTGCTATTCTATGAAACGTTTAGAAATTGGCTACCTAATACATACGGCATGATCACTGCTTTTGAAAATTTAGGACGTGTGACTTTTTTAATATCTGTGGACGTGTGACTAATTCTTCGCAAACCGGTGTTTAGGCTGTTTGAGCCAAATCGAAATATTTTTTTTATTTGAAAGTAAATTACAAATGGACTTTAAAAGAGTAGAAATAATGATTTCTTATGATACCCATACTTGACGGACCTTGAAGATGATTTTATAATTATGATTTTCTGGCTGTCCCGCGCGTTTCACCCGCATTTCCGAGGGATCGTTTTTTTCCCGGGATAAAAAGTATCCTATGTGTTAATCCAGAATATATTCTATTTGTGTGCCAAATATCATCATAATCCGTTCGGTAGATTTTGCGTCAAAGCGTAACAAACTTCCATACATACAAACTTTAGTTATTATAATACTAGTTAGGAAGTAAGGATAAAGATATTAGTAAGGATGTAAGTACTTATTATCCTGAGCACATCACCTAGCTAGCACAACAATATTTTGGTCAAATAATGCTAGTTAATCCATTGTAAAATGACACACTTCAAGTTTTAGCTATGATTTGGTTTCCCAACCGATAAATTCACGCCATCGAGGAACAATTTTCGAATAGTAATACCTAGCAATCCGATTCCGTAGTCAGTGATTTTGCACTGATTTTGAACTGTAAGAACCAATCACTGCACCGTGTGTTCTTGACTTGGCCAATCAGAGTGCATGTGTTCTTGAGTTAGCCAATCAGAGCTAGCAAGCTAAAGTTTCTTTGGGTTAACTGTTCGATGATCCACGCTCACCAGGAGAGAGATTACTTTTTTGTACGTTTGACCATCAACTCCAGCTATATGTAGCAAGCTTGCCCAAAAAAGAATTGATCTTGATTTTTTGGAAAGCTGGCAGTAAGTCCCTGTGCTCTTTGCTGTACGAATGTAGACAACATGAGTGGATATTCTCTCAGTGTCTTCTCAGTTCCATAGCGAAATAAGGATGGAGGATCAAAATCAAATTAAATCAAAAAGTAATTCAGTTTAGGCCCAGGAAGCCAATTCTCAGCTAATCGAAATTGATCGCTCGATCGAAAAAAATACGTATTCGAACTTTTATCGTGTGTTAATCACGTTACGTTATTCCGGCAATTTCAAGGCCGTCATTTTTAGAAGGAAAACCACTCAACTAGTCCTTTGATTGGTCGGGATCGTTCGAATTGACTCCGCCCCTCGAAATTTTGCAGTCGAATAGGACTCGAACCGTAAGTTCGATTCGAAGGCTAGTTCGAGGGAAGTGAGAATTGGGTCCCTGATAAGGCACTTATGGACGTTAATTTGTTACATACAGTTGAATTTACCACCGGTTCGAAATACACTTAAACTGAGAAGACTCCGGCAAGAAACAGGATTGTCACAGTTCCTGTGCATGAACTTCTTTAATATATCCTAAGAAAACCAAAACTAACGTCAGTATTCAAATTCGTTATTTCATCTCAGTTAGTGATGAGTTTCCTAGCACAATGATCTATTGAAACAAGGACGCACTAGCACTTCGCCTATCCATCCCAAAGGTGAAAAGTGATCCAACCTAATGAGAAAAGTAACTAGCTCCTGTATTATAATGTTAATACTTAAAAAAGTTAAATAGTCCAAGTTAAATTGGGGGAGCAGAGGGGCTGGAAACCATAATTATTTACGACTAAACAAAATTTAATGTCACAGCGCGACCGAAATCCGGTGGGATATAATAAAATTGTAATTAATAGTCCAGGTTTTTTTGGCGAAATTAAAATGTCGGCGATGGGCGTGCTTAGAGCGGGAAACGGGGCGACCGAGGAAATTGTAAAAAAATGTATAGCAGTAATTATAACGAATTTCATCGGTAAAGAATGGGGGCTCGGTGTGCCTAATGACATTATTATATTACATTTTATACATATTAATTGTATGTATACAGAATCTTGAAGTTTCATACATTGATCTTTAGATTCAATGCTGCTTGTGGGGGCTGGTCTGATATAGATTCAGTCTACTTTGTAGTTTTGCCGCCGCGCCTGGTACGCAATTGTTGTCAGTGCGATTAGAATGTAAATATTATGTAATTAATCTAAGCTTGTTTTGAAAAGAGAAATTGCTGAGTTTATTGCCGGCTCTTCTCAGCAAATGCAACCTTCCGAACCGGTATTAGAGTATTAGTGTCAGACTTTTCATAAGTGCCTGCGAAGGTCTATTTAATAAATGATTTTGAATTTGAACTGTTATTTTCCCTAATATCATGAATAATTTTGGGAAAATCCGCAAAGCTCGGAAACAGTAAACGTTCAGTGACATCTGACATTTCTAGAGACCTCACTCTACACTAGCGCCTCTCGCGGCGAATTCAAACGCGATAACCCTTATTACTTACGTAGCGAAGTGCATATTAAAATGGCTGCAGTTTCTATTATCGGGTGCTAAAACTTAATCGTCACATAAGAGCTATAAGAACTCCACGAAACGACCTCCACCACCGGCTTACCGTAATCCAGTCTCGGGACAGACCGACAACGCAATTTGTATATATTAGAAAAGGGCTACTTATAGGATTATGATGGAATTTCCTCGAGAGAGATTTTCCTAAGTGTGGTACAAAGTATGAGCGAGTGCGGAAAATTAAGTTAGATAAGTTTTTTTTTTAAACTAGTTTGTTTATAAAATACAAACGAATTTTCTGCCGTAAGTTATTGCGTGACAGCTCAGTTTGAAGTGCTGCCGTGAGTCTTTCATAGTGTGACAGCTCAAAGGTATCAGAAATGGGAAGTAGTTTTTAATAATGCGCTTTCACCCGCGTTCCCGGAATGCCTATAATATGTAGCTTCGTAATAGTGAAATAAATTTTCTAATTGACTGGTAGTTTCAGAGATTAGCCCGTTTAAACAAACAAAAAACTCTTCCGCTTTATTATATTAGTATAGATGAAATAAAATTATAATATTTAAAAAAAGTAGGAGAGATATAAATAATAAATAAATATCCTGGGACATTCCTCACGCACGGTCATCTGATCCCAAACTAAGCAGAGCTTATACTATGGAAACCATATAACTGATATAATACATATACTACTTTCTGTTTGTACATACATAATTATAGCCAGACTCAGGACATACAGACATTTTCATGCACGCAAATGCATGTCCTGTGTGGGAATCGAACCCACGACCCTGCGGCGCGAATCTTAACCAACTTCGCCAACTGGCCCATCAAATATAATTTTTTTTTTTTTTAAACACCGCCTTCAAAATAGCTTTAGTACAGCTTTACAATAAAAATAAGATAACGATGTAGGAACTCTAAGCTGACTGTCTACTTTCGATGTCAGCGAAACAAATCGGTACAGTAGTACCCAACTAATATGGCTTACCGATGTACCTGCGCAGAAAATACATTTTCAAAGAGCGGCAAACGCTATAGGTCGGCAGCTGCCGCCATGTTAGCGCGCGCCGTGCGGAGGGGCGTGACTTGCGAGTGAGACGGAACTAACAGCTGCAGTGTATTATGAACCTTATAGTATTGATCTAAGGTTGATTGTAAGTTTTAAGCATTCTTTCGTTTATCTTCGGGGACATACTTTCTTTTCTGTGCGAACGAAGATTCACGACACGCCATATCAGTTGGGTAATGCTGTACCATGCAGTTTCCTAGCATTTGTGTTGTACAATGGAACACGTGATGTTTTCTTCTCTACCAATACATTCGCCTATAACTTGTACAGTGCAGAAGCTGTAGGTTGTCTGCGGGATCGCTATGCGGTTTTTGTTAAGAGAATATGATTAGGTTCACTTAGCGGATTACCAGCAAGCAGCCAGTTCAGCTACTTGACGGTATGGCTTCATAATAGTTTTTATATCGATAAGCTAGACTGGCTGACTGGAAATGGATATCGACATATCTGTTGTTGTTTTAAGTCTTTTTCATGAAAATGAAACGTATAGCGGTAGATATATAGATGTTTATTGTACACCAAAGACAAGAAATAAGTTGTAGGTGTGCATACTGACTCCTTCTATGTAAGGAGTTTAAATGCCATGAACATTGAATGCCATGAATGAATGAATGAATGATTTATTTCGCTCGACTTGTGGTACATACAAGGTCATATTAATAAAATAATAAACGATCTCACTCTTCACCAGCAAGTGGTATGCAAAATTGATTAATACAATGTCAAAATTTGATACAATATGAAATAAAATTATAATAAATTAAGTTTAAACATTCACAAAATAAATTAGGCAATAAACAGATTTAGTGCCAGTGTTCATAAACGCTTCTTCTAGGAAATAGCATCTTGGAATTCAGCAATCGCAAGAACTTTTAATAGAATTTAAGACAACCAGGGACAGTAGACAAGTTGGTTGTCTAGAATCGTTATCGTTAGTAAACAATCAACCTTTGTATAGGATTGACATTTCAAATCGAGATATCACGTGATTTTCAATAATCTCTTATGTCAATCCCATACAAAGGTTGATCGTTTACTAACGAAAACGATTTTCGACAACCATCTTGTCTAGGGGGGCAGATGACGTAAACTTGAATTCAAACTGAGACTTAAAAAGTAATCATCTAATCAAACAGACAGGCCAGTTGGCTAGTTTAGATTCCACCTACCACGCCGCTGGTCGTGGGTTCGATTCCAATCCGGGACATGTATTTGTGTGCATGAACATGTCTGGATGTCCTGAGTCTGGGTGTAATTATGTATATTATGATGTATTTACAAACAAAAAAGTAGTATCCTATATTTAGTAATTGTATATCAGTTTTCTGGTTTCCATAATACAAGCTCTGCCTAGTTTGGGATCAGTAGCCGTGTGTGAGGAATGTGCCAGGATATTTTTTTTAAATCCGACTGGCTAGATACAATTGGAAAATTCGGGTAAAACTGAAAGTGCTTTTAACTACGGGATTTTTTACAGGACAGCTGTTAAATAAAGTTATGTCAAATCATATTATGTAGGTGTTTCAGTAACTACCTCCACTAAGACTATTTTGATACCGCATTCGTTTTGCATCTTGAGTACAACGTTATTTGATCTCATACATATATTCCTGCTTTACGTTAAACGTGAATGTATATCAGGCTTTATGCGATGTACCGCCGAAATGGAGATGCCTCTAATTCCATCGGGACCCACAAATTTGTTCCGGTCTACTGCAAATGTGTCGCTGTAGACCGAACCACAGCATATTTGCGATTTAATTAGTAACTCAATTTGATTTTGACTTTTGGGTATTAACAAAAAGTTTAGTGCTCCGATAAGGTTATAACTGCCTGACTATCAGGTGGGCCGTTTGCGTTAATTAGTTTATTTATTAGAATTTTTTAAGTAGATTGATTATTATTTTAGTTTTGTGAGCGTTTATTAATTATTATAGTAAATTTTATATACGACTAAGTTGACCAAAAAGCATACATCCCGCCGCGTGGTAAGCGGTTACCGTAACCCTATTTACACTGGAGCTGCTCTTTGAGGCGAACGCTATGCTCTTCCTTTCTTAACTTTAGATAGGGAACACCTCAGTGCCGTTGCTATTTCACCCGTTGCTAAAGCCTATAATTACTAAGAAATTACAACAATAAACTTATCGGAGCTCATGAGGAGTTTCTTGCGTCACTTCTCCTCATACGGGACTCCGAAGGGATAGTATAACGTTGTTTTATTGACCTGAACCCTTATCGTTGTGTTCTTATCGCTTGGCTATCGCTGACGCCGGCAAATAGACAAGTGTAATTGTATTGTATATTTGTGAGCCTTTTCACAAATGTAGTGCATAAGTGTAGCTACGATTATGTGCCTACATAGTACAGAGGTTTTGTATGAAAGGTATGACGAATTGAGTCCTCTTAAACGAGATAGTGTCCGTAATACGAGAGTTACAAATGAGTTGCTGCTGTTGTTAGCTTTACTATGGACCAATACATAACCGCAGTAGGTTAATCCATATTATAGTGTACATAAAGTGCAAAAATGCGTGCATCCCAAGCCGGGTATACCGCACATATAGTGGGTATACCGCTTGTAAAACTAGGGGTATCACTTGCTTGTTCCAAACCCTGAAAAATAAGAAGTAACGTTTATTGGTAGTTGCCTTTGTCCTTCTCCATACCATAGGCTAACTGCGTGTAAAATTTCATCGCAATCGCTTTAGCGATTTAGGCGTGAAAGAGTAACAGACAGAGTTACTTTCACATTTTTGGTGAACATGCAGCCTAAGGGTTAGTTCACACCGAGAAGTGATGCGACGCGGAAAGCTTAAATAACAATAAAATATAGAACTTTATTTATTTAAAAGGTGTTCATTTCAGTGAGAGAATTGTAGACAAGCGAGGCGTATCTCTCCCTGAAATGTGTATCTTTCTGTTTACTAAATAAAGTTCTTAAGTTCGTTATTTTAAAAAGTGCGCGCTGCGTCGCCTCGCATCGTGTCTCGTTGTGGGCTGACCCTTATGAGTGCGTACCAAGCCAGAAAAATATGGCAATGTCAGATGAAACAAACTTATGTCTAATCTTCGCGTGCAGATGAGATGGAGATAGCGTGTTCCGCGGAACCAAAATGAACTAAGCGCTTTTTATCTAAATAACTCGTAAAGTATAGAATATTTTAAAAAATCGTTAGTGGCAGCCCTAGGTCATATGTTAGTGATATTATTTATCGAATTTTTGCCTTAATTAGATTCACCATGAACGAATAAAACCGAAAATTCATTATTATTAGAGGTAGCTTTGTGATTTTTTTCTATCGAGGAAATTTCATTCCATTATGTTTTTGGTCAGATAGAACCCTCGCGTATATTATGAAAATATCCATATAAAAATATTTTTTCATTTAAATACTATTTACTTGGTTAAATTTCAATTCTAAGATTGTTATTTTGCTTTATACGCAGTCTTATGCTAGTTCCGTGTCCGCGCGAAACAGTTTCAAAAGAAGAGCATTGCTCTCCCTTTTGGCACACTCGCGTAATCTATTTAGATTTATATCTGTATTATTAGGCTTGTTTTTGACCGCAATCTCACTGTGGTAAATGATGATACCGAAGGCGGTAAGCACAAAGCCTAGAAGGAATTTCATCATTTCATTTCATTTCTTAAAATAAAATAGGTATTGAAATTGTAAGAAAAGATGTAAACGTTGATACCGATCGAGGATGTTAGTAGTATAAACGGCCAGTAGACAAGATGGTTATCGATATAATCGTCATCGTTAGTAAACGATCAACCTTTGTATGGGATTGACATTTCAAATCGAAATATCACGTGATTTTTAACAATCTCTTATGTCAATCCCATACAAAGGTTGATCGTTTACTAACGATGAAGATTGTCTACAACCATCTTGTCGACTGGTCCTGGTTGTCTTAAAAAAAATACTATTATTATATCACGGTTAGGATTATAATTATATCATTGCTATCTTCGAGTTAGCCAGACTAATGTATTACAACAAAATATAATTAATGTGTCGCGAATACGCGCCGCAAATTTTTGTAAGCGTGCATTTCAGCGAGCATAATTACACGGCTCATGGCTCCTTGGTTTTTAATTAAAGCCAAGACTTGTTTATTAACTTTTTGCCCCGCTGCGTTGCGTGGAGCGTGTTTTTCGGCCGCCAAAAAGAATGTGAAGAATTAAAATGTACCTACATTTTCACCTTTTGTACTTTCTGCAGACATGGAGGTCGAGAAGCGAGGAGTGGTCCATGACAAGCCTGTTGGCGTGGTAGGTATCTAGACCCCGTGTTCGTGGGTTCGATTCCCACCCATGATGAACATTCTGTGTAGAACATGTTTGCTTGTGTGAGTGTAATTATTTATTTTAAAAAATACCCCCTTATTCATAATCGCTTTTTAACTAAATCAGTGACTTTTTGGCGGGAACTTGCAGAGTGACGTTGCATTTTTATTTTCATAAATTCGTGTATTTTGACTTTTATTGCATATTATCGATGGTTTTTTATCCAATAAAGATCAATCCATGTGCACCAGTGAAGTGAAATGAAATGAATTATGTGTATCGTGACTTTTCAAGTTGTCTCAAGAAGTCCGTGAAAAGTTTTAGTACAACCACCATTGTACTAAAACATGACTTTTATGGACGATGACTGACTGAGGACTATGTGTATAAAAGTGATTTATTGTGACTAGAACTCATAACTGGAAAATGGCAAAATACACAAGCCGTGTGACGCCAACATATGAAAAAATCAGTGTAATAGTATCCAATTTCTTTGGTAATAGTGTGCCCCGTCTCACTCTTTCGATCACCAAATGTCACCTGTAGATAAAGACCACAGATTACCATAGACTTCGGAATTTTAGCTAATCAACGTTTGTTAACTTTATTATGAATAAGGGGGTTAGTATTTTGTAGTAAGTATAGCTTATCAGAAGTAATATCAGTTTTATCTGGCTTCCATAGCACAAGCTCCGCATTGTTGTAAAGCCGTTTGTATGACACACGGTAGTAGACAATTCTAAATCTATGGTATGACACAAACAATATTAACAAAAAGCTCAACATGAGCTACGGAACCGCATTTCATATACGTTTAACAAAACATAGGCCACCTACAGAAAAAAGTTTGGAGACATGCGGAAAAGAAAAATACTATGGCCCTATTAATTCTTGTAGTCAGTGGGTTGTTTATCGCGGCAGTTTGCGGCTCGCCATGACACGTCTCCTGGGAAATTAGCAACGACTGCGCGACGCAACCGAGACACCAGAAAACACCCAATTTTGAAGTTTTAAACTTGGAACGAAGTGTTACAGCATCAGTGTGAATTTTACAGGTGTTTTTTTATGCTACATAAAAAAGCAAAAGTCAGTCTATGGTACCTTGGCATAAAATAAAAATCAGAAAAAAAAGATTTTCAGAGAGCAAGACAGAAAATGTTCTGTCGCGCTTCCTTTACAGTTTTTTTTATAGTTTCTACAAATGTAATTCTGTAGATATTTTTTACTATGTGTAGGGCCTTTGTTTCACCATTGTCAGTGATCAGTCAGTGATCAGTGTCAGCCGAAGGTGGTGCACACACAAAGCCTAGACGAAAATAGCTCTCAAGTGCAACTGTCGGCCGGAACACACCGATAGGCACAATTACCTGTCGACAGATTTTCAACTTGAGAGCCAGCATGGCAATTACTAAAAAGTACTCTACGTCCATGCTATGGTTTCCTCATGATGTTTTCCTTCACCGAAAGCTCAAGCTCATTGTAGGATTCGAATCCGCGACTTTCGACGGCAATAACACTGAACTATCATCGTCTTATAGTAAGGAGTCTGTTGACTAATGCGAAGGTAACTATTCTTTAAGAAAAAAAATGTCTGCCATTTTTAGCTAAATTTTACTATATCGCCAAAATGGCAACGTTGGGGGAGGCCTATATTCAATTCGTTATAAGCATCAGAGGACCATAAACTCAAGTATACGTTAACGTTACGCTCCCGACAGTGCTTTGCAAGTTTTACGACCCAGTAGTAAACGCACCTACCGAAACGTAAGCTAGGACCTTCCCTCTTAATAAGATGAGATAGGGTTGCCACTAAGAAGTTTATTAGTGAGGGATATCGTTTCTGTGGCTCACCGGTTTGTGCTACTAGTGAGTAAGGTATCGCTGTCGTTGAAAAACGATTTGTTAGGGCGACAGGGCCAATAATTAATAATAATCAAATAAATAAAACATTAATTATGCCTCACACCAACAAAACGGGGCTGCGCTGCACCCGTTTTGTTCCGAAAAAAAATGAGGACATATATATTCGTACGTTTCTGAAATACAAATTAGATATGGGAGGAGCTATTAGGTCCTGGAACACAGTTTTTGCTAGTTTGTCTATTATAAAGATGACTGTTTACCTAACGTAAAATGTTACAAAGACACGAGAAAATATCTATAATTAAGTTATAATGTACTTAATTATCACAATTCGACAACCCTAATGGGTCGTAAACTTAGTTTACTTGCCGTTGTATGTAATAGTTGTAACAAGTCGCATATAAATAGTAAATAGTCATTTGACATGATAAGAAAAAACCTTATTTATACGAGTATACCTACTACTTTGGCTCAAGGTAGGTACCTAGGTAAAGGAATTAATTAACATGAAAAGAACAGCCTTCAATCAATCTCAATATTTTACACGTACTTTTCTATTGGTTTGAATTATTTCAGATTTTTCGGTACGCATTCTCTGTTATCTGAAGTAGGTAACTTCAGATAACGGAGAGGTAGAACAGTATTTTTTTCCAAACTGTGTCGCATATAATTTATGTATTTCTACAAAGTACTCATACATAAAGTAAGTAAGTACCTCAAAGTAACAATTGAATATTGAGCTCTCTATCACCGTGCTATGTTTTCTTTAGGTAGGTGCCTAAACTACTTGTACCTAACTAAAATAATATGTCGTTTAAACGCAGTAGGTACACAGTAGGTAACATACTTATTTATTATAATAATGGTCTATAGATTATTGGTGTGGTGCGTCTGTGGCGATGTAGACAGACATGTGGGCGTGTTAACACGGCCAAGCCAAATTGCTCGCCTGTACCTCTACCATGAGTTTTCTACACTAACGTAATATACAGTTGCTAGCTACTACTGTGAAACTTTTTGTATGAAATGCTTCCAAAAGTATCCACTAGAGGCGTTCCAATGATATTATAATAAAAAGAGGCGTTCATACAAGATATTCACCGAAGTCGCTAGCTTGTGTAGATTACGTTAGTGTGTAGAAAACTCATGATAGAGGTACTGTCCGCACGACCTATCTATTGGATATGCCTATAGTGTCCTATAGTCAGCATAGACATGTACGAAACACAGGAGCGTAGCTACCGCCCCCGTATCAAAAGTACGGGACCCTAAAGTAACAATTACACCGTCCTATTTTTAGGATCCTAACTAGGATGGTTCTAACTAGGAAGCAGGAAGCTACTTATTACACTACACTATATTGCTTTCTAAATAGGACGCGGCAAAGAGTATAGCAACTATACTAAAGCGGGACGGACGACTCGTAGGGATGTAACAAAAGTCGATTTAGAAAAATACAACGATACTTACATCGATCTTCTTCCGATGATTTATGTTTTTTATTCTCTCAAACCGATCACACAATTTAACATTTTAATGAATACAAATGAGCTCCTTTATGTTAAAAAAAAACAATATTAAACTTTATGTAAGTGAGTACCAAGTATTAATTTATAAGTAATGTAGTATTTTCAATGCACGGATTATTATTCTATAATTGTTTTTGATTACTAATGACCTATACATTCATCCCTCAAAATATACGCCAAGACTTTAGAAGGGCCTTATATAATTATTTCAAAACATCGATGTGTTGAAGAACAATGGCACATCCCTAAACGTCCTAAATCGGAGCGACGCGATTACACTTTCCTGTTTAAGGAAGTAGAGCGGTTGGGACCTTCCTATCTCACTACTTAGGACACTAACCGTTCTTTCTGCGATTACACGTTCCTATTTCCTAGTTAGGATCCTAAAAATAGGACGGTGTAATAGTTACTTTAGGCTACGGGGGCAAACCGGAGCCCCCGCTTGCCGGTGGCCCGTGTTGCTCTATGATGCAATGAAAACTAGTCTCACAAATATTATAAACTAACTAGCTGTCCCGCGCAGCTTCACCCGCATTCCCGAAGGATCGGATATTTTCCCGGGATAAAAAGTATCGTATGTGCTAATCCAGAACATATTCGATCTGTGTGCGAAATTTCATCCAAATCAGACGTAAAGAGTAACAAACATCCATCCATACTCACAAACTTTCGCATTTATTATATTTCAAAATACCTTTCAAATCGTAAACTTAAGGTTCAAATTGGTTCGAATTATCAACAGTTTGAAAAGTATTTTGAGCATAGAGATATCATAAGAAAACCCCCTCATTACCACCATTTTACTAAAACATTACTTTTATGGATGGTGATTGTATTTATTTTGTGACTTTAAATAATATAAATCGAGAAAACTCAAATAAGACAAGGCTGTATGGCTATTAGCTTTGCCTGCCGTTTTGCGAATATTACAAACAACTACAACAAGCAGCAGTGTTGCCAACTTAGCAACTTTATAACTAGAAGATCTTGCTATTTTTTGGCTTTACGCAGCTACAATGAAACTTGTAGCAAAAATTTTTTAGCTACTTTTTCTAGCTACTTTTCTACTTTTCAATACTTTCGAGAGCTCGTAATAGGGCAATGGGTCTCGAAAGTAAAAAAATAAACGCGACGCTTTTCGGGTCGGGGTATGGGTATAGGTCGGTGGCCGGGGATTCTCCGTTTCATTTCTACATTCAAACTGTATATTACTCCTATAGTCTATTAGTTAAACATATATTGTGAAAATGGAATTAATTACCTGAAAGCGTTCTTAGTTTACTGATTTTTCGTTTGCTTTAATAAAACATATTTTTTTATTGTTATGTACCTACCATGGACGAATAGATAAGGACAAGCAAGCCCATACAAAAAAGCGTAGCACCGTTGCTTAGTTCTCGTAGGCTATGTAGATGTCACTACGGGTATTGAATCCACGATTTTTAAACGATTTAAAAGTGAAAACGCATTCTGAAGAAAACCTTATCATTGAATCTCATTTGCGATCTTAATAACGCAAAGACAACCGTTAGATGGCGTTGTAATATTAGACAGTACGTACATAGTAGATAGTAGTAATTAGAAAATGAATAATAATAATGCTAATAATCAAAAACTAGATATGTGTTAACATTAAAAAAAATACTATTATTTTAGTTAGACTTTCAATTGGTCCTAGCTTTTAAACGCTCAACGACTTGATGCGGTAGGCCATTGAGATATATTATTATTATGTTGATGGCGGTAGGCGAATTTGTAAGCTTGCACAAGAGCCGGCAAGAGCTAACAGCGCGAACACGAAATAATCTAGGTAGGTAGGTATGTCTTCGAACGCAAAAATGATTTAAGAGGACTCGATTCGTCATACTTTTCATACAAAACCTTTGTACTTATTATGTCGTTGTTAAACATTTTTCGTTCGATGTTTTGAACAAATTAGTATCTTGTGCGCTATATCTAGCCGTGTATCTAGGCGTAATTTAAAAAAAGTCTTAAACAAATTCAGTCAAAGCCTCCGAAAAACAGCGTTTTTGCTTGAACTTTGGCCATATCTAATGTACCTATAAATTGTAAAAGTAAAGAAAACATATAGATACCAGGCTTGCAAATGTATTTGAGATTCTAAATAACTAACTTTTTTTTCACAAACTTGTAAGATTTTTTCACAAGAAGTATACTCCTGGAACAAGTTTTATGAATGCGAAATCATGAATGACGACCTAGCGAAGCGGCCGCGAGTGATCAGCGGAATTTACCGACTGATAACCGACGGCCCTGATACTGTCTCTATTTTTTCGCAGTCAAACATTACGTTGGATGAAACAACAAGCTTTTAGACTATGCTTGCGTTGAAGTTGCGCCGGCCACAGAGGGCCACCTTAATGTCAAAACTATTTTCAAATACCGTTATTGAACGAATTTCAAAAGAATATTGTTAATTTTAAAAAGATTGTGTCTAAATCGTTTTTCTTTTATTAAGTATATCCATTATACATGAAAAAAAAAACGAATACCTACACGGAGGATCGAACCTCGGATCTTTAAGTTTTTAAACTAAAAAGCAGTATTACAGATACCTATACATCTAAATAGATGATGCGAGCACAGACGCGAGTTAGGTAGGTACTTCGCGTGACAAAATCTGTGCAGAAATGGGCACAATGTTTTTCTTTTGAAACTGTTTCGCGCGGACAGAGAACTCGCATAAGGCTGCATGTCCACCAGAGATGAGGACCGGCGGCGCGTGGAGTCGCCAATGACCTGGGGTGTGACCTTGCTTCCCGCTCCGCCATCCAAACCCCTACCCTCGCACTAAAACATCGCACGCGCTTGCGTTGCTGTGGTTATTATAGCACGATAATGTAAGTAGGGTAAACAGGATAGTTATCGGCACTTAATCATCATACCTATCATTATATTATTTTTAAGTTATAAGAATGGAATAAAAGCTGCTACTTGTAGTCTAATTCAATTGCTCAATTTTGGAGGCCGTATAATTCTAATCAATATGATTTATTTATTTATTTATTTTATTATCATGGAAACAACAGCACTTAAAATTAAAGGTACAGTTTGAAACATACTTTTAAAACATTGCCAATTACAGTTTCCTTCTTTAAAAACTATACAAATCATCGTTTTGATATAATAACGAAAAGCAAAAGTGAAAATAAACCAAACCTACACGCATATATGATAGGAGCACCTACACGCTACATAAGGACACATAAGACCCGGTAGATTGAGGGAGTAAAAAAAATTACAGGATAATTTCCGACTCATCAATATCGACCATGGTGGCAACAGAATTATAAATTATTTCCACACCTTTCTTTCTTTCTTTTATCAACATTTCTTTGATAGCAGCGGCTTTGTCGGTTTTGGGAGTCCAAATGGCTCTCTCGCATAACCACTCCATGGTTTATGTTTAATATTTTTAACATCAGAATAAATTGTATCTCTAAGTTCCGCATAACTCATCTGGTATTTGAATCAGCCCATCTATTTGTGGAAAGTTTCCGTTTCAGATTCGAAAAAGAATATCTGAAAATTTATCGGCAGAAACATACATGCATTCATTGTTCGATCAGCCGTTAGGGGTCTATGTATGTGGAGGTAAATTATTTTTTTATTTCCCGAACTGTTGAAAAAGCGGTGTAGTATCGTTTTTTGTGTGGTGTCGTGGTCGGGATTATTTGTCTTAAATTACGCTATGAGATCTATCCACAAGTTCC
The DNA here is from genome assembly GCA_951394255.1 of Polyploca ridens. NCBI lineage: Eukaryota > Metazoa > Arthropoda > Insecta > Lepidoptera > Drepanidae > Polyploca > Polyploca ridens. The sequence continues at coordinate 14,832,646 of OX596261.1, forward strand.
TCAACCATTTCCTGACCACTGAGATATTTGCTCGTGGCAGACAGATAGACAGACCGAAATACGGGCGGAGATCTTTCCATAAATTTCTCAATAATTTCCAGACAGCTAAGATATTTCTTAAGACCTGTCAGTCTGAGGAGAGACTTTAGCTCCTTATGTGTGTTCTACCGCTTGTACAAAGTACAGTTAATAATTTACTGAAAATTCTTATAGGTGATGTAACTGCCTTTCAAATGAATCCTTTTCAGTATCTTTACGGCATTTAAAGGCAAAGCAATCGCATTTTTTCTGCACAGCTATCTAAATAAAAATAAGAAAATTAAAATTGCGGCCATTCCAACAGGAGAGGGTATGGACATTATTTGAAGATGGTTTTGTCGATACATTTTGTTGTATTACACTACACGCCATTAAAATATCGTTATTCCGAGACCAAACACAGTATATACATTTGTCCAACATGTATAGTTGGACCGCGGTACCCAGGCACGACGACCCAGCCTGGCGGAAGATTTTCCCTTTTTAATGAAGATGTCATTTTTAACCTTGCACATCCATATTGGTGATCCCGACGTATTGGATGGGAAAATTCACAACCCTCCAATCACAGAACATGCAGTAGCACTTCTGAGCAGCTACCAAGCTCATCACTCCCCACCGACAAGCAGTCACACAGCAATCCAGCTTCGCCTTAACCAGTTCCAACGCAGCCGATTCACTGTGCTTCCTGGTCCTGCAAGGCACACATCTGCGACAGCACTCATCGCCCGCACTGTCCACCGCAGCATACGTCTGCATCTCTTCGACTGGCTCACCCTCGCCGGAGTGGCAGTCTCGGCACTACGTGGACTCCCATGGCTCAACCCGTCACAGCACCGACGCAACAGAATACTGCTCAGCCTCGACATGCTACAGACTTCCTAGAAGCACAGGCACTTGCAAGCTATACACAATGACGCAACAATAGACCGACCTCTGGTCTAGGAAGGGAGTAATGTAGCAACCACCTACATAATGGAGTTCACACGCCGATAGATAGATGCAGCTCCAACATCCTGCATCGCGCTTACGAAGTTTTCACGGCGATATGCATATATAATCATATCAACCTAGGGATGTCCACTGCTGAACATAGGCCTCCCTTCCATTAACTTCCACTTCGAACGGTTTTGGGCCACTTGCATCCAGCGGTGCCCAGCGATTTTGACCAGATCGTCGGTCCACCTGGTGGGAGGTCGTCCCACTCGGCGCATTCCAGTACGTGGTCGCCATTCGAGAACCTTCATTCCCCATCGGCTATCGGTTCTTCGAGCCGTGGCCGGCCCATTGCCGCTTCAGCTTACTAACTCTACGAGCTATATCGGTAGTTTTCGTTCTCCCCTTATTCGGACCCTGTCACGTAGAGAGATTCTGAGCATAGCTCGTTCCATAGCGCGCTGAGTGACTCTGAGCTTATTTATTCGGCCAGCAGTAAAAGACCACGTCTCTGTTCCATATGTCATCACTGGTAACACGCACTTGAAGACCTTTGTCTTCAGACTCTGAGGTATTTTAGACGTGAAGATGTGCCGGAGCTTCCCGAACGCTGTCCAGCCAAGTTGGATTCTTCGATTGACCTTTTTGTCGAAGTTGGACCTACCTAGTTGGACAATTTATCTTAGGTAAACATACTCGTCTACAACTTCGAGAACAGTGCTCCCAACAATCATCGGCATTGGCGGAATATGAACATTAGACATAATTTTTGTCTTGTCCATATTTATTTTGAGGCCTACCTGTTGGGAGCTCTGTTGAGATCATTGAGCATGATGTTCAAAGCTTCCAGCGATTCCGCCATTATGACTATAGCATTGGCAAATCGAAGGTGAGTGATGTGTTCGCCATTGAAGTTGATGCCATATCCCTTCCAGTCCAAGAGCTTGAATACATCCTCCATTACAGTGGTGAAGAGTTTCGGGTTTTTTTTTTTTTTTTTATGCCACTAAGGTGGCAAACAAGCATACGGCCCGCCTGATGGTAAGCAGTTACCGTAGCCTATTGATGCTTGCAACACCAGGGGCATCACTCGCGCGTTGCCGACCCTGAAGAAATCTCTTCACACCCTTTTTTAAGAACCCCATGCTGTACTCCAATGGGAAAAACACGGCGGGGAGTCTTACAACCTTCTGCAACTGGATCGGTACCGTACTCACCTCCTGGACTCAGATCGACATGGTGGCTTTGCTGTACAAACACTTCAACACTTCGATATAGCGATAGTCGATTTGGCATCGCTGTAGACTCTGTAACACCGCCCATGTCTCGACTGAATCGAAGGCTTTCTCATAGTCCACATACGCCAGGCATAATGGCCGATTATACTCCTCAGTCTTCTGTATAATCTGGCGGAGTGTATGTATGTGGTCTATGGTACTAAAGCCTTTACGGAAACCGGCTTGTTCGGCCGGCTGGAAGTCGTCAAACCTATCAAACAGATTATAAACGTGGATTAGGAGGGATATCGGGCGGTAGTTCTTCAATAGAGCCTTATCGCCTTTCTTAAAGAAGAGCACCACCATGCTTCCACTCCATACCTTTGGCGTTGTACCGTCGTGTATGACGTAATAAAATAGCTTCTGAAGGACTACTAGTACCGGTTTACCACCCGCTTTCTAAAGCTCTGTTGTAATTCCGTCTTCACCCGCCGCCTTGTTGTTTTTAAGCTGTTTCAGAGCCATTCTAATCTCGTACAGGCTGACGTCCGGGATATCTTCGGTGTAATATCGGTCAACTTGGCTCTTGCGTCACTGACCGGTAATGTATCTGGTTTCGGTGACGAGGTGTACAGCTGTCCATAGAACTTCTCGATCTCTGGCTTTGACGTAATGATGTTGCCGGTATCGGTCTTCAGCTTGGTCAGTTAGCTTTGACCAATAGTCCTGTTTTATTTCCTCTTCAATAAATGACTTATTAAAGAGGCGTATATCGTGTCACATTGCGTTTGAGATCTGTCTATTTAGCTGCCGATATTCGGCTGTATCAGCTGAAGACTGCAAACTCATTTCACGTCGTCGCTTCATGAATTTGAAAGTTTCATCTGAGAGTTTTTGGGTTCTATTCGTACGGCGGGTTATATGTTTTTAAATAATTGTGTATATGGATTTTATATCTGAAATAAATGTATTATTATTATTAAAGAATTTAGATCCTACCGCATGGACAGTTTCCACGAGCCTATTGTTTGTATCGTCCGCTGGCAATCATCCAGGCATTGAAAGCGATTCTGAAGTTCGAGCTGAAAGCTTTCAGGGTCCTGGATATAGGCAGTTTGGAGTTGGAGCGTAGACTTTACCAGACATCTCCACCTGGATGTTCAGGTTCAGTGTGCCTCTTACTAATTGGTAGTCGCTGCCGGTCTTAACCCTGTTGATCACAGAAACAACACTGAAGATTTGCCACTTTGTCGTCAAGATAAAGTATATCTCGTTTTTGGTGGATCCATCGGGGCAGGTTCATTTCCTGTGTGACCGCTTCTTGAAAAAGGAGTTCATCATAAAGAGTCCCTCCAACTCTATGAAGTCAGCCGACCGTTGGCTCCTAGGATTCCTCTGCCCAATTCCAAACTGCCCTCAGCTCATCGTCATTTCTTATGCCTAGCTTCGCGTTAAAGTCCCCCATCAATACCATATAGTGAGTTTTAGAAGCATGTATGGCTCGTGAGATATCATTGTATGACAATGTCTCTATCTCGTCATCTGGGTGTGATGAGGTCGAAGCATATACCTGGATGACCTTCAGCGAATACCGTTTGGTAATACTGAGTATCAGGTATGCGACTCTCGGTGAGACACTCTCTATCCTCACTATATTTTTGATGAGGGGCTTGCGGACATTAAACCCGACACAACCCTGTGACAGACAGGTGATCACCCTCCCGGTAGAAGAACAGGTTGCCGGATTTAAGGATTATCGTGTGCTCCCCCTCTTCGGACTTCTGATAAACCCATTATATCCTATCGCAACCTGTCCACTTCTTCCTCCAGCTCAATGAGCTTCTCGTCGGTCCTCAGAGTCCGTACATTGTATGTTACCAGGTCAAGTCGTCGTTGCTGGTAGTCGGATCTCTGCCGAAGACTCTTAGCACCCTCTGCCCCGCCGTTACCGTGATTGCTACCGTAGCCCGGGGACTAGGGGCCGTGACTGTGTGTTGTGTACCATATTAAGGGGTTTTGCCGTAATCACCACGCTTGGCAGGCGGGTTGGTGATCGCAGTGGTGATGACGTTACTCAGGTAGACGCTGCTTTCCGTCCCCTGGTGTATTCCCTTAGTCGCCTTTTACGACACTCAGGATTGGAAGGGTTGGCCCTATTCTATGCCGGGAGCCACACGGCCACATGTATATATAGAACTGTCCAACATGTACAGTTGAACCGCGATGCTTAAAGAAAGAGTCCCGTGTATCCAGACTCTTCTGGCTCATTGAGTTCATGGTTAACAGTAGGCCCCTGACTTATGTACCGCTTGACCATGTAAACAATTTACCCCTAATACCGACTTTCTTCTGACTAAGTCACTTGGACAGTTTTCTGAGCACAACTTCTATGACGAGGCTAGCAAGATACAGGTGCTGGCTGACTTAATGTGGTGGAGATGGGTTAACCTGCCGACACTAACACAACATGACAAGTGGTTTAGAGTAAAAGAACCCCTTGCTGAAGGGGATCTGGTGATAATTGCTGAATACCAGATGCCACGTAACATGTGGTTTGGTTACGTGGTATTGTTTGCAAAACGTACCCTGGTAGTGTTGGTCAGGTGCGGGTTGTGGATGTTATGACAGGACCTGATGTGACTGGACAGCGACGACTCTACAGATGACTTGCGACAAAGCTGTGCAAGTCAGACGTCTGCCGCTCCTCATCTTAAGTATTTATTTATTTTATTTTTACGATTTGAACACCATGATAGGGTTTGATAGAATGACGTTTTATATCGACATTTTTTTTCCAAAAATATTAATTGTTTACTTTCAAGACAAGCAGGTTTGATTTCACCACAATTTCGATTATAATACATTTAAACTTGCAATTGTGATTCACTAAAAAGAACACAAGAAAATATACTATTTTTCATTTTATTTTTACCACTCCGAATTCTGGGTTGGAACTCAGTCGTGACCTAATCTTCACATTTTTTTTTTCAAGTTTTGGGAATATGGTAGAAATGTAGCAGCACACCAGCCGGGCTATTGCGTATCTTTGGTGGTAACCATAACGAACACCATTTATTGATTTTATCCAATGACGTGCGTGGCATGACGATGACCATTCGTGAGCCCTGATTGGATGAAATTCATAAATGGTGTTTGTTACAATTACCACCAAAGTTACGCGGTAGAACCCCAGGATCCTCCGAAACCAGTCAATTTTGAAAGATTAGGTATAGTTTAGAGTAGTGTTTATTATTATTATTATTTTAGTATACTTAATTTAGTTGTTTACAGGTGAAAATAATTTGGCGGTTAGATCATTTTTGATCCAAATAAAATTCAACTTTTTCAATAAAAAAAAACAGCAAACATTTTAAAGTTTAAACCATCCAAATGAATGACTGCTAGGGCTAAGTTCGATTTCGTCGGTAGGTTTGGTGAGAGGCTGACTGGCCTTCCCTCTGGAAGTCACGCTTTCTGGTCTCTTGCCAAAGCTGCTGAAGGAAACTTTTGCCAGTCGTCCTTGCCACCACTCCGTAAGCCGGACGGAAACTTGGCCCATAGTGCAAAGGAGAAAGCTGACCTTTGCCTCGAACTCGACTTTGGATGACAGGGGCGCCACACCGCCTACCATCGCGTAGTGTGCTAGCTCCATGCCGGAGATAAGCATTACCCAACGGGAGGTCCGGCGGGAACTGCTTTCTCTGGACATCCATAAGTCAAGTGGGCCAGACGGCATACCGGCAGTGGTTCTGAAGCGGTGTGCTCCTGAATTGTCTAGTATTGATGCGTCTTTTCGCACTTTCCTACACCAAAAAGGAAGTCCCGTCTTCGTGGAAGACTGCCCACGTGCACCCAAAAAGGGCGACAGATCATTCCCGACGAACTGGAACAGGCCTATCGCCATCACCTCCCTTCTCTCAAAAGTCATGGAGCGTGTGATCAACACGCAGCTTTTGAGATACCTGGAGGATCACGAGTTGTTGAGCGACCGACAATATGGCTTCCGCCACAGTCGCTCAACTGGTGACCTACTTGTGTATCTCACGCACCGTTGGCCCCTTAGTCTGAGGAGAGACTTTGCCTCCTTATGTGTGTTCTACCGCTTGTATAACGCAGAGTGTTCTAAAGAATTGTTCGACTTGATGCCCACAGCTACTTTCCACCATCGCAACTCTCGCAATCGACGGGGAGTTCATCCTCACATATTGAAACCAGAATTGTTTCGAATTGCGCGGGCTCAGATTGTGGAATGAGCTCCCCGCCGTGGTTTTCCCATTGGAGTACATCATGGGGTTCTTCAAAAAGAGTGTGAAGAGATTTCTTTAGGGTCGGCAACGCGCGAGTGATGCCCCTGGTGTTGCAAGCGTCCATAGGCTACGGTAACTGCTTACCATCAGGCGGACCGTATGCTTGTTTGCCACCTTAGTGGTATAAAAAAAAAACCAAATCGCATAAGCCGTTACCGAGTAATCGGTGAACGTACATAAATAAAAATTACATACGCATCGACTATATACAGGGTGTAAGGGACATCGCCGCACAAACGGATACCATGGGTCCAGGACATGATTCTGGACTCCCCCATGTTGGAATTTTTCGTCGGTTTTTCTCAAATTTAAAAAAAAAATAAGTTTTTTTTACTTTAGACTGTTCATAATCGTTATTCTTACCTAACCCAAAGAGATTTAAAATAAATAAGTTATTAATTCATTACTTTCACTAAAAGTAGCAATGTAAATAAAACTAGAAACGGTGTCTTATGGCGATATTCGCCTGCAGTCAGCGACATACTACGTAGGCACAACGTTATCGCGCGTTTAAATCGCGGTGTTCACAATACATTGCGCGCTCGAAAATGACAATTTCTATAACCGATCATTAGCGAGGTGAATGCCTTTCACAATTTGATTAGTGGCATTAGGTGTAGCCTTTTCGCGAAGTTTGCGTTACCATGCAAAATACACCCTGTATATATATGAAAAAAGGAGGAGGTTCTCCTCCTTTTTTTAAATCGGTTAGTAAAACTACATTTCCAAGAGTAATGTTACTACCTAGGTATAAAAATTGTAAGTCCACTAAGTGGTCGTGAACTGGTATAATCACCCTACGTAAGATGATTAAATAAAACCAAATTATGGATAAAAATCTCTAATAAATTATAATATATTTTTTTTAATATACAAATGACCAAAACATTTTTTTTTCTTAATGATTAGTACCTATTCATTGGGTACATAATGTGGACTGCGTTTCTAAGACGAATAAAAAGTCACGGTGTATTTAGTAGTTGTGTTTACGGTTGGGTTTGTTCCCGGGAATAAACCCAACTTCGAGTAAATTTCCAATTTGGTGGGAAAAACCCGGGAATTTTCCCATTGGCTGGGAAAATACTCAAATGGTCACAGTTACTAGATTTTGCGTAGGTATAGCGAGAGACACCTTAACAAAATCGTTTGAATAACATTTAACAAGATTTCTATTAGGGTTATACCATGATATACACATATATCATACAATAAATAATATAAATTTACCCGTATTTTTCCATTCTTTCCCGTATTTTCCCGTATTTTTTTTTAGTTGTGTTGTTCATTTTCTCGTTCAAAAAGAAAGTCCGTAAGTAAATGATGCATCGTCAGTTAGAGGACTATGGAAAGTTGGTTCAAAATTTGATTTAGGCCCGGTTTCAATAAACAAAAACGAATCGTTTTGCTTACCAATGGTAGGTTTTTTTATTGCCAAACTGGGCATATAGATCATTTCATAAGCTAATTTTACCTGTGATAGCTACTTCCATATGGGAGGGTCTGATATGCAAAGCTTTGAGGTCTTTGCTTCATTTTTAGTAAAGATATAAGAGTCTTAATTTTAACAAATCTTAACTGATACCGGTCGGTAAATTATTGAAACCGGGCCTTAGTTGTCCTGAACCTACCCAGAACCTAACAACTAACAAATGAAAGTAAATAAAAGAAAAAAGAATCCCTTCAACTGTGATTTTAAAATTAATTAAATTGACTAACATTTTAATCAAAATTTATCCTTAAAATAATACCATTATAATCTAAAATAGTGTACCTACCCAACCTACTTATAGTAAGCTGTGCTAATGCGTTCTGTACCTACCTACTTGTGTGGCGACAAGCACAGCTACAAGTCTCGCTCGATCAAGTAAAATACAAATTGTGAGCGCGGTCATCCAATCTATACAATTCTACTTATATCTACACATATTCCGTATCTGTCGTCAACAAATCCATCTATCGTATTGCTAAACAACGCCATCTATTTATAGTGTTATCATGTAATGCATGGATTTTACAGTAAGACGATATTAGCGCTCCCGTGTCTTTTTTTGGCGACTTATATCATACTCAAAATTAAGCGCCATCTAGGTTTAATACGAAATTTCGGCAAAGTTCCGAGACACGCTCAAATGTATGGGGCTTGTCACTCTAGACACTTTACTCTATGGTACCTACTAAGTAACATTTAGCTACTTCTAGCATCTTTTTTGGGTAACATAATCTGACAATCTAGCAACTTTTTGCCAGATGTCTAGCTACAGCTAGTACAGCTTTTTAATGTCACCGACAGTCACCGTATTTTTGTGAAAAGCCATAGGTACCTACGTAGTATCCCCTTTAGTAGTTTGTGGTGAAAAGCTAAAGCTAGCAGTTGGCAACACTGACAATCAAGCGAAGCCAAAAGTGGGATTCCTTGGCGGGAAATTGAAAAAAGCGCACGCGGAAAAATTTGAAATTACATTTTGTAATTTTTTTTTTTATTGTGTAAAAGAATAAATTCACTTTTAATTAATACCAAAAAAAATAAAATGGATGGGAATGAGGGGGGCGGGGACAACCCGCCCAACTCCTCCAAGCGGCTTCGGACTGATGAAGTGAATGATGATAGCGGTGGCGGTGAGCGTTCTGATGTACTTTATGTGCCTTATTATAAACCTAATTATAAAAGACAGTATCCAGAAAACTCAAATAAAACAGAGTTTAAAGTTTTTGTTGAGCATATCAACCATAAAGATAGATTGGGCAATAAAAGTCCTATATATCTCAATCATATTTTCACGACGGATGTTAAAGGTGTGATGGCAATACAGCGATTGAATGCAAATAAAATAGCAGTAATTTTCAAACAATATAATACAGCAAACAACTTTCTAAATAACACTGCATTCTTAGAAAAGTACAACGTAAAGGCTTACATACCGGCTACCCAAATAGAAAAAACTGGCATCATAAGATTTGTCCCAGCAAATATCTCAAATAAGGACTTATACACTAAGTTGAGTTCCATTTACGAAATTATCTGTATACGACGATTCACAAAAAAAGTAGGACGGGACAGAGTTCCTCTGCAAACAGTCAGTATCACTTTCTTATCCAATATCTTACCTGACAATGTACAATATGATCTATTCTCATACAGGGTATTTGAATATATCCCACCGCTGCAACAATGTTACAAATGTATGAAATTTAATCACTCGGCTAAAATATGTAATGGCAAACAGAAGTGTTCGATCTGCTCTGGTGAACACTTTTACAAAGATTGTGATAAACCTAAAGAGATATGTTGCGCTAATTGCCAAGGCCCACACCTAGCAATAGCAAGAGAATGTCCCATTAAATTAAGAAAAATAGAAGAAAAGAAAAGTAAAATAACATACGCGAGTATCGCACAAACAAAGTCGATCGAATACCCTGCATTGCCATTGTCTAAGAGCCAACTTGTAAATCCCCCTGTAAATAATGTAAATATTCCAGTAAATACTGAAAAGAAAAATGTTAAAAAAAATGTTAATAAGAAGCCTGCTGCACAGGCGCTGAACCCACAAGATCACCCTATGGACTTCATTGCCCAGGTTATAGCTAATAAAGAAGTACGAGCGGCCCTAGTAAAAACATTGGTAGAGATTGGTAATAAGTCTGATCCCACCCCAATTACTTCATTATTCATTGAAGAAATATTAGTTAAAAATTTATCCCCATAATGGATTTAAGTCCCCCTAAAACGTCCCAATTACGGATTGCGCAGTTTAACATCCAAAGTGCCAATAGTAAAAAGCCCTTATTAATTAAGTTTATGCTAGAACAAAATATTGATGTATGCTTGCTTAATGAAACTTGGTTTAAAGACCATCACAATTTTAGAATCCCCGGTTATAATCTCCATTCCAGAACATCTAAGAATCCTCACAATGGTGTAGCAATATTAATTAAACCAGAGACTAAATACAATATTTTAAACACAACATTCTATGAGGACATTCAAACTATAGCTATGTCAATATCTACCGAGCGTGGCAGTGTGACTATACTCTGCGTATATTGTCCTCCTTCCAGTGGGCACATAAGATTGCATAGACTGCGCAATATAATTCGAGACCTACCTAAACCTATTTTTATAAGTGGTGATTTTAATGCTCACCATATTGCATTTGGTTGCCTATCTACTAAGGGCCGCGGACAAGATTTATATGATGTTATAGATGAGTGTGATTTGTGCATCTTAAATGATGGCAGTTTCACTACAGTGAACCGTCCTAGAACCAACGCTTCAGCCATTGACGTCACCTTTGCTAGCGCATGCTTAGCACCGTTATGCGAGTGGTCTGTGCATGATGATTGTATGGGAAGTTACCATTATCCAACTATAACCGAAATATCTCTATCCATACAAAAATACCAAATTAACCCTCCCATTGATAAATTTTTGTACAAAAGAGCTGATTGGCGCCAATATAATGAACTTTCAAAAAATGCGTTTGGCGATTTTACAATTAATCAAGTAGACCCACTCTCTTCCTATACCGATTTTTGTATACGTCTTGAGTCCCTTATGCAAATAGTTGTTCCAAAGTTCACTAAGTCTGCCCACTTTGCTAGCAGACCTCCAGCACCTTGGTGGAATGAGGTTTGCGAACAAAGTGTAATAGCATCCTATAATGCTTTGAAACTGTACAGAAGTGATTCTACAATAGATAACTATATAAATTATAAGAGACTTGATGCATTAAAAAAGAGAACCATTTCTGAGCAGAAGTCAACTGGATGGAATGATTTGTGCAATACTTTTAATAGAACTACCCCTATAAGCAAAATATGGAACATGATTAAGATTTTTAAGGGTGTTAAGTCTAGCATTAGATCCCATAAAGATGAGTTCATACCTACCTTTTTAGATAAACTGTCTGATAATAGTGGTTTAAAAGAGACTAGTAACTTAATCAACTATTTTAACAGTAACAATAATAATAGCAATTCAAAATTTTTATTGGAACCATTTACATGGAATGAATTCACATCAAGTCTACAATCTAGGCGTAACTCAAGTCCAGGTCTAGATAACTTTCCATATATTGTAATTAAAGAACTCCATACATCTGTTCAGCACCTCTTTCTTGACATTCTTAATGCTTTATGGCTCAAACAAATTATCCCTGAATCATGGAAAACACAGTGTGTTATCCCAATACTGAAGCCTGATAAATCTCCAGAACAGTCCAGTTCGTATCGTCCTATATCTTTGTCCTCATGTCTCGGTAAACTATTCGAAAATATGATTAAAGTCCGTCTGGACTGGTTTGTAGAGGCTAATGGTATCATCCCACATGTGCAGTATGGTTTCCGTCGTGGGCGTAGTTGCGCTGACAGCTTCATGTCACTCATCTCAGACCTGAAACGTGCAAATAATTTAAAATCACACACTGTTTGTGTATTTTTAGATGTCCAAGGAGCTTTTGATAATGTCGACCCAGGTATCTTGGTCAACATTATGTCTGATGTGGGTATACCTGGTCTACTATGTCAGTGGATCTATAATTATTTAAATGATAGAACCTTATATGTTAAGTATAATAACATCTTACATGGTCCTAGAAGTGCATCGAAAGGCACAATGCAAGGCGCCACTCTTTCACCATTACTATATAATTTGTACACATGTGAAATATGTAAATTTGTAAATACTAGTGAAGTAAATATTTTGCAATTCGCAGATGACATTGTTTTGTATAGTAGCAGTCAGAACTTGCAAGTTGCTATAGATAATATGAATAGAGCATTAAATCAGTTGAGTCTATACTATAATGATAGATTACGTTTAAAGATCAATGCTACAAAAAGCAGTTTAATGATTTTTGGTGATGATGATCCATCTAGTGTTATTTCGTATTGTGGAGAATCTATAAACAGAGTACATTCAAAGAAATTCTTAGGAATCATCATAGACCAAAAACTGACTTTCGAAGAACATGTTCGGTATATTTCTAAAAATGCTTTAAGAGCTATTAACATAATAAGATGTCTGGCTGGAGTGTCATGGGGTGCTGACCCCAAAATATTGTCTATTCTATATAAAGCTATTGTGAGAAGTCATTTTGACTATAGTTCTTTGGCATATATGAATAGCTACCATGCCAAAAAATTAGATATCCTGCAGAATAAATCTCTGAGAATAATATCGGGTGCAATGTGCTCAACTCCCATAAGGGCCATGGAAGTAGAGACTAAAATTATGCCACTGATCTTGAGACGTCTCCTACTTGCCGAACGGTATTGCCTTAAACTACTGTACTCTGATAACATGCAAATTATTAACAAGATTATACCTTGTAGAATCAATGTGTCAGGTCCTTTAGCAACTGGTGAGAGCCTCCTTGTTGGTAACTCCCCAATGTTGTATCACATTTTTCTGGAAATTGAAAACAACAGCTATAAACTCAAAAAACAGTGCCCTTGGCCCTGCTATTCTTCCCAGTTCAAAAGCATAATGCACCCAATTACAGTAATAGATTCAATTACAAATAATTCAGAGATGTTGCAATTTTTATCAGAAAATAATTACTACACTTTATATACAGATGGTAGTAAGGGTAAGGATTATGTGCGCTGTGCTGTGTATGATCCTCAAAAAAATTCTTCTCAGAGTTTTCTTTTGCAGAATGTTTGTACAATATTCACCGCAGAAGCCTATGCAGTATATCAGGCTCTTCTGCAAATTGGAAATGTAGATAATTGTAAATATTTTCTAATTGTAACAGATTCTTTAAGTTTTATAAGAGGATTGAGCTATTTAAAGATTCACTTTAAAACTAATTTCATTCTGTACATAATTAAAGAATTGTTATACAAATATTATCATACAGGGAAACTAATTTCATTTATGTGGGTGCCCTCTCATAGAGGAATCACTGGAAATGAAATGGCCGACAAAGCCGCTTACGGAGGAGTAAATGCACTCGATGTCTCCGATACTATGTATGTACCTATGACTGATTATTTGAGTAATGTAAGGCTAGCTATAAGTATGTTATGGGAGCAAATGTGGAAGAAAGACCAAGAAACGAAAGGACGGTGGTACGGTAGCATTCAAGAAAACTTACCAGTAAAGCCATGGTATGATAGCCTGCAAAGAGCCAGTCGTGATTTTATTACCACCATAAACCGACTACGTTATGGACATAATAAAGCACCATCACACCTAGCAAAGTTAAATATAATTCAAAGCAATGTCTGTACATTTTGCGGAGTTGAAGAAGGAACAGTGGACCACATTATATTCAGCTGTCAAAAGTTCCTTATTGACAGATTGGTACTCGCGAGTGAACTAAGTGAAGTGTGGCAAAATAATTATAGTGATTTTTCTTCCCGCCCGCCGCCGCTTAAAGAACTATTAAAAGACATTAAAACTTATAAACCAATATTTAAATACATTAAAAATACGGTGGTAAAAATATAAAACTGAAAATACAAAATCTGAAAAGTGGTTCCGGAATAATAAAGTCGTGGCTTAAAGGTCTTAGTAACCAGGCCATCAAATCCCAAAAAAAAAAAAAAAGAAGCCAAAAGTTTTGTGATTGTTTGATAATGATAACATTTTATCACTTCGTGTTATTGTTTTTTTTAATATCATATAGGCTTTATCATTGACGCTCACTTACTGCCAACAGCTGATAAAACTGACTTCTTTATTTCGCTTTCATTAACTAAGATGGATACATCAGGAACTCTCAAATTCGATAAAAAAAAAGTGAATACTGATCTTGCAGTGGTAAGAAACATTTTTGAATAAATTCAACATCCCTGAAAGTTTAGTTACTATGTGTGCTATGCTAACTATCGTAGTTTTTAAAAATTCCTGTAATTCTTTGCAAAAATATGGCTCATATTATGTTAAAATGATAATATGGGGTCAAAGACTAGCGAGTATATAATCTTATCTTATGTTCACTCACATCCAAACTAATACAGATAACTCAAAAATAAATTATAGATGCAGAAGTATGTTTAAGTTAGTTAATTTGCCAATTACATGGCAAATACTGACTGGATTTGGATGATATTTAGCATTTACATAGATCATTCCCTGGAAAAAAACAGGATACTTTTGGTGATAGGTACTTTAATGGTGTTATTGAAGTTTGTAAAAAATAAGGAGATGTATTAACTATTACCTTTTTAATTTTTAGAATGTTTGACTATATTTAACTTGGCTAAGTTGTACATTGACGCCCAACGATTTGGGAGCTCATTTTTTTTTTACAGGAAGGTTATATTATTAGAAGGCTCTACACAAAGTTTCAAATTGCGGAAGCAACTGGTTTAAGAGAAAAAAAAAACAAAATCGTGAAAAACTATGCAATATTTTGTCACTATCGTCATTTTGACACACCACTGTCACGTTTCGTTTCATGTAAGGAACACTAAAATGTATAATTTTTTTTTTTAAGTCTGATTACGTAAAAAAAAACATACCTATTTACTTAGGTATTTTTCATGTCAATTTTTATCATTTTACATATAATAATCTACTTTTAATTAGTACTTTTACCAAAAACATGTAAATAGTGTGTAAATAGTATTTACCGACATAGTGAAACCGAACGTAATAGCCGGCGAGCGCTAGTTACAAGTTTATGCACATTAAAAGGATAATAAAAAACAAACTGATTGGTTAGGTTAGGTTTGAACTTTGTAAATACCGCGCTAGATAGAAGTTTATGCAAAATAAAAAGGATCCACAGGTCCAAGCAGCAATTGACCCCCCCCCCCCATTGACCTCAGACCCAAAAGGTGAATGAACCTTTTTCTCTCCTAGACCACTAAGACCACCAGACACCGTGAAATGGGGGGGGGCGTAAAATGGGGGGGGGTGGGGGGGTCAAAATTTGGATTAAACTTCCCCCATTTTTAGGAATATTCTCCCCATAATCCGATGTTAGCACAAGAAAATTCGACATTTTTGTGAAAAATTAAAATCATCATATCTCAAAAAGGGGGAGGGGGCGCAACTTTTCCTTCACAGGGGGGATTCTAGACCTCCCCCCTCACCCCCTCACCCCCTCCCCACCCTCCCCCCCCTTAAATCGATGGGCGTCAATGTACATTCCTACCTTTAACTTTATATATTTTTTATTTTCAATTATTTTGTTTTGTTGTTGTTATTAATATACTTATCAGCTAAAATAAGGGGGCATCCTAATATTACGTGAGGCGTTTAAGGAGGTAGATGGGGGTCTTGGCAAATGTCACTTAATTTTTTTCAGCAAGAAACTAAAATTGTGAGAACACGGGTAAAATTTTCGAATTTTTGTAGCTCCTTTTAGTATTTTATTGTTTAACATTTTAAATGTGATTCTTGATATTCAAAAAAATATATAAATTATTAAATATTGTTGTTTTTAAATAAATCTAAAGCAAACAAGCACTGATTAACCTATTTACGCAAAAAATATACATAGGTATTGAAAAATTTCACGTGAGTGAGTGAGGTGAGGGGGTCGAGCCAAATCTCATGACATGTCACCAAGGGGGGAGTCAAAAAATAGCCAAAATCGCCTCACGTAATTTATGGATGCCCCCTTAAATAAAAGCATTGCCACTGCATCGTAATGCCTATCCTAATGTTCATGCCACCTCTCCAGTTGCAAGTAGTATCAATTAGGGGATTGGAGACCTTTTTGAATATATAGCTTATAGTCCCCAATTCCAAGTCTCAACCTCAAACATTTTTGTTTTATTTCAGAAATATTTAGAAGAAAACAATGAATTTTATCCTATTTTAAATGATTATAAAAGTTCTGATTTTAAATGTTCAGATTATGTCACTGATAATTTCTCATACAAGTTATATTCAATACCAAAAAGTTATGAAGAATTGAAACGGTGCTGCATTGCTTGGAATTTTCAGTCACAATATCATTTGAGAAATATACTTATAAAATTATCAAAGGTTGTTGAAGAAAATGCAGAGTTATTCGCTCAACTTGAGTATATAACTCGTAAAATTCCTGTAGATGATACTAAAAGTCAAATGTGGTTGATTGCACAAAATCTTTTATGCTGTGGAAAACAGGAAAACTGGAGACTTGATGTTAGTAATGAAGATGGTACGTAAGACCTGGAGCCTATTTTAACTAATAAAAGAAATGCACATTTAGTTGTATGCAGCATATTGCACGTAAACATGCATGCATGTAAACTGTAGATAAATTGTGACCAGGGTGCCTAGACAAGATGGTTGTCGACAATCATCATCGTTAGTAAACGGTCAACCTTTGTATGGGATTGACATTTCAAATCGAAATATCAAGTAATTTTTAACAATCTCTTATGTCAATCTCATACAAAGGTTGATTGTTTAGTAACGATGACGATTGTCAGCAACCATCATGTGTAGGCTGTACCATTAGTACAGTTCACAATTTATCGACAGTTTACAATCTCGCTTGATACATTATTAGGTAAACTAACGGTTATCACAAAAATTTCTACTCGCATATGACGTCATTGTGCTCTACACAATGACGTCATATGCCTACGAAAAATCGATTTTTCAGCTTCTTGTCTCCTAAGGGGTTAAAACGGGAATTTATTTAATGTAATGTGTATTATTTTAGATATTTACTATTCTGCACTGCCTATGGCTGCGGACACCCCTCTCCTGTGCCTCGGATGTGTTGCACAAAAATCAGAAGAGAAAGGATGTCTTCTCATTTTAGCAACCAAAGAAACTGCAGTTGTTTGTCATTTGTTCACTAAACTATGCCATGATGTTGGGTATGAAAATTTTACTAATTATTATAATTAAGTGAACATTGATTTAATAGAAATTATAAAACTTCTCATTGTTTATTTCATTAATTTTTTTTACTTCATTTGAGACCAAAATCCTGATTTATCTGTAAGAAGAGCAATTTTCATTTGTGTACAGTAACCGGCATGAGTCGTGAGCACAAAGTGACACCTGCGCAGTAGTTAATTTTTCGGTCTGTTTGGCAGAATGAAGAAGGCCCCCCCTTCTTCACGATTGGATCGTCAGTCGATGCTCGTCGTCTATTGGATTTTGCGTGTCATTTGGCTACTGTAATTTGACCAAAAATGTATATGCGCGAGCTTGCCCCCACTACTGCCTATCTGTGCTCACGACTCGTGCCTTATACTGTACCTAACTCAAACATAAGCTAGCAAACACATCTAAAAAATTATAGTTAATATACTGTGATATGTTTCAGATTAAATGGAATCAATTTTGTGTTTATGGAAAATATTCCAGAAAATCTACACCAAGGGAATCCCAAAGCAAATATTGAGCATATGACGGGTAAGGCCATTTAAATTGTTGTTAGATTTAGAGACTTATTATATCTATAGTCTAATCATGAATACACTGTAGTAAACTGAAGTTTACTGTGATACCAGTCCTACTAGGTTGCTTGAAAACTCCAACAGTAGGTTGACCACTAGCCTACCTCCACCGAGCCGCAGTGGGCACGCGTGGTGGAGTATCTGCACATTCCCGCGCACTTTGTGAATGAAGGTCTGTGCTCAGCACTGGGATATTAAAGGCTTACGATGATGAAGCAGATTGAGTACTTCCACCATTCCGAGTATATAGCGCTCGCGCTCCACTCAGGCCGGCCAGTGAAGGGGTGCCAGAGGCGGAGCATAGGTACCGCTACGGGAGATCTTGGGTCCATAGTGTCACTACTCACTAACAGCTCACCACAAGCTGTCCTACGGCTTTGTTTATATTATTATTAGCTGCCCGGCGCAACTTCGTTCGCGTGGTGCTACCCTACCCTACCCTATTTGTGAATCTAAACCATCCAGGGCGAAAAATTTCATTCAAATCGGTCCAGCCGTTTAGGAGGAGTTCAGTGACATACACACGTGCAGAAGAATTTTATATATAAAGATAATAATTGTTTGTACCCGGATTCATGCAAATTAATGCTTCAGTTTGACGAGTATGTCCCGTTCCAACGCAATATAATTATTTCTCATGCAGAAAGTTAACATTTGAGTATTTTACCTAAGTTTGGTTAAACACACGACATATTGATTTCAATTTATCCAGGTTCTACAGGAGTAATAACCGAAAAAGCTGATTTAGATTCTGCTGTAGATGTCTTCCTCACCACAACAACGATGGTGAGTCAGAATAATACTCCTATTTTATAATTGAAGCAATTTGTACGTCCACGGTTAATGGCCCTGCCTGTCACATATACTCGGACTTCCCACACATTAGCAATACCAGAAGATTGCCTAGATAATAAGTGTCCGACTGAAGTTAGATTTCTGGCCGAGTCTAAGCCGGTTAATCGGCCATCACCACAACCACCCTCAAAAATTCAGTTTCATGATAATCTAAATGACCAAAATAATGCTTTTTTAAGTTTATAAAGACTGTACATAAATAACTTATCGAGATTCGAGATGATTAACAACTTAACTTCATCAAAAATAATAATAATATCTCCCGCATTCGTAGCAGTTCAATCAATTTCGGTGTTTGCGTTTGCGACATTTCTCTATAGGAATTGGCACAGTGCCTCTACCGGAATACTAATGGTTCTAATTTCTCCCATAGAAATTTATAGTTAACGCAAACGCTTTGGTAAGCATTTATTAACGTCAATTCTTTACACTCGAGGTACAGGCGTATTGTGTTGGAAAACCATTAGTTTCTAAGACCGTCCGACTGAATCGTTAGGCTTAAGCTGGACTTAAAAGTATTGAACTATGTGTTTAAATTTATTCCTATTTCAGTCACCGTGGAGAATACGCCGAATTCTTGTCCAAGAATGCATTTACGACGACTTCAAGAAAGTCGTCGAATGGAAATGTGGTTTGAAAAATACAAAGCCAACCGAACTATCAATAATATATCAAAAATTATGCGCCAACGTTTTCACATACGACGAGAAACTACTGCTAATAGACTACGCAGGTCCCGAACCGTCGGCCAAATCAGATCCACGACTTATTTTCATCGAAGCTTATAGGACGACAAAAGAGCTGATTTCCCTAATAAAATCTTACAATGTTCCTTATTTGTCGTTGTGGTCCAATCATATATCTGAAGCGAATGAGGTAGCGTTCAACACTCAGGTACCCATTGTTTGGATTAACGACTTTGGGAGGTTCCATGGTCCGCCTAAAGTCTCCCAAGCGATATACTCTAGAATTTTCATGATAGAACAAAACGCAGTCAACATTTCTGACTTTGATATTGTCGGTGCACATAAGTCGTGGATCAGTCTCACTTTAGAAAAGCGACGTAAAATTATGTTGAAGACATTAGAAAAATTCATATCGGAACACGAAAACGAAATAGATGTATCCCCTTTATGGACCTTACAAAATGCGTTAATCAATTGGGATTCTGATGAAATTTTTGTGTCCAAAGATAACATGTGCGTATGTATGAATATTCCAGTTGGTATTGTTTATGCTGAGAGGTTTATGAATAGCGTGCCGTTTTTAAGATCGGTTGTAAGTGGTAACGGGGTGATATTCAATGGTATTTATTTTCTTGTGTCGTTTATACCTTTAGTCGAGGCATTTCAAACTGCCGGGGTACCTGTTACTTTAACCGGTGGCATTGGGGATACCAGGTTGAGCGACAAGGTGGTTTGTGATCAGAAATTTGTGACAAGAGTAGTTTGGACGAATTTTGAATCAATTTTTGCAAACTGAATACTACTACCTACTAAACTAGGAAGACCAAAAAAAACATTTTTACTTTTTATGTTTATTATTAAATATTTAACTGTTTAATTGTTTAGTTATAAAATATGATTATTTTACCCGAATTTTCAGCCTGTTATGTTTCGTTTGTTATGTACGTGTTTGAGATTGAGCCATAAGTAATTGCTATTACTCTTATCGACTATCTAGTTAGTTTGATCGAGCACAAAGAGGCACCTCCGTTTTTACAGCAAGTACGGTCAACAACATAAGTAGAACAAATCCACAATTTACAAAATCTGTTTAATCATTCCGAAAGGGCGGCGCCACTATCGACAATATTGCCAGCTGACATTTTCAAGCGAGAGCTTTAGTTGGTGGCACTGTAGGTACCTACTTATGTTGTTGACTGAACCTTGTTCTGAAAAACCTAAAATGTTGAGATTAATTTTTATAACCCGTTGGCTCGCGCGTACTATAGAAAAAAAAAAGGCAACTGTACCTCTACCATGAGTTTCCTACACTACCGTAATCTACACTCACTAGCGACTATAGTGAATATTTTGTATGCCGAGCACCGCCTCTACTGGACACTTTTGGAAGCATTTCATACAAAATGTTTCACCGTAGTCGCTATTGAGTGTAGATTACGTTAGTGTAGAAAGCTCATAGTAGACGTACAGAATAACTTCCTGCTAGGTACTGTTTTTCCGAAATATCTTTTTTAATGGGCTAGATGAATAAAAAATCTATTTAGTCCGTCTTTTACATTATCACGTAATTTTCGTTTGTTAATTAAACAAAAAAATAAGAAGATATCGTGTGTTGAAGTTCCGCGTAACGTCACGTAAGAGTACACTTTACTCTAAAGTGACGTCACGAGCTTCCACTCCCGAACTTTGCCTCGCTTTATCTTTGTAATTTTTTTATGATTTGGTATAGCAAAAAATACGTGTCTAATTTTTTGATAATCTGACGGACTAATTATTGTTTTTTTACCTAGAAATCATCCCTATTATTTAAAACTTTGTCCAATTCCTTGATTTAAATTAGTCATGAACCTAGTAGGTTCATGTCTATGTATGGTCTGAGTCCTAACTTGATCTTAAAAATGGTGCTTTATTGTTAAGCGTTAGGAAGTGTTACTTCATTGTTAGGGCCAGGGAGTCCCTAACTTTTTTGTAGGTTCATGATATAGGTATATTTTTTTTTAAAGAACAAATAGCCATACTAAGTAGTGTATGTGTTTACCAAAGAGGATCCATAAATTTTATTTGTTAGTTAACTTAGAAGGATAGTTATTTTAGTACCTAGTGCATAACATAACATCCTACTGTATCATTAGTTATAAGTTTTGTATCAAATTGTATTGATTAATTATAAATAAATACTGTTTACGGACATATAAACAAGGTTTTTATTCGCGATTAGTTAAGAAATCCTATTATCCTGATAATATAATGCGAAGCTATGTTTGTATATTTGTTATAGCTCTACTAGCTAACGAAAGGACATATGGAATGTATTTTCATGAAATTAGTTGCGTTAGCTACTGGATTAGAAATATACTGGAGTGCACTTTCATCAAACGCAGCTAAAACTGCGAGGCTCAAAAAGGCTGTAAAGTTAAGCGTTTGTGCTCCTTATAGAGTACTAGCTGTCCCCCGCGGTTTCACCCGCGTTCCCGGGATAAAATATAGCCTATGTCCTCCATACCATAGGCTATCTGCATGCCAAATTTCATGTTGATCCGTTGAGTAGTTGAGGCGTAACAAACAAACTCACTTTCGCATTTATAATAGGTATTAAGTTAGGATGAGGCACGAGTCATGAGCAAACCTGCGCAGTAGTTAATTTTTCGGTCTGGCAGAATGAAGAAGGGGGGGAGCGCCGAGCTGCACACGATTGGTTCGTCAGTCGATGCTCGTCGTCTATTGGATTCTTGCGTGTCATTTGGCTACTGTAATTTGGCCAAAAGTGTACATGCGCGAGCTTGCCCCCGCTACTGCCTATCTGTGCTCACGACTCGTGCCTCTTAGTGGACCTATCTACGCTCCATAATCAAAGAATATTATAATCACTACGTGTCCATAACTAAATGTGCACGGGTGCGTACCTTCAAAGGTATACATTTTAGGTAGGTCCTTGTGGAAAATAGGCAATGTTTGAAGGATTTTATTGATCGAGCCTTTCCCAACCCAAGCTTTTTCTTGTTGGTATAGTTACTATACTCTTTGGTTATAGTTGGCAACACTGCAGTGCATGTGTCAACAACTGTCAGATATGCGAAGAGGGTTAAGTTTTCAAAAGCCGTAAATTATCATATCAATAAATAAGGAAATATGGGGGAATTAACGGTAACTAACTTGTTTGAGTCGCAAACAATTTTCGCGGATCACAAAGACCTCATACACGATGTCGCATATGACTTTTACGGGGAAAGAATGGCTACATGTTCCAGTGACCAATACGTGAAGGTATGTTTTTCCATGTATTTCACATTATTATGGGCTACTCAGTGTCGACCTGGACCTTATATTTAGCTCAGGCCTGCGGATTAAATTGCATTCTCGATATCAAAGTATCTGTACATCTCTGGGCTCGCAGTCCAAACTACCTCTCTTGTAAATTTTGGACCTTTTTGAGTTGTTTATACGTGAAACGTTTAAACTATCGCAATTATAAAGGAAGAATTGTCATATGTAGTGTAAAAAGCGAGTCTGAAGAATATTATAATGAGAACTGAAAGAAAAGTTAAATGTCCTAGTACAGTGTTTTTCAATCTGTGGGTCGCAACCCCTAGGGGGGTCACGAAACCTTAGTCGAGGGTCGCCGGTAGAAGGGAAAAGGCAAGGTAGACTTCGCGCAAGGGGGCGTCTAACTTAGGTACCTCTTACTTAGTTGCAAACCTCTCGCGGCTTCTTGCAGACTAATAAGTAAATAAGGTATCAAAATAAAGAAAATCATTATCTTAGTCTTTTAATTTATAAATTCTTTGTCTGTCTGACAAGGGGGTCGCCAGAATTTTTCAACCTGTAAGGGGGTCACGAAATCAATAACATTGAAAAATACTGTCCTAGTAAATTCTTCACACATGATCAACAGTTGATAGGGCACATTGTTGTGTTTAAAAACTATACTAGCCACTGCTACTACTACATTCAAGTGGCCTTCAGTTTAAGCCGATGATAGCTCAGTGGTACTGACATTGGATGCCGAGACAATGGTCCCGGGTTTGAATCTTACAACATCATGAGGAAACCATAAAGTCAAAGTCAAAGCCATTTATACAATTTAGGCAATTCAGTCACATTTACTGAAGTTACCACCGGTTCGGAACTCGGCCTTCAACACCTTCCGGTTCGGAACTTGGCCTACAAGCCTTCGTACCACGGTGGTAGGGTACTTTGTAGTACCCATCTGGCTGGCTACCACCCTCATGTGGAAAATTTGTCGCCAAGCACATATCGGTGTGTTCCAACAACTGCTCCAGTTCCTTCTAGGCTTTGTGTGCTTACCATGATGAGATTGTAGTCAAACACAGGTCTATACACAGTAAAAATAAAAGAATTTTTAATTTAAATTCCTGCTAATCACAAAACTTGCAATAGTATCTTATCTGTAAAACACTCGTCATACATTTTGCAGGTATGGGATTCAGATGGACGGGGTGGGTGGAGGCTGACGGGCAGTTGGAAAGCCCACCATGGCTCTGTCTGGAAAGTCACATGGGCACATCCTGAGTTCGGCCAGGTCATCGCAACATGTTCCTTTGATCGGACAGCAGCAATATGGGAGGAAGTTGGTATGGTTCATAATTTAGAAGAGCTGGAAATACTTGGCAATAACTCTTTTGAAAACAAGCTTATGATTCATTACGTAACATTTCCATTCTAATCTCACTGACAATAACTGTATGTCCCAGCACAAAAACTACAAAGTAAACTCAAGTATTAAAAGTAAATATCAAAATTTAAGTAGACCAGCCCCCACAAGCAGCACCTGTTCACAAGTATGATGCGTGTGGCAGCATGCAGTCATGCATCGCCCTTCATTCATATCTTGTTTTTGTACTAAATAACTAGGTACAAAAATTATTCCAAACCAGTATTTCTTTAAAATTTTAAAATGAGTTTGTAAGGTTGCCAGAGCTCATTGGGAAGGGGGAAAGGTCGGTAACGCGTGAACGATGCTTCGTGTGTTGCAAGCGTCCATGTGGCTACGGTAACCGCTTACCATCAGGCGGGCCGTATGCTTTATTACCGACATAGTCGAATAAAAAAAAAGACAAACAGGGTTTTCAAAGAGTCCAGCTTAAATTAATTTATTAAGTTGAGTATGGCAAAACAAAATATGTTTCAATTCAATATTTTCACAAGTGCTCTACTCTCATACCAAAATAGTTTTGTCTCTATTACTCAGTTCTTTCTAACCCCCATAATTCCGTTATCAAAAATTCAAATGTTTGTTTCAGGGGACACCACATCATCAGGATCAGAAAAAGGTCTCAGAACATGGTTGAAACGGTCAAATCTAGTTGATTCACGGACATCAGTTACCGATGTTAAATTTGGTCCAAAACATTTAGGTCTTTTACTTGTTACGTGTTCTGCTGATGGTATAATTAGGTTAGTCACTTTTTGTAGATAAGCTTGCCTGAATTCTGTCTCTGTTATGAGTAAATTTTACCCATGAAATTGGGTCCAGTTGTCAACTAACAGATTTTAAAACACCATATCTTTTTTAGGTTTCTGTACCAAAAGGTTAGAATAGAACTTTTTGTTACTGTCTATAGACATGTGTTTGCAGCCGAGTTCCGAACAGTTAGTAATTTCATTAATTTAATCTTCATAAGTGCCCTTCTGGGGCCTAAATTGAATAAATGACTTTGACTGTGACTTTGATTGTTGACGGGCCAGTTGGTGCAGTTGGTTAAGGTTCACCTTACGCGCCGCAGGTCGTGGGTTCGATTCCCACACAGGACATGCATTTGTGTGCATGAACATGTCTGTATGTCCTGAGTCTGGGTGTAATGATGTATAATAAGTATGTATTTACAAACAAAAAGTAGCATATGTATTATATCAGTTATCTGGATTCCATAGTACAAGCTCTGCTTAGTTTGGGATCAGATGACCGTGTGTGAGGAATGTCCCCAGGTTATTTTTTTTTTTTTAACCGCGAGCAATCGTTTATTGACACACCATTTCAGCCATTTATATCAAAAAGTGATAACTATTAATGTATTTCAGAATATATGAAGCTCCCGATGTAATGAACTTAGCGCAGTGGACGTTGCAGCATGAAATACCAACCAAAGTGTCCATTAGTTGTCTGTCCTGGAATCCTTCTTTGTTGTCAAGGTAATTAGAATATTGTATTTTTTAATACTAATAAATTAATATAATAATCAGAACCCATATAGTATCTATTTGATGTCCATTCGTCAGTCCATCTAACCGTCTGTCCATAGACCGAAAGAGAGCCAGACCATAGAGACAGAATAAAAATAGATAGAGAGACTAGAGTATGTGCCGTGAGCAGCGTTTATTTACTTATTAAATATAGATTCAGTCTACTTTGTAGTTTTGCCGCCGCGCCGGGACACGCAATTGTTGTCAGTGCGATTAGAATGTAAATATTATGTAATGAATCTAAGCTTGTTTTGAAAAGAGTAATTGCCGAGTTTATTGCCGGCTCTTCTCAGCAAATGCAACCTTCCGAACCGGTATTAGAGTATTAGTGTCAGACTTTTCATAAGTGCCTGCGAAGGTCTATTTGAATAAATGATTTTGAATTTTGAATCCATCTATATGCAAACTGCTCACGCTCTGCACAAGGTAATTTTGTTAACACTGTTACTATTAAAATTTACTCTATGGTCCAAACCCTTTTTCCTGATAGACAAAGTCACGAAAGCAAGTAAAGGACAAAATCTGATTTGTAGTTATTATTTGATATTAGAACTCAACACATGCTGGGTATTAGCAAGTAGTCAGTAACTAAATACATTCACCGGCATATAATTTGGTCCAAGCTCGAAATTTCATACAAAATAAGTGTTTTCAGCAAAGATTTTCTCTTCTTTAATTTCTTCGTTCTTCTTTAATTCATTTCTTTTAAAGATAGAAAAGTAAGCATTTAGATAATTCAATTTTGACACTGCTATTTCACGTATACGCCAAAAATATTAATTAGTATGGACAGCGTTAATTTTTTATGATGATTGCAATACATAATTTAACACCAAAATTTACGTTTTCACATTTAAAATTGCAACACCGTCTACAAGCTGTCTCTTATAGCTTTGAAACGATTTCAAATGCAGTGGAAAAAGCTAATATTAAAGTAGAGAGAGGTAGAGCATAGCGTAATATTCGCTCAAAGAGCAGCTCGACTGGGGAAGTACCTCCACCTTACAGAATACCGCAGCCAAATAACTTTATGTTCTGTAAAGTTGTGTTCCTGCGCGTGAGTAAGGTCGCCAGGGCTCATAGGGGAGGGGGGAAAGGTCGGTAACGCGTGAGCGATGCTTCGTGTGTTGCAAGCGTCCATATGGCTACGGTAACCGCTTACCATCAGGCGGGCCGTATGCTTGTTTACCGACTTAGTTGTATAAAAAAAAATATAAATCCTTACCGAAAACACCACTCTTGTATGAAATTTCTAGCTTGGGCCAAATTCAATGTCGGTGGTGGTGAGTGTATGTGTGTGTATGGTCAGGGCAGTGAACCCCCCCATGCTGGCGGTGGGCAGCGACGAGCCCAACACGACCGCCGCCGCCGCCACTCTGCAAACCGACAAAAACACTAACAATAACGGAAAAGTGTTCATATACGAGTAAGTAACACACGTTGACTTAATAAAGTTGAGATACGATGGTCTATAGACACCTCATGCATCATCTATCTCTGTCAGGTACAGCGAAACATCGAGACGATGGACAAGGACAGAGTGCTTGGCCTCTGTGCAGGAACCTGTGAACGATATAGCGTTCGCTCCCAACTTGGGACGGTCATTCCACCTCCTCGCTGTCGCCACTAAAGACGTCAGGATCATCAAGATTGAGCCTCTTGCGTAAGTTACACTTATGAGTATTATACTAACCCACTTATTCATAATCGCTTTTTAACTAAATCAGTGTTGCCCCGTCTCACTCTTTCGATCACCAAATGTCACTCAGATAAAGACTTCGGAATTTTAGCTAATCCACAGGTAATTATGAATAAGGGAGTATATCTACAGGTGTCCTGTAAATAATGGTCCAAATAATAACCTTAGTTGCAATTGCAAGGTCAATAGTCTTTTTATGAGTACTAGGTTTAGATTAAGAATGAATTTTGCTCTCTATGGAGCGGAACATACTGGGAGTACTACTAAACCTACCCCCCCTACAAGATGGAGAGAAAATAAGAAACATCATTTGATTTTTTTTATTTAGTATTACCTTCTAAAATGGACTAGCATACATAACCTAAAAAACTTATTAAGCCTTAGTTTCTGAAAACCCAATCAAATTGAAAGAAATACCCAGGAATTTTGAAAAGTGCCTCCAGTTTAACTTAAATTCACGATGCGCCTAGAAGAGCTAAAACAATTGGCCTCTTCAAGCATCGTCGCGTCGGTATAAATTGACCCGAACGGGTTACAATAGGAGAAAGCTAGTTGTAATTTAAATTTCCAGGGAATCAAATGCGACAGCCCCGGGATCAGGAGGTTGCATCAGGTTCAAGACAGAAGTAATGGCCGCGTTTGAGGAGCACTACTCGTGCGTGTGGCGCGTCTCGTGGAACCTCACCGGGACCCTCCTAGCCTCCTCGGGAGACGACTGCTGCGTCAGGCTCTGGAAAAGTTAGTTATATCTCTTGACTTTTGTCTAGTCGACCATTATTTTTGTATTTAAAATACACCAGACAGTGTTTAAAAAACTGGAAATACTCATGCATATGTAAAAAAGGGGACGTCTGAAGGCCCTTCTGTGATATGTTATCCCTCGGGTAAAGTATAGAAGATGCCGTTTTAGTACTAACAAGTATCGTGTCAAAACACCTTAACAATAACAGTAATCTGAAGACGTTTGTATTTTCCTTGATTTTTCAAAAGCGTTCGATATTGTCTATGTCCCTGTTCTACTCCAAAAACTGGAATGAATTGGAATTAAAGGGTAATGGTTCAACTTGTTTCAAAGTTACTTGAGTAACCGATCCCAAATTGGCAAAATTGGATATTATAGCAGCAAAGAAGAGCTTCTTACCCATAGGGTTCCACAGGGTAGCGTCCTTGGTCCTACACTGTTCCTAATTTACATTAATGATCTGTATAAGAACTTCTTTATTGAAACCAGAATTGTTTCGAACTGTGCGGGCTCAAAGGAGTTTTCTTCCGCGGACGCTCAGATTGTGGAATGAGCTCCCCGCCGTGGTTTTCCCAAAGGAGTACAGCATGGGGTTCTTCAAGAAGGGTGTGAAGAGGTTTCTTCAGGGTCGGCAACGCGCGAGTGATACCCCTGGTGTTGCAAGCGTCCATAGGCTACGGTAACCGCTTACCATCAGGCGGGCCGTATGCTTGTTTGCCACCTTAGTGGTAAAAAAAAACCTAAAATTATAACCTATTCTACTGATACGGCGATACTTATCCATGGCTCCGACAGACCAGAAACGCGAAAACATGCAGTTCTCTTTCATTTTAACTGACTTCAAAAAAAGGAGGAGGTTTTCAATTAGGTTTTTTTTATGTTTGTTACCTCATAACTCCGTCATTTATTAACCGATTTAGAAAACTCTTTTTTTATTTGAAAGGGTACACTTCCCGTTTGGTCCCATTGTCATCAGATCAGGATTTGATTACTTCTTAGTGTACTTTAAAGTCTTAAGTTTTTTTTAAAACAGTTAAATTATATTAAGAGCTAGGTTGATATTTCTGAGTCATGTTTAAATTTTTTTACGCAAATTTTAATTACTTACCAAGTATGTACGATTATACTATATTTATTTGATGTTCCAGTGCAATACCTGAACCAGTGGAAGTGCGTGGCGGTGTTCAAGAACGAGCGGGTGGCCGGGGACTCCCCGCCGCTGGCGCGCCCGCACACCACCTACATGCGCATGGCCACCATGGCCAACCCCGGCCACATGCCCTATCACTGACACATACAAACAAACATACCCTGCCCATTTAATATAAGGAAGCTCATTTAGGGTTGCGTCTAAAACTATTTGTAATTTAAAAGGTACCGTTCAAGTAATTTCCTCTTGGTGAAACTGTAGCACTGCCTTTATTATATTTTTCATTGTAAGAATCAAAACAATAAGTCATATTAGTTCAGAGAACAAGGCAAATAGATGAAATTTAGTTTTTTTTTTTTTTTCATCGAACAAAATGTTACTAATAAAAAAACTGCTGGAATAACAATGGAATGGAAATATACGTATATGATTCCTAGCTTTGATATTTGAAAAGCAGTAGGATCTCAAAGGTCCCGGAAACTTTGTTTTTTACGAGACTGCAGTTGGTCGATATGCGGGGCAAATGCTGCCATTACGTATTGGACGACGACTGCGCCACAAGTCTATCCATAGTTAAAATAAATGTCATTTTCAATTCACAATATACCCTAAAGCAGTAAGTATTGCAAATGTTTAAGTTTATTTTTCCAAGTAACAATATCGAGGACTCGCAGACTGACTGAATAAGTGTTCATCATAAATCTAGGGTACTTCCAATCGAGCTAAAGCTTCAAAAGGGGATAGAACCTTTGTGGCATAGCTAGCCGCCGCCATTTTGATTTTTTTTCAATGTCGCGGCGCACGTTGTAACTGGTATATATGGGTAGAGGACACTTATACAAACAAAAAATGTTAATCTATATGTAGGCCTAAAGTGTCACGTTTCCGACATATTTGGAGGTAAAGATCGCCATATGAGAATTATGACAATCATTAAAAAATAACTTATTACGTGTTTATATGCATTCGATTGTATTCAAATAATAGTTCCCAGGTTGATTTATCAATTTTTCAAAAAAGGAGGAGGTTCTCAATTCGAATGTTTTTTTTTTATGTTTGTTACCTCATAACTCTTCTTTTTTTATTTGAAAGGGTCCACTTCCCGTTTGATCCCATTGTCATCAGATCAGGATTTGATTACTTCTTAGTGTACTTTGAAGTCGGTTTAAGTTTTTTGTAAAACAGTCCAATTATTTGAATAGAGTAAAACTAGGAGCACGAAAAACAATATTTTTAATTACTTACCTACTAAACGGCATCGTAATATTCGCTATGAACCACAATGTTGTCAAAGAAGCTCGGATTGTGACTTGTTTTCCATCTTTTAATTATTATACAAACAAAAATGACAATACTTGTCCTAATATCTATGTTACCAAGTTAATTTGAACTAAAGATCGCTAAGTAATGCTCCCTGGGCGCCAAAATTGCAATAGCGTCGTAAATAAATAAAAAAACCCGACCCCGCGGCCGGCCCGACCTAATAAAACTTCCACCTAAATGAAAGTCCCGTCTTCGTGGAAGACTGCTTACGTTCACACAATGTCAAAAAGGGCGATAGATCAGACCCGACGTACAGGCCTATTGCCATCACCTCCCATTCTCTCCAATATGATCAACACGTAACTCTTGAGATATCTAGAGGATCACGATTTGTTGAGTGAACGAGAATATGGCTTCCGCCATAGTCCCTTGGCTGTGATATGTCTATGTATACACTAGAAGGTCAGGTCAGCCGAGTGGTCACTTGCCATCGAGAGTCAAGGTGGCGAAGGCGTTCGATCGGGTCTGGCACCGGTGTCTTCTAACGAAGTTACCAGCATATGGGCTTCCCGAGGGACTATGCAAATGGACCGCCAATTTTCTGTCCAGCAGATGCATAAGAGCTGAGATATAAATGCTGGCGTCCCACAAGGGTCTGTACTGTCCCCAACACTGTTCCTGCTGCATATCAATGCCCGCGCATCGCCCGCGAAGCACCACCTACCCGGCCCACTGACCCACTGCCTGCGTCTACTAAGTCGGCCCCTTTTACGCCATGCCCATGCCTCAAAAGGAATCGAAGCGGGCTTGTGATGATGGTTTTGAGTTAGTGCAAAGCAGGAAGCACCGTCAGAAAACGAATAAGAATCGATGCGGCACAGCTCCTGTGGAGCTCAAGCAAACCATGCGTGCTGCCATGGCAAACACTCCGGTGTATATTTCTCGTCTACACTACGCCACCAAGGCGGAGGACATCGTGGAGTACATTCGCCAAAGAATCAAGTACTCGCTGAGGGTGCAGCTGTTGGAATTGAGCCGCAACGTCAACTTCAAGGCGTTCGTGGTGCGAGTATCAACATGTTTTCTGCACCTCGTCATGGAAGAGGACTTTTGGCCGCAGAACTTGGTGTTCCGTCGCTTTCGCGGACAAGTGCCACATGATCGCACGAAGACATAGTGCAGTGCAGTAGTGTTAACTAACATAGGCCTAAATGTTTTATACTAACAAAAAGGTTTAATATAATATTTATGTTAGTTTGTAATGTTATCTATGGGCCACAGGAGCCTGATAATAAAGATGTTTTATTATTATTGCAAATATTCCTCGTTTCGTGGTGGAGGAAAGCCGCGAACGGCTTGTGTCTGAAATCGAGAGCTCACTAACTAGTGTCTCCGATTACGGTCGACTAAACCTAGTCCATTTCAACCCCACTAAGACCCAAGTATACGCGTTCACCGCTAAGAAAACGGCATTTACTGTGGCTTCACAATTTCAGAACACGAACATCAGTGAAAGCATCGGGATCCTCGGCATCGACATTTCTAACGACGTCAATAGGCCGTCTAGAAGACAAGGTTAAGCTAGCATCCAAAAAACTCGAAGTGCTCAACAGAGCGAAGCAGTACTTCACATCGGGGCATCGCTGCAACTTTAGAAGTCGCAAGTCCAGCGTTATATGGAGTACTGCTCTTACCTGGATACCAGTTTGGGCCTTTAGACTCGGTTCAGCGACGTGCCATTAGAATCGTCGACGATCCCGAGCTCACAAGCGGCTTAGGGCCCCTCAATCTGAGGAGAGACTTTGCCTCCTTATGTGTATTCTATCGCTTGTACAACAGACAGTGTTCTGTAGAATTGTTTAACCTGATGCCTACGGCTACCTTCTACCATCGCTAGTCTCGCCATTGACGGGAAGTCCATCCTTACACATTGGAACCTAAATAGTTTCGAACTATGCGGTCTCAAAGGAGCTTTCTTCGCTTACAATCAGGCGGGCCGTATGTTTGTTTGCTACCTAAGTAGTGTAAAAAAACTTTTATTTAAAAGTTTGAGGTAAGTCCCTTAGGGGGACGCCAACAGATAGGTAGGTAGGGTTCGATTAAATGAAACAATGGAAATTAGTCCAATGAAACATTTAATTGCCTAAAATTCTGTGGCCGCCTCACGTCCAGATTTCACAGGGGGTACAGTTTTTAACAGGGGGAACACTGGCCTGAACTAAGGTAGAAGTAGCAGCTTCAGTTTTCGCTTCGGTCTGGTCCAGCTCCCAGGATGTCAGCGGGAGTAGGTAGTCCAGGCAGGCAGTACAGGAGGTAGGTCCCTCAGCGTTCCACAGCTAGTTATCAAGCTGCATAGGTAGATGCAAGGTAGGCGTAAATGTAGACGTAAATCCCTAGCGGGATTCCACGTGATATTAAACTAGATACAAAATTCGAAGCAAGTGACGCAGCCGTCACCTGTGAAGTCTCAAAGCGCACTGGCCGTGGAGAATTCTCGAACTGAACGACTGGGCGTTGGCCGCCGCGCCGGCGCAGCTCGCAAACCCGTTAGATTTGTTAGGGATGCGTAGGTGCGGGAACCATCATCATTAATACGTACTTGTAGATTCCGTACAATAATATTTATTAAGTATTTAGATTTTTAGGTTTTATTAGTTTAATAGGTTATATTTAATTATGTTTTAGAATAAGTTGTAAATATTATTTTAATTTAAGTGTAATTAAGTTTTATTAAAGGTTTTCTAACTATACTTATATTTATTTATGTAACTTGCAAGTGCAACGTTACAGTACCCCGCCAAAAAACGAAGGATTTTGCATACTAGACTGCAAAATCCGACTACTACCTATTATTTCATACTAAACTTATCATTACTCACCTCTTGTTTCTATTATGTGTTTTATTTTATTTTTAAAATTATTACTATTATTTGACCACTAATGACAATGAAAGAACATAAATTGTACTTAATCAACATTAAAATATTGAATATTATAATATGAGACGATAATTCGTCTCATATTATATATACATCGATATTCCAATATCTCGGTAACATGATATTTTAAGACAAGTATTGTAATTTTTGGTTAATAACGGCGACATGGAAAACAAGTTAACCACTACGATCCGAGCTACTTGACAACATTGTGTTTCATTGCGAATATTGCGATGCGGTTTAGTAGGTAACCAATTAATGAATATTGTTTTTTCGTGCTCCATGTTTACTATATTCTAATAAATAGTTAAATCAACCTGGAAACTATTATTTGAATACAATCTAATGCTTATAAACACGTAATAAGTTCATTTTTAATGATTGTCGTAATTCTCATATGGCGATCTTTACCTCCAAATATCTCGGAAACGTGACACTTTAGGTCACCATATTGCTTGACATTTTTTGTTTGTATAAGTGTCCTCTACCCAAATATATCACTTACACCGTGCGCCGCGACATTGAAAAAAAATCAAAATGGCGGCGGGTGGCTATGCCAGCTCCCATACAAAAATGTTCGTACCCCTTTCTGCAATTAATGAACTCGACTACGCACGGTTGTTTTCGAAGTACCCCCTATTTTTTGATAATATTAAATTATGTTCTTACTCGGGGTCATTGATTGAACCTATGGGCTATATTAAAGTAACTGCACGGATCGATGACACAGAACAACATGATTTAAAATTGTACATTATAAAAAATGGTAATAGACCTTTGCTCGGCAGAAGTTGGATGCGATTGTTTAATATCAATCAGTTATGTTTTAATAATGTGATTTGTGTTAATAAGAATACAGACAGTGAGGATATTGTTCACAAATTGAAAATAGACTTTCCTACTGTTTTTACTGAGGATTTAGGTAAATGTAAGAAAGAAATTCGATTACAGCTCACCGACAAAATACCGATATTCATACGAGCGCGGCCCGTGCCGCTTGCACTGAAAGAGGGCGTGGAGCGCGAACTGTCTCGGTTACAAAAAGAGGGCTCTATATATCCGGTTGAACATTCTGACTATGGTACCCCTATAGTCCCTGTTATTAAATCATCCGGTGAAATTCGTATTTGCGGAGATTATAAAATTACGATTAATCCAAAATTAAAAAGAGATCATTATCCACTGCCACGTATAGATGAATTGTTTGCGGCGTTAAGTGGAGGTGAAGAGTTTTCTAAAATTGATCTCACTACGGCCTATATGCAAGTCCCTCTTAGTGAAGAGTCTCAGGCTGTAACTGCGATATCTACGCATCTAGGGACTTTTGCTTTTCGACGTACACCTTATGGTTTAAATTGTGTTCCGGAAACATTTCAAAAGATTATGGAGGAAACCTTGCGAGGCTTGCCAAATACGGTTACTTTCTTAGATTATATCTGTATTACTGGGGCAAATCGGACTCTACATATAAAAAACCTGCGAGCTGTAATCGAAAGATTAGCCGAAATGGGGCTAACGGTGAAAATAAGTAAATGTAAATTTTTACAAAAAAGTGTATCTTATTTAGGATTTATAATAGATAAAAACGGGTTACACCCTGATAGTACGAAGGTGGAAGCTATAGCAAAAGCACCGCGACCTTGTAATGTTACTCAATTGAAGGCATTTTTAGGGTTGGTAAACTATTATGGCAAATTCATACCTAATTTATGTGTTTTACTCCATCCATTATACGCATTATTAAAAAAAGAGACACCGTGGAATTGGGATCAGCAGTGCGAACATTCTTTTACAGATACAAAAAAATGTTTATCAAGTGATAAAGTTTTAATTCACTACGATCGCTCGTTACAGTTAGTTTTATCGGTAGACAGTAGCGCTTATGGAGTGGGAGCGGTGTTAGCACATAAATTAGCAGACGGAACTGAGCGACCAATCAGCTGTGCCTCACGAACACTATCGGATTCAGAAAAAAACTACAGCCAATTAGATAAAGAGGCCTTGGCAATCATTTACGGAGTACAAAAACATCATCAATATCTTTTTGGTAGATCATTTTTACTTAAAACTGACCATAAACCTCTGACGTATATATTTGGCCCCAAAGGGGGTATTCCACAAACGGCTGCATGTAGGTTGCAGCGTTGGGCCGTAAAACTAGCTGCTTACGATTACACGATTGAATACGTCAGTTCCAAAAATAATGGTAATGCCGATGCGCTATCGCGTTTACCGTTAGACAGTAAAAAACATATGGGCAATGAGTCACATGAGACTAACAATTATTTATTCCTAATTAATGATACTTTACCAGTTACTTACAAAGATATATCCATGGAAACAAAAAAGGATAGGCTACTTAGTAAAATTTTAGGCTACATTATGTTTGGTTGGCCTTCAACATGTGATAGTGAGGAGGTCAGGCCATTTTATGTCAGGAAATTAGAATTATTTACAGAACATGGTTGTATATTATATAAATACAAAGTCGTTATACCATCAAAATTACAAATGAGGATATTAGAAGATATTCACACGGGTCATTTAGGTATTGTCAAAATGAAGTCGATTGCTAGAAATTATGTATTTTGGCCGACAATTGATAAAGATATAGAAGGTTTGTGTAGGGACTGTGAGGCCTGTAGGAATGTTAGGGACGCACCCCCCCGTTCTTCAATTCATCCATGGGAATTTCCGGCAGCGCCTTGGCAGCGCTTACATGCAGATTTTGCACAGTTAAATGGCAAATACTATATAGTAGTTATCGATGCTCACTCGAAATGGTTAGAAGCGGAGGAAATACGTAATATATCAGCATTTGAAACAATTAAATTCTTTAGGAAACTGTTTTCCAAATTCGGGTTACCAATACAGTTAGTGACAGATAATGGGCCACCATTTCAAAGTTTCGAGTTCAAAGAATTTTGTACTAGAAATACTATTAGACATTCCTTAATATCGCCATATAGGCCGCAAGGCAATGGTGCTGCAGAAAATTCTGTTAAGATAGTGAAGAAGTCATTAAAAAAGGCAGTTCATGAAGGGCAAGATTTAACAATAGCTTTAAATAGATTCTTGTTTCAATACAGAAACTGTGAACATGCAACCACTGGGGTAGCCCCAGCAGTCGCGCTATTAGGGCGTAGATTACGAAGTAGACTGGATATAATACGCCCCATTACGGCTGAAATTGTCAAGGAATCGCAAAGAAAACAAGTAACTGAAGCGGGCGGGGTAGATAGGAATTTTGAAGTTGGTGATTTGGTGTTGACGCGAGATTATTCAAACCGTTGTTCAGACAAATGGACAAAAGGGAATATAGTGCAAAAAACTGGCCCGGTTTCATATAAAATCAACCTAGACACGGGTGTTGATTGCCGTAGACACAGTGATCAAATTCTACCATTCAAGCGCAGTAGATTTTCTTTAGCATCGAGTAGTTTAAATGATAACAAAGATGAGGATCAGACGGCTAGATCTGAGGATAAAGAAATAATTCAGGGGGGGGAGTCGAACAGCACTCCACCTTTAGTTATTGAAAGTGATATAGATGGAAACCAACAACCATCTTTACCGACATCACCAGTTAGGGAGAGCGAGCGGGCTAAAAGAGCATACAGTAGACAATTAAAAAAACTGTATAAAAAGGTGGAGTAAAACTATGTTGAAATAGAAATAGTTTTTTTTTTTTGTATTATTTATATTCTTCATTGGAGTAGCAAATTAGTCATTTAATATATTTGTTTTTTTTTTTTTTCTTATTGGTGGAGGGAAAGCATAGCAAGTACATAATAGCTTTAAGTTTATATACATTATTCTAAGGGGTGAGAAGTGTAGTGTATTAGCTATTTTATTGTGAATATTGAGGGTGTGCACATTTTATATTAATAAATCAGTTAGCAACCGACCGCTGTCTTTCATTGACGTGACACCTACCTTTTCTCGAAGCGCTTCGTCGTTTTTTTGAACCCTCATAACTTGGGTTTGGATTATACCAGATAAACAAAATTCTCAGGACATGATGTCAATAGTAAACTTATTAAACATATTAAGTTAAGCTTGGCCGTTTCAATACTAGGTACTAGAACTATTGAATAACAAAAAAGTAATGAACAGTGAATACATTTTCCACCTTACTCCCATGTGACGGTAGCGAAACGGCCAAGCCACATATTTTGACTACGGTGTGTAGAGTTTGTGAAGTTAGGACTTATAGAGTAAGTGCATGTAGAGTTATAAGCTTGGCTCTACATGAGATCTGATAACTTTTTGAAAGTACGAGCCATATGTCTTGGCGGCAACATTTTACATAAAAATGTTTTTGGTGGGATAGCTTTGACCTTCATTGTGCTCTACTAGGGCCTAAATTGAATTGAATAAATGGCTTTGACTTTGACTAATTAAGGGCGGTATGTAAGCTAAACGTCATAAACAGGGTTCGCTATTTTAGTGGTTTATGAATGAAAACATGAAAGAAATAGTATTATATGAACATAATCATAAAGCCAAGACACCAATTAACAGATCGGTGTTGGCCCTTTTTTTTAATTTTACTTTTATAAATAGCAAAAACTTTATGAATATTACAAAAATCATAAAATCGAGGTTTTCCTCTTTAGTGATACCATCAAAATAAGAATCCTTTTTGTAATAAATTTATATTAAATCGAATCACAAATATATGTACAACAGATCCGTGGGGCCACATTTTAATTTTTTTGTACGAGAATAACGTAATTTATTTATTAATAAGCATCAATTTTGCGACGCCATTTGTCCATACATTTTTCTATGAAATGTCAAGTGAAGCTTTATATACAAGACGCAATCGCGAAAATATTCAGTTCCCCCCAGTGTCCCAAGGTGACACCACGTCGCTTTTTATTGACACCGGAAATTACGTCATCCATATATCTGTATACATGCGCTTGTCAAAAAGAACATAATAAGTGCATTTTTATTTTTTACATTATTAGAGTTATGGAATACACCATGGACATTTTGATAAATTTATTGTTCTTATGGTAATCGGTATCAATTTCATGATTGGTTGATACGTCCTTAGTCTTTTTGAAAATGTCCCGTATGCCAAAATATTTTCCTTGTTCTCCCTCTCAGCCATTGATTGCTTATTTTGTTACTTGCTTATAGATAGACTAGTCTTATTAATACAATATAAATAAGATTATATTTTTAATCGTGCGGCTTTTTAATGAATCGTCGTTGCTGAACAGAAGGTTAGGATACGACCATCGATATAATATATGTATTTTATTAGATTTCATGATCCGAACAAAAAATCCGTCGAGCTTGATGACAGCGGGATTAAAAACATCTTAAGTGCCAATGAATTTCATAGCGCCTACGCGTTTCGTTCAACGTGTCGTTCATATAGAATTTACACCGCAGTCGTGGCATTTAAATGAAGAAATATTTTTTCTATTGTGATATTACGATATTATTACCTATTTATTCACTTGAAAAACAAATAAGTTAACTTGACTTTGATTTCTTGTATTATTAATGCCGCTCCGTACGCGCCCACACTGCATGAATGTCGAAGGCACACTAAAGTAAGGTGAACGGAACGCAGTTCAGTTAATTCGAACCGAGTGAATATTGGGAACGCTGTGTATATATAGTAGAATGCTAGTAGAATACAATTATATCGATGGATACGGCCATTTGTAAATAATTCACTGTTTTTATATTATATTCTTTAACTATAAAGCTATTATTGTTACTAGATATTTTCTTTGTAGGTTTTATTTTATTAAGCATAACTTAATAAGCCTCTTTGCAAATCTTTACAATATAAATTCTTATAATTTTTAATTCTCGTCGTCACACTCTACTACGCCTAAAAGTCATTGTGAGCATTATCCATTTTAATAAAAATTCGATATCTCGCCACCGGTGCATCATATATAACATTATTTCTAGAGCTAATATACCATGTTGTTCAATAAGTTTTGTCGTTCGATACGAGAAACACGTTTTTATTATTTGAAATACATTTTATTATGATGATGATGATGATTAGCACTACTCCCAGCCAGTACAACGACCGACCCATGTCCTATACAACCATTCAAACATCAATCACCCTGTAACTAACTTAGTTTATAATGACTGGTACCTGAATAGTTGTATCGGAATAGCCATGGAGAAACCAAGGAGTGCGTGTTATATAGGAGTGACACGCTCTGGGGTGGAAGAGGACGGCCAGCTAACCGCAACCAGCTGACCACAATCGACCGACTGTTCAGCCTATAGATGAGGGATGAGCGTTGATGTATGTTGAGTGCTGGGGTTTTATTGTCTTCTTTCTTATTTTGATTTTTTGTTCCTGGGTTGGATTTTGTTATTTCTTTGTTGTTCATTAGATTAACCTCCTCCATGCACGGGTATAGCTTCTGTGGTTGAGAGGCTCCTTGTCCATTTCAGCTTCGGTATGTGCTTACATATTTCTTGTTCTTCGTTATTATTCTAGAGTCAATTTGGTTGCCTCAGGCACAACATCAGCAAGGTTTTTATTATAGTAGTCAAAATATTCTATATCATGCGCCGATTGATTTTTAAAGTAAATATCTGTTTTTTGGGTTTGGATTTTGGTGTACTGTAGGGCATAATATATGGGATTGTATTCTATCAGATGTGTGTTTGAAAACTTAAGTATCTTGGTTAATGGGATGAGAAACATCCAGGATAACATATCTTTTTGTGTTCCCGAAAGTATTTTTTTTGGTTTCCTATCCTGCTGGGTGTATGAAGTTCCGTGATTTTAATCTGATCATGGATGAGCATTTTGTCCTGGTTTAATTAGTGTTGAGCCTCATTGTTTATCAGTTAGTTTATCACAAGCGCTCGAGCTGTACACATCTCAGTGCAATAATTGTTAGACCCGGTTCTGATGCCTATAATTATTTATGACATGTGTTAAGTGCAGTGAAGTGATTATTTAATTGTAATATTACGACAATAAATACATTGGGCCCGTGAGGAGTTTGTTGCGTCGCTTCTTCTCCTCATACAGGGCATTTCCGAAGCGACAGTTTAACGTTGTTTTACCCTGCGGAAAGCTGCTGTTTTGAAACCCTGCGGAATAATTGCATATGAAATACTAAAAAATCATCGAACGAGTCGTAGCGGGTTGCGGGGGTGCTCCCAGAACTCCCTATCAGTCACCGCTATACCGAATTTAACAAATGTTCGTTAGCTAATCATGAAGTATCCA
Organism: Polyploca ridens; assembly: GCA_951394255.1. NCBI lineage: Eukaryota > Metazoa > Arthropoda > Insecta > Lepidoptera > Drepanidae > Polyploca > Polyploca ridens. Next base: position 14,873,278 of record OX596261.1, read on the forward strand.
GTACTGAATTGGCCATTGCAGGATAAATGGCTACGGCCCACGTTAAATGGCCTGCGTTCGCGTATACTAATAATTATACAAAGTAAGGGATAGAACCGCTGCATGGCCAATAGTATAATAATATAAAAATAACATAATAATAAAATAAAATTACATAATATAGAATGGCTCCAAATCTTTTAAAAGAGTAATGAAGTCGTGAAACGTCTCTGTACAACCATATCTTTTAATCTGAAAGCTAGACCCGCACATAAACCATTAAAGTAGATAACCTGAGCCGAAGGTCCTTGATAACATTTGCTAAGGGCCTCGCACTGGCTTAATTAGGCACTGTACTACAAGATATTTATATTGCAAATATATTGAAAATTAGCCTACAGCATTTGAGGATAATGTAGCTTCCTATTACAACTCAAGTGGCTTCCTATCCGCCTTCGGCGGAATACACACAAATTGCCACTCTTATGTATTGTTTTATTTAATCCTAAAGCCCCTCGCTATCTCAAGGAACGCTTCGAGTACTACACCTCAACATCATCTTCTTCATAGTCCCATGGAACTTAACTTCCAAACTCCCAGTCACACTTCTCACTCTTATTCCCAATCTTTTACTATCCAAGCTGTACGTCTCTGAAACTCTCTCCCTCAGACTATAACACGGGCCCCGACGTTAGACTCTTTTAAATCTCTTGTTATTTCACGCTATCACACGCTATAAACTTCCTCATTTCCTGCCTTTCTTTGTATTTTTCTAGAGCTGTTATTTTCACGTTATGAAAGTGTATTCTTATGTGTTAAACCTTCCATATTCTCATATATCCTGTTACCCAAAGGTTGTCTAAAAGAAATCGCTTAAGCGATAAGACCGCTTATTTTGTATCACTTCTTCTTTTTTGTATTGTTTCGTCTTCTACTATATGGTGTACAAATAAAGCATATTTATCTTATCTTATTAGTGAAAGAATGTTCAGAATCGGATTAGTAATTTCAAAGCCTCGTACATGCAACTTACAAACTTTACCTTTTTATATGATACTAGTTGTACCCCGTGGATTCACCCGCGTTCTCTTGATAAAAGTAGCCTATACCCTTCTCTATACCATAGGTATTTGATTGCCAAATCTCAATGCGATGGGTTCAGTGGTTTAGGCGTGAAAGCGTAACAAACAAATGGGCCAGTGGGTGCAGTTGATTATGATTCCACCTATAGCGGTGCAGGTCGTGGGTTTGATTCCCACCCAGGATATGCATTTGTGTGCATGAACATGTCTGTATGTCCTGAGTCTGGGTGTAATTATGTATTTACAAACAAAAAGGTTTCCATAGTACAAGCTCAGCTTAGTTTGGGATAAAATGACCGTGTGTGGGGAATGTCCCAGGATGTTTATTTTATTTCATTATTATTTATGACTGAACTTATTACTATTTATTATTATTACTTATTAAACAAACAGAGTTACTATGGATTAGTACCTACTTCTTCAAAAAACGTTAACGTAAGTACCCCCAAAGTACTAATATAAGGCATAGCACTGAATTTCCTTTGCTTATAAGTAGTGAATCCATTCTGCATAATAATTATGTAAACTTTGGTTGCGCTTATTTAAATAAGCCACTAGAAAAGGTATTTAAATAGAAAATTAAATATAATGTTACTTAATAATATTGGAATTTTATCGGCTGGTACCACGTTATGCGGTACGTACCTAACTTGACGCAACGTCAAGTTTGGATTTGATGCATGTGTGCGTGCCTGTAACACAACTGCAAAGTAACAAATGAATGCAGGTTTTGGCGCGCGATCTAGCCTACATACTACCCTTAAAGAGCATGACAGCAAATAAAACAAAAACTTTAGGGTCATAAACTTTAATAAACGTGTTTTACAAAAATAACTTAAAACAATGTACCTACTATTCACTGAACTTACTTCCTTACTTAAGTAACTATTACTGCTTCTTAAAGCTTTTTAATATGGGATAAATATTATCAAATGCCTCATATATTTCTTCTCGAACTTTAGCACCAGTCAACACAACCTTCCCTGATACAAAAATTAATAGCACTATTCGTGGTTTAACCATTCTATATATAAGTCCAGGGAACAGTTCTGGTTCGTAGGAACTAAACTGTCCGTGCGTAAGAACAAGGCCTTCTAAACGAATTGGAAATTTGACATCACAACTACCAACCATATTTTGTATTTTGAAGTCCAAGAACTTAGCCTGAAAAAAATAAAAAGAATCGGTTATACCTAGTTAAAACTCCAGTTTCGTCCGTTCGTACAAATTTAAAGTCATTTATGAGATTTCCTTGAGGATCTTATGAAGAAAATAATACTTGTTTAAGGGAACAAGTTATATTACGTATTTTGTTTTTTTTTTATATAAAAAGTGTGGAATGCCATGAGGCCCTGAATGATGGCGAAATCCACGTAAGTAAGATGGTAATGAAACTTTTGGGGATGTTGTTGAAATTGGTCTGGAAGCTAATATACATTAAGGATAGATTAGAAAAGAAGTAAAAAAGAGTAAAGCATTATAGGTTGTAGGGGTCCCGAGCACAGGGATCACATAAACTCCCGCCAGAGAGGCTGACCCGCGGCCTAACGCATAATCCCTGGTGCAGATGGTCGTGCCGGAGGTGGAGACCTTAGTGGACCCGGCCAACTGTGTCAGGAGGGAGACCGAGGGGCCCTCTAGCTGCTGCACTAGCAAACTGTATCACCTCAGCAGCACTCTAGCGGAGTGAAATTGTGCTGTCTCTTTGGCTGCCGGCACAGCGACTTCTCTCAACATACTGTTCGACTCCTTTTTTTTTCAATGTCGTCACACGGCTTGTGTATTTTGCCAATTTCCAGTTATATTAAAGTTCTAGTCACAATAAATCACTTTCACATAGTCCTCAGTCAGTCACCGTCCATAAAAATCCAAAACCTACTTCCAAACTATATCCTTGCCAATATGCGATCGGCTTGATCTCCTCCTAGGCATAACATTAATAATAATAAGCATTTATTTTATCTTTCACAAAGGTATGCGTTTAAAACTAATTATACTAAACTAAAAATACAGTTGACTTATTACGAATTCCTTTGTGAGAGACTGGTCTCTGTACTAGGAAAGATCCTGTATTACAGATTACCAGGCCCCTTAGACAATTAGGTAAAAAATTATAATTTATTGATAATACTATAATTAGTGTCATGCTCAAATTTATATATATACATATTTAACATTAACAGCCAAAATAAACTTTGGCTGTTCTATTGAATCATGCTTAAACTTTATAAAGCACAAGTCCGGTCATGCATGGAGTACTGCTGCCAACTTTGGGATGGATCCGCTAAGTACCAATTTGAGGCCCTCGACTCAATAGACCGCCGAGCCAGGAGACTCATCGGAGATGAGTCTTTAATTAAGGGGAACTCTCGAGCCTCGACCATCGAAGAAAGGTTGCTTGCCTATCGGTTTTCTACAGGATATATTTTGGAGTGTGCGCAGTAATTATTCAACCAAATTCCACCATCTCCATTCTTACACCGAACCACAAGACGCCGGGAAAACTTTCACCAGTACATTGTTGACATACCGAAAATACGGACACAGCGTTTTGCATCCTCATTTATAATGCCGACAGCATGGAAGTGGAACTTGCTTCCGGCGTCTGTTTCCTGACTCATACAACCTTGCGAATTTCAAGGCCAGAGTGAATAGGTTCCTTCTGGGTAAGCGTGTTACATCTTAGGCTTCGTCTTCGTTTCTTAATGGCGGGTCAGTGGCGGGTCAGCAGTAGTATGGATAAATTAAACTAGGCAAGGGAATTTATAAAAGCGAAAGTATTTCTGTCTGTCTCTTTTCACGCCTAAACCTCTGAACCAATTGCAATGAAAGGTGTTTATGTAATTATTCATGTTTATTGAATTCGTCGTCAAACAACGATCTTTTATTGCAAATAAATCTGTAATGCGACGTTTTAGAACATACATAGACACCCTTGTATTATTTTTTGTCCGTATGAGTGTCCCCAATGGATGTATAAAGGTCTAATAAGGTGGATGTAAAATGGTGCCAGATGAGAATGCCAGGCTCCGATCAAAAATCTTCGAACGACTTTGTCAAGCAGATAAGACTTTTTTATGGAGACGGGACAAACTTTTTAGGCTACTTTTAATCCCGGGAATGCGTGTGGTGAAACCGTGAGGGCCAGCAAGTATTTATAAAAGTTAGTAATTTACTTACAACAAAACCTAATTTTTGTATGATTCTTGCATATTTCCTAGCAGCTAGACGGGAGTCCTCTTCACTTTTAGCACCGGTACAAACCATTTTACCGGAGGAGAATATTAATGCTGTTGTTCTAGGCTCTCTTATTCGCATGATAACTGCTGCAAATCGTTTAGGATTGTATTCTGCATTACGGGCATGTAAAGCAATTTTTTTCAAATCCAATTTACAGTTAAGATTTACAGTTGATACTATATTTCTGAAAAATAATAATAATTTAAAAAACAAGGGAAAAAATTATTATACTTTTTACACAGTAATGTACAGTATTACCCAACTGATAAGGCGCGTCGTGAATCTTCGTTCGCACAGAAAAGAAAGTATGGCCCCGAAGATTAACGAAAGAATGCTTAAAACTAACAATCAACCTTAGATAACTACTATAAGGTTCATAATACACTGCAGCTGTTAGTTCCGTCTCACTCGCAAGTCACGCCCACGCGCTAAAATGGCGGCAGCTGCCGACCAATAGCATTTCCCGCGCTTTGAAAATGTATCTTCTGCGCAGGTACATTGGTAAGCCATATTAGTTAGGTACTACTGTAGTAATAAGTTAATTGTCTTTATCAATATGGCTGGCTACCCATTCTCCACTTGAAAATCTGTCGCAAAGCACCTTAAATTTAGTCCATTGAAATGTTACATTTATTTGCCTTAGTGTGCATTTGTCAGAGGACGCAATTTTATTTTTTAGGATTCAAGGGGGGTCAGTTTAAAGTTAAATCCAAGTTTGTGGGTACCCTTGTACCACGGCCGCCATCTTGAAAAAAGGGGTTCAAATGGGTTATCTGACGAAATATACAGGTCGTTGTTTTGGTCAGCGACAAGCGACTCAGGGTCGATAATACAAATAATACTGGTGCTAAAAAAATATAAAAAAAATACTTTATTTTTCTTAAATAATAAAAATAAAAAAAATAAAATTTTGAAAATCATGTAATAAGCTAAAGTGTAGACATAATACTCAACGGGAGTACGAGGGAGTTAAGGGGTGGGGCGATGGCGGCTTGTGCCTAGCTCTAGTCTGTGCACGTGCCTAGTAACCATACTTTGCGGTAATTTTATTTCAAATTGAATAAGGTATTTCTCATCATATTTAAAGTATTTAATGGAATTAAGTCCATTTTTGGGGAATATATATTTTGTACTACCGCCTCCTGGGTCGCTTGTCGCCGACCAAAACAACACCCTGTATATAGGTCTCACAAAACAACACATTTTTGCAACAGCAAATAAGATCATCTACAACTTTTGTCATGTAACTTTTAGTCGTAGAACCAAAAATAAAAAAGTTATAAACGAAAATCCATGAAAATTTGAGAAAAAAATAATCTATAGCTCGATATAACTTTTTTCTAATTATTTTACAAAAGTCAGTGGCGGGTCAGCAGTAGTATGGATAAATTAAACTAGGCAAGGGAATTTATAAAAGCGAAAGTATTTCTGTCTGTCTCTTTTTACGCCTAAACCTCTGAACCAATTGCAATTAAAGGTGTTTGAACGAAAATCCATGAAAATTTGAGAAATAAATAATCTATAGCTCGATATAACTTTTTTCTAATCATTTTACAAAAAAATGACATCAAACCATTTTTATAGATGGTGGTTGACCCTGCTTTGCTCACTGTAATTGGTGAACGTTTTTTCATCTCTTTATATGGTGGTAATAAAAATGATAACTTTCTTGACAGCCAAGATTAAGATATAAACAATTCGCCAAGTCAGTGACAAAAAGTACATTGAATTTATCTGCACTTCCTCCAACACAAGATACAGTTCGCTTCCATAGCTTCCGAGTCTACCATCAGGTCCAGTCGTGGCTTGGTAATTATAACGATCCTGAAGACGGGCTGGAAAAATGTGGATAAATATTGATGCCAGTGCAGAGCTCAAAGCCTCCAGCACCCCCTGAGCTGACTCGGACTAGTTTATATCTTAGGCTGTCAAAAGAGTTATCATATTTATTACCACCATATAGAGATGAAAAAACATTCACCAATGACAGTGAAGCAGGGTCAACCACCATCTATAAAAATGGTCTGATGTATTTTTTTTGTGAAATGATTAGAAAATAAGTTTTATCAACCAATAGATTTCTTTTTTAATTTGTATTGATTTTCGCTTATAACTTTTTATTTTTGGTTCACGACTAAAAGTTACATGACAAAAGTTGTAGATAATCTTATTTGCAACAAAAAATATTGACTAATTTTATTTGTGAGACCTATAGTTCGTCTGATAAACTTTAAAAACCATTTGAACCCCTTTTTTCAAGATGGCGGCCGTGGGACAAGGTTTGCAACCCCACAAACTTGGATTTAACTTTAAACAGACCACCTACTATCTACTACACTAGATACTAGATATCTAAAAAATAAAATTACGTCCTCCAATGATATTATAATAAAAAGAGGACGTCCTCTGAAAAATGCTACCCCAAATGTAACTTTTCAATGAACTAATTAGATTTGAGTCAATTGTCTTTTGAAATCAGTACAGAGGTTTTTACGGTTTTTAGAGAAACCGTGAGAAAAATACATAACACAATGTGCCAAATGAACTTCTACGGTTGCGAATCACTGAAATATCTATCCATATTGTTCTACGAAGGTAAAAAAAATACTCGAAAAAATTCAAATTTCCCGGTTCGGTACTGATGTTTAAACTTAAAATATAATGAGTTAGAGATGTGCCGATTATGACTTTAACCGACTAGCCGATTAGTCTGTTGTAAGAGGCCAACTACAAGCCGATCACGATTTCTGGGATTTCCGTGACGCTTTGCTTACAGCCGATTCGCAGGCAAGACGCTCTGCGAGACAAGTCGGTACATCTCTATAATATATTAATCATTCGGTATTTAGCAGTTTGATATCTACAGGCCATTATCAGGTGTGGACCATTTAGATTTTTTTTGAAAATGGAGGCACTTGTTTAAACTTATATCTAGTGTTGCCAGGTCCAGTGTGTCAAATTTCGAAACGGAAGATTAAAATTATCGGGATTTTGGTTATCAAATCGGGACAGCTACCTACAATGGCTAAAAAAAATCGGTCAATAGTATATAAAATATTTTAAGTAATAACAGCTTACAGAATCAGATATATTCTTTTTTCCTGTCATAATTGTCGAATATAGTACAGCCTATGGAGGTGCAAGGTGGATGACACCTCCATTGAAAAGGGAAGATCTTCCGCCAGGTTGGGACATCGTGCCTGGGGACCGCGGTCCAACTGTACTTGTCGGACAGTTGTATATATGCAGATCGCCGAGAAATCTTTGCAAGCGCGATGCAGGATGTAGTGGGCATGTATGCGCGATGTATGCACGATGCAGGATAATGTGGCGGCACGCCATCTATCTATCGGCGTGTGAACTTCGTTATGTAGTGGTTCGCTACATCACTCCCTTCCTAGACCAGAGGTCGATCTATAAATGCGTCATTGCGTTACGCTTGCAAGTGCCAGTGCTGCTCGGAAGTCTGCGGTGAGTCGAGACTGAGCGGGGTTACTGCGACGGGTTGAGCCATGGGAGTCCACGTGGTGCAGAGACTGCCACGCCGGAGAGGGTGAGCCAGCCGAAGAGATCCGGACGTGTGCTGCGGTGGACTGTGCGGGCGATGAGTGCTGTCGCTGTGATGAGCCTTGCAGGACCAGGAAGCACGGTGAATCGGCTGCGTTGGAACTGGTTAAGGCGAAGCTGGCTTGCTGTGTGACTGCTTGCCGGTGGGGAGTGATGAGCTTGGAAGCTGCTCAGAAGGATGCTACTGCATGTTCAGTGATTGGAAGGGTTGGAAATTATTCCCATTCCATCACGTCGGGGTCACCAATATGGAGGTGCAAGGTGGATGACACCTCCATTGAAAAGGGAAGATCATCCGCCAGGCTGGGACATCGTGCCTGGGGACCGCGGTCCAACTGTACTTGTCGGACAGTTGTATATATGCAGATCGCCGAGAAATCTTTGCAAGCGCGATGCAGGATGTAGTGGGCATGTATGCGCGATGTATGCACGATGCAGGATAATGTGGCGGCACGCCATCTATCTATCGGCGTGTGAACTTCGTTATGTAGTGGTTCGCTACACAGCCTAAGGAGGTTACTGAAAAATCGGGACATTAGGCGTCCCGATCAAAGGTAAATCGGGACGTGTCACCAGACCCCTGAAAATCGGGACGTCCCGCGCAAATCGGGACACCTGGCAACACTACCTATATCATACATCGATTGGGGACACTAATACGAAAAAAAAATTACTAGAATGTCTGTCTGTATCCTAAAACGTCACATTACAGTTATTTGCAAAAAAAGATTAATGTTTAAAAATACAATAACCATGAAAAATTCATTATTAAATGATTTTGCGCATTCTATGGTGCTAGAATAGCTAGATTAATTTATTATATATAGGGATGGGCAGGGAAAGAAAAAAATATGGGAAGAAAAGAAAAATACGGGAAAGAATGGAAAAATACGGGTAAATTCCCGAACGGCGGGAAAATACTCAAGTGGCTTTTTGTACCCAAAAAAATATTTTTTGATGCTTTTGATTGTTATTTTAATCATACTCGCTGTTGTATGTACCCACGCGGACCTTACGCGGACTCGACCGAGTATCACACAGACTTCCCGACTTCGAGTCGGACGAGTATGTACTACCACGGCGTGGTAATTGTGTGGGACCGCCGCCTGTCCACCACAACCCCAAAACGTCACTTTTTAAAAAACAATGCACTCCTTCATCACAAAAAAAAAGATTTTTTATTGTATGATATATGTGTATGACCGTGGTATGACCCTAAAAGAAATCTTGTTAAATGTTATTCAAACGATTTTGTTAAGGTGTCTCTCGCTATATACCCAAAATCTAGTAACTATGACCATTTGAGTATTTTCCCAGCCAATGGGAAAATTCCCGGGTTTTTTCCCACCAAATTGGAAATTTACTCGAAGTTGGGTTTATTCCCAGGAACAAACCCAACCGTATATACCATATATCCTACAAGTATTAGTTTAAATAACACTTTTTGAGTTTTTATTAAGATATTAAATGATTAGATTCTCTCGCGGATGTTTGAATGTACTTTGATTAATTATATACCATATATACTACAAGTATTGGCTTTACTGACATATCACCATAAAAAATGTACAGGAGATATCCATATAGATGTTCTAGCACCATAGAAGCGTACAATCATCTGATAAGTAATTTTCCATCATCAATTGAATTTGTCAAACGGCTATATTTTTTGCAAATAACTCTGTAACGTGATGTTTTAGGTCATAGACATCCTTGTAATTTTTCGTTCGTATGAGTATCCCCAACCAATGGCTATGGTAATCACTTAATATCAGGACGGCCATATGATTGTTTACCGAATTTGTAGTAAAAAAAATCAAATAAAATAATTCAGTATCTTCAATGTGTTAAAGAAATAATAAAAGACTTTTTATTATTTCTCTTCAATGTACTCACTGTAATTGCGGTAATATTCCAGGATCTGCAGAGTGAGGGGTCATAGGTGTCGAGGGTGCTGGACTAGCTTGACTGAGTATTTGCTGGCCAGCAAGACTACCACTGGTAATCATTGGAGACATAAGATTTTGCTACAACAAAAATTATATGACTGGATACAGATATTCTATCCCATGAAGTATACATTGGATTATTAATATGGTCATGCATGCATATGCAAATTGATAATCCTTCCATTCATCTAAGTCTGTGAGGACACATTCACCCAGGCATGGTTTTCTTGATTATTTGATGAGAGTTATGAATTATTTGGCAATATAAAGGTACATATTTTCTGAAATATAATTTTTATAGGCACTTTTAAGTATATCTCTTGGAGTCAGGGTTGCCAGACGTTTTGAATACTATTAATATAAAGATTTCTTGTATTGGCAAAAAATCCACACAAATCATTTAAAAGTATGTTATTTTACCAAAAGTGTGCCGTTCAATGTCTCATTACTGAACTTATTTTCATTTCAGATCTTTTTTG
>OX596261.1:14883773-14950773 GCA_951394255.1 Polyploca ridens
GAATGCAGTAGCGGCTATCAGGACGACGAGGCAGAGCAGCTTGAGATCCTGATACCGTTTGAGGGCACCACGCCGTCCACGCCCGTCGATAATAAGTGCACAGTGCAAGTGTTTTTTTTTTAGTGAGTGAAAAAAAAAAAAAGGTAAAAATAAAAAAATAAAATGGATATCGTATAAGTTAAAGTTTAATTAAGGTATAACAATTTCCTTAAATTTAAAAACAAAAAAAAAAAAATATGTTACATAATTATATAGTAAGTTTTACTTAAATATTAATATTACATAAAATTAGTTTATGTTATTTCTATTCATAAAATATATTCATGATTAATAATATATGGAAGGTTGTTTACAGTCTATTTTTGATAAATTGGATAATATAAAATTAAATTTAAGGAAATTAGGTCCACAGAGACGTCAATTATATACTAGTAATGTAAGAGAAAAAATTGTTGAAGCAGAAGTTTTATATACGAAATATCGTAATCTTATTGATGAAGGTAATTATGTGCGTCTAGCAAATACTCGTACAGAGGTTCTTTGTGAACAAATTGAAGAGGCTTATGAAAGAATATTGAGCTATAACTGTAATATGACTACCATGGACAAGTTCGAAATAAAAACGGCAACATCCTTAATTCCTATTATGGATGGGAAAGAAGAGACGGTAGAAAGGATTATTGATGGAATAGAAATGTACGCTAGTTGTTTGGGTGATGAGAACAGTAGAAAGTTACTAATATCTTTTGTTCTAAAAACGCGTTTTAATAAATTGGCAAAATTGAAACTTAAACAGAAATACGAAAACATTGAGCAATAAATTATTGACATTAAACGATTTTTACTTACCAAAAAATCGTCTAACTCTCTACTATCTCAATTGAATAATATTGCACAGAAGGACATGTCTATTCCAGAGTTTGGAAATAAAATTGAGGAATTATTTGCCGACCTTACAATCTCACAAGCAGATTCTAATGAAAAGGCTTTTGAGGTTTTAAGGCCCATTAATGAAACGCTTGCTATTAAGAAATTTGCAGATGGTTTACGCAATCGACGCCTTAGTACAATAATATCTGCACGTAATTATACCAACTTGAAGGATGCAGTACGAGCAGCTGAGGATGAAGAGTTGGAGCAGCCTTCACGCGATGTCGTTCTGAACATGAGAGGTAGGTCAAATGGAGGCTCGCGAGGATTCCAAGGAACCAGAGGCAACAATTTTCAACGGAATTATAGAGGTAATAGATATTTTTCTAATAGTAACCGTGGTAATAATATGAATTACAATAGTAATAGACCTAATCAAAATTTTCCACGCAGACAGTTTTATCAGACATCAGAAAGAGGTACTCGTTATTATAGAGGCAATCGTGGGAATCGTAGGAATTATGCTAATGTGTATTCTACTCAACCTACGCAAACAGTAGAATCAGAGCCAGTTTGTCCCACAACTTCTTGTGAAAAAAATGAAAACATGCAGTTTTTTCGTTCCTAAAGTATTAACTTATAATCATGGATTTACTTTCATTAACTTGTATTTAAATAACCAAAGACTTTCATTTTTAGTCGACACCGGAGCTAGCTTATCTATTATTCAAAGTAACGCGATACCTAGTAACATAACATTACACAAAGACTGCACAGTAATCAAAGGTATAGGAGGACAAGTACATACGAACAGTTATGCTTACTTGAATTTACTATCTGAGAATTATGATATTAAGTTTCATCATAAGTTCTACGTATTTGATACCTTACCGTGTGAAGCTAATGGTATTATCGGACTAGATTTCTTACAAACTTATTCAGCAAATATAAACTTACAATGTAATACTTTAACACTGAACAATGATAGTAATGAGTATGTGGTTCCACTCCATAAGCGGAGCGATTTTGAACAATATTTTTATATTCCATCAAGAAGTGAATCTATTCACTATTTACAACTAAATTCAAGCTTAGACGGAGATTTGGTCATTTGTTCAAAACAAATTTCAGATGATTTATTTTTAGCTGGAGGAATTGTTAAACCTATAAATGGGAAAATTCCTATTCAAATTTTAAACACAAGTGAAAAGTTAATTAAATTACCAATTTTTGAACCAGAAATTTATTCATTACAAGATTATGACATGTGTAATTTTAATCAAACAACGAACAATGTTGAACGCGTTAAAGAATTGTTACCATTACTAAGATTGAATCATTTAAATTTGCCAAATGTGAATTTCTAAAGAAAGAGATCTTGTATTTAGGACATTTAGTAACATCTGAAGGAGTTTTACCAGATCCGGAAAAAACCCAAATTTTACGTAATTATCCTGTCCCACAAAATGCTGATGAAGTAAGACGTTTCGTAGCATTTTGTAACTACTATAGAAAATTTATACCTCACTTCGATGAAATAACTATACCATTAAATAAATTAGGAAGAAAGAATGAACCATTTTTATGGACAGAACAATGCGAATCATCATTTCAGTTTTTGAAGAATTCCTTATCTACCCCGCCTGTTTTACAATATCCAGATTTTTCAGAGAATAAAAAATTTGTATTACAAACAGACGCTTCCGGGAAAGCACTAGGAGCAGTTCTATGTAATCAAGATTTGAGACCAATAGCTTATACTAGTCGACCGTTAAATAAAGCTGAATTAAATTATCCTACTATTGAAAAAGAATTATTAGCGATTGTCTGGAGTGTAAAGTACTATAGACCTTATCTTTATGGTAAAAAATTCGTTATAATGACAGACCATAAACCGTTGGTTTATTTATTTGGAATGAAGGATCCATCCAGTAGGCTATTAAAATTTCGGTTAACACTAGAAGAATACGATTTCGAGGTAGTTTACGTTAAAGGGAAAAATAATGTAGTAGCAGACGCTTTGTCTAGGATTGTTATCAATTCCGATGAATTGAAATCGTTAAATGAAAAAGTTATAAATGTTATGACTAGAGGACAAAGGAGAAGACAAATAGAAATGACAAATACTGACAATGGACACATTTCTAGTAATATACCCACCGATGATTGGACCGATCACCCAAGAGTCGTGGAGATATTGCAGAAACCTAGTGACTCTATTGAATTACGACTTATTCATGGCCATGAACTTGACAAAATAAGAATTGACAAGAAAGTCACGTACGAACAAAAATGTTTTTCATTTATTGAAAGTCAATTGACATTACTAATTAATCTCAATTATAAAATGCATTTCACGCGAGACGTATTTGCTGACGAATTGAGATGTTTTTGTGAAAAAATAAAAGTAAAAGAATTATGCGTATTGAAAGACGAAAATAATGAGTTATTTATCAAAGAATTAATAAAAGAGATAAATAGTAGAAAAGAATGGTTAGGACCGAAAATACATATTTTAAGTAAGATAAGAAGAATAACTGATAACGACGAAAAAACTTTTATATTACAAGATTATCACTTACTTCCAACAAGTGGTCATTCAGGTATTCGTAGGATGATAAATAGTATTAAAAAGAAATACTACTGGTCTAGTTTAGATAGTGACGTGAGAAATTTCGTCAAAAAGTGTAAGAAATGTCAAACAATGAAACATTCGAAAAATGTTAAAGAACCTATGGTAATTACAAGTACGGCTAATTCGGCTTTTGAAAAGATTTATCTCGACATTGTAGGTCCATTAGATAGAGATAGCAATGGAAACGTGTACATTCTTTCTCTGCAATGCGAACTCAGTAAGTATGTTGAAGCTTATCCACTCAAGGCCAAGGACACAGTATCTGTCGCCAAAGCATTCGTAAGTAATTTTATACTACGTTACGGACTTCCAAAGGTCGTCGCAACAGATAGAGGTACCGAGTTCATGTCAACAATATTTACAGAGGTATGTAAGCTTTTAGCTATAGATAAACAAAATTCAACCGCTTATCACCATCAATCTATTGGAGCTTTAGAAAATACACATAAACACTTGCGTGCTTTTCTACGTACCCAGTGTGATGAACATCCAGACACTTGGAGCGATTGGTTGCAATTTTGGTGTTTTGCTTTTAATACCAATGTGCATTGTGAAACGAAATATACACCTTTCGAACTTGTATTTGGTAAGAATTGTAATCTTCCTAGTAATTTGATAGAAAGATTAGACCCACTGTATAATCCAGAAAATTATATGTTAGAATTAAAGTATAGATTACAGTTAGCACATAAGGATGCACGTAAAAATTTGTTAGACAGTAAGATTAAAAGAAAAATTGTATATGATAAGAATGTTAAGCCAATTAGTTATGTAAAAGGAGATTTAATTTTGATAAAGAATGAAAGTGGATCAAAAATGGATAAATTGTATCATGGACCATTTGAAGTGTTAGAAGATTGTGAACCAAATGTAAAGGTTATTAAGAATGGAAAGATTGAATTAATACATAAAAATAGATCTAAAAAGTTTATTTCATAAAATGTTCTTAAGTCTATAGTTTTACAAGTTTCATTTTGTTAGTAGTAGAATGTAATCGAGCCATGGTTCTACATATGTTTTTATTTACTTCTACATATGTTTTTATTTACTTCTACGTATGTTTTTGTTTACTTTTTACTTATGTTTACTTTTACTTTTTAATAATGTTTAATGGAACATAAATATATTTTATTTTCTTTTTATAAATGTATAACATAAAAGAAAAAAAACTTTAGAACTTAAGTTTTTTTTTTTTTCTGCACCCCCATGGTGTAGTGGATGTATTAATACGTGTGATGCAGTAATAAACGAACTGTTTCTAGAAATGGACGTTTGATTCATCTCCCACATTACAGTAGCCACGGGTATAAGATAGTATGTATAGTTTTACATTTGCACATTCCTGATCCCTATTTGGAAGACATAATGCACCGTCCCAAATATAGTATTACCTACGAGGCACTTTTAATTTTTATCATATTAATATAGTCATAAGAATATCATATCAATTTTGAACTCTATGATCAAATATTTACTAGTATATAAAGAATATTTAATCAATAATATATTATTAGATTAATTTCATCAACACGGCGACTGTAATCAACTTCTTAAAATATGTCGGTGAGTATTTATGACAATGTAAATAATTTTTCTTTAAAACCTTCAACTATTCAACCCGTTTTGTAATTCTATAAATACATTAGATATTATTTCATTCATTTATTAATGTTCATAGTGATAATTTTTCAGTCTTTAAATAGATATCTTTTTTATAGGACTCTGATAACGACCTCTTCAACTTCGTTCCAATGAACGCTGTGGCAGGACAAAAAAAACGAAAGAATGCTGAATCTGGAGGCCCCTAACAGCAAGCAGCTCAAAAGATCTTCAACGGCTGCATTTACTTGCGTTAAAAAGCTTACGCATGGTTCTAAATTGATAAGAATCGAAATTTACGATGTAGAACATTTTCCTAATGGTATAAGTTCTTTATGTAATTGTGATGCTGAATTGTGTGTGCAGCATATAGTTAAAAACATATTTATGGATGACATTTATAAATCTGTAAAGGAAATTGCTGTAAAAGTATCAGATATTATATTGTAAATAAAGCATAATTCTTATCTAAAAAAGTATTTTTATTTAAGTACTACCCTTTTATATATCTCATTACTAGGTACATAATAAAAATATTTAACTATTATCCTAAATTCAGTTAATTTTCCACCACAAATAATCTATGTCAGTATGCTCATTAGGTATATAATATTAGTACTTTATGAGGATCTATATAATGCGACACTGGAGAATGTGTTAACACATTCAACTATCTGCACCACAATGTGATGAATCGACGATACTGTGAAAACCTTTGAATACTTGAATTAATGATTGCATAGTTATACATTCTCAGATCTTTTTTCTGAACAAATACTTAAAATATAAGAAGACTAGGCAGAATGAATGAATGATTGTGAAAATTGGTGGTGCCTGGATCTCCTCTGATCCAGGTACCCCAATTTTCACCTACTGATACCCTTATCTAAATTTAAGAAAGGTTAGATAATAGCTAAGTCAAATTCATGGTAATTCCCCGAAACTAACCAACCATAAACATATAGCCCTTTCTTCCGAACTTTAACGTTTTGCGTGGGCATAGATTATTTCTTCTTACGATTATGCTAATTTGGGAATCTTCTTATATTAAAACCTTTTCGTAGAAGTAGCCTAAAAGGCGACCAGTCACCGTTCAGATTTATTAGTAGCTGATTTTCGTGCCGAGTAGCTTAAATGGCGATAAATCGCCTACGTTGGCAACACTACGCCTGACTGACAGTGACATTACTTTGGTAATCTGGGCTGCCAGTAGAAAATCTTTAGTTACTAACCGCCCCCGCCCCGGGATTCTAAAATTATACAAAAGCAAAAGAATATTGAACCTTTGGGCGGGAACTTTCAAAGTGACGTTGCGTTTTCGTGTAATTTCAGTTTTATTTATATTATCGGTGACAAATGTCAGAAATAAGATCCATGCTTGGGATTTCTTTATATTCGATAAGATTTGCCAAATTTATCGAGGCGTCGATAATGTGTGTTCCATTTGTACCGATCTCGTTTTATAAAATTTAAATGTCTTTGTCAAAATAAATCGGTAAATTTGTTTATCGATGCATTCGTGCTCGGGGGGTTGCTCACAAACTTTCACGAGAATCGGTTGAAAAATGCGACCTTCCATGCATCTTCTATCTAAGAAGAAGAAAATAAAAGGCCATTATTGCCTCAAATTAATATAAAATTTTAAAGAATTCTTGATTATTTTATTACTGTTATATCAAGACGTACGCTAAGCATAGTAATAAGTAAGAATCCATAGGCCTCTTTAGTCTAATTAGTAGATTTGCCTTTTATAGGTACCTGTTAGTAGTTTGTAGTGAAGAAGCTTAATTACAGTTAAATTAGGATACTGTTTTTCATTGTTTGGAGAAGGATACTGTAACAATCAAACTATACAGATTTTGTAACAAATTATAATATGGCAGCCCTTTTATAACTTCCGATAAGGTGCGTTTTGTTTATATTTTTTGTGACACCGAAGAACTTCAATGTAATTTCTCCAAGAAATTCGCTTTGAAATAATTATAAATAACATTATCCAGATGTTTGCAATATGTACACGAATTCGTATTTAAGAAGGTAGTTTAATACATAAGATCTCATAAGATGGCCCTAAACGGTTGCGCGAGTAACTTAGGGTTAGCGGTATTAGTATTCACACTGCTACCGGCGCAATATTTCTTGCCAAAGTTATTGTGTAGCCACGATGACCCTTCACTAATGGCTATGGAGTCGGTGTCTCCTCCTCCAGGCGTTCCTACGTCGTTCGATATCACATCAGAAAACGTTCCTACTGCAGATGTCGGCCTTACGGTGACGTTGCTGGTACTCGGTGTATTGATTTACATTTGCGAATGGATACAAAGAAAGATAAAGGAAAGGAGAATTGTTAAGGTGAACATTTTGAACTACCTTTACTATTTGAAAGGTTTTTTGAACATTTATTAATTTCACTTTATTTAGCGGTAATCATTTGATTGTGAACAGTTAAGGCACTTGTTGTCAGCAAGCCTCAGTCAACTGAAGGCGTGGGACGCGCGACAGGAGCAGCTGGAGTCCAGGCTGCAAATGATCGAGAACGCGACCGCAGAGTACAACCTCCTCCTGTACTTAATCCTGCATAAAAACCGCGGCCTCGATAGTATACATTCCACCGACATCTTTGAAAGGGAACTTGGTAATGAGCACAACTATTAAAAATATAACTGCATTTTTTTTTAGATTCAGATAATTCAATCTTTAATAAGTATATAAATATGACGAGTTTCTTAATCAGATTTGTTATTTATTTAGGGTCCTAATCAATTACGATTTGTTGTTTATAATTACAGGTGTATAACCATTTCTTGTAATGTATTATTGTGTTGAGTGGTAAACATCGTTGTTTTATTTACCTTCTGTCGCTCGTGGAGTGCAATTGATTAGGGACGGCGATGCAAAACGCTGTGTCCGTATTTTCAGTATGCCAACAACGTACGGGTGAAACTTTTCCCGGCAAACTTCGAAAGAATAACCCAAAAAAAAAAACTCATTTGCATAAAAATGGTTACTGTGGGTTATGCGTAGGATATAGACATGTTATCGCGGACTTTTTTGTGGATATTTTTAAGATAGGTAGGTATGTACATAATTTTTTTGTATCTCAGACAGTGTCAGAAACGCATTTTCTCGGCAGCTGCAATGTACAATATAAACCTATCATGATTCAAAGAATTTAAAACGTCCAGAAGGATAGTCGCCTCTATGGGAACACGAAATAAACAAGCCATAATTGACAGTATTTAAAAGTAATAAGTTTAGGTAATTAAAAGTGACGAAATCGCAATACTGTTGGGTACCGGAGTGATATTAAATGTCATGCTTTAGTAAGGCGGGCTATCCATCTGGGTAGAGGCACGATGCCGTATGAAAATCTTTGTCATGATTATAATTAAATTGTTATCGCATATGTTTGCGAGTATGAATAGTATTGGAGCGAATGACCGGACAGTCAGACGCGGCCCTAATGCCATTGTCTATTTGCCAAACATGATCAAATCAACTGACAACAATAGGCAGAGGGACTACTATGGAACTTACCGGAATATAAAGTGGCTCATTACCTAACGTGGACCATACGTGGAAACATTCGGACAATGTTGGGCCAAATAACCAACGTTTGGGCTGACAATTATCTTACGCTATCAAGGTGGCGTAGGTGTTCATTTATTTGTATTTGTTCAACTAAAGAGGCATTGTTCGTCGTTAAGTGATGATAGATAATGGTAATGCCGTGGTGTAAGACGTGAGTTCGCATCCTGAAATGAGAATTAGGTTTCGGGGAAAGAAAACATCGTTTAGAAACTATACAACGGTGATTGAGGTAAGATTAGGGCTAAAATTAGGCCTATCCATGATAAAAAGGTTTTTTTATATGATTTGGCATGTACCACCCTACTAGTCCTTTACCATAGTACCTTTCAATAGTTTCAATAATACACGTAATTAAATTATACAATATCATTGAAAACTGTTTTTAAAAAAAACTTTAACCGACTTCAAAGTACACTAAAAAGTAATAAGATCATGACCTGATGACAATGGAACCAAACGGGAAGTACACCCTCCCAAACAATAAATAATTATGCAAATCGGTTAATAAATGAGTGAGTTCCGAGGTAAAAAACTTTAAAAAGAACATACAACCGAATTGAGAACCTCCTTTTTTAACCTTTTTTAAATCGGTTAAAAATGATGGCAATCCAAATATTATTGTAGACTCTTCAGAATACAAGTTATACTTAGATAACAAATCACGAACGAAATCCAATAAAATAATATTGGTAATTTTACCGTAGAAAATAGAATCACTATAATTTTACGAGTAGTCGTAAACTCGTAACATAACCAATTTCTGAATAATTTACCAAACGCGAGGATCTTTTTAAACAGATGCTTAACAAATATTCACGTAGCAGTCCGCACGTTCATTATTTATTCCTTTTTTGCATATATTTGATATTAATGCGTAGGTAAATCCCTGTCTGAGGTTTTTGGGTGTTGAGACACGAATCATTTAAAAGCTCTTATGGATACAATATTTACGTCATATAGTAAATACAGTTTCATTAGTATTATAGTAAATGTTTAATACAGAATTTGGTAATACAGGTTAAATAATAGCAGCTCTATCGTAAGGTATAGATTTGCATGTGTTGTATGTTTTTTATGAAAATAGTAATTTTTGAAACTACCATTATTTTAGTAATCATAAAATAATGTGTCAAAAAATCAATCATTTAATGATATCATCAAAATTGATCGAAACCTCCGGAGACCAGCGGGCGGGGAGCATATTCCGCCAACGCATCACCTTGGCTATCCAAAGAGGAAACGCTGCCAGCCTTCTGGGAACCTTGCCGTTAATCGGAAGCAGCGGCAGGATTGAGGCCTCTGCTAAATTGAAAAAAAAAAAAAAAAACGTATTTGAGAGTAAAATACTCACATTAATCAAAATCATAATTTATTTACACAATATTTAACGCCAACGGAACGACAGCTTAATTAACTGCGTGTGATTAATTTACCAGCATTATGATGCCTTCGTGACTCTTTCGTACATCATCGCATTTTGTTTGTGCAATTAATAAACATTGAATATCACACAAGTGTCGAAGCTGTGGGTAATGATAAGTGAACACTCGGCCCAGTTGGAGCTTCATTGGACTTGCAAATCACCAGCTATTAGTGCCAAAGATACCCATATGAATAAATTAATGTTTAATTTAACTTAACCCACGAATATGCATAGTTACACATACATATATTATATCTGCTTGTCTGTACAGAGGCTAGTTTGATATTTACATAAAATTAAAAAGGTTCCAAGCACAGAGATCGATCTGTGATTCCAAGTGTTTTTTTAATCTATGTCCCAGCTTTTGTATCTAGGCAGCTCTTTTCAGCTTAATCTCTTTTTGTTTGTTTGCATCTTTTATTGTAATCCAGCTGGCTCCAAAATCAATCTTAACGAGTCGAGTATTTAGTCTTTGGGTAGATAAGCAAGCAGACATAAGTAGCAAACTAAAATATTACATGATATAAGAAATAAGCAAAACAAAAAATATATTTACTTGTTTACAGCTCCAAGAAACGAAAAGAGAAACTTTCTAACAACCCTTGAGTCTCCGTACATGTAACACGAGTACAATTGTCTTTTGTGAACAACGAAATCCTGAAACAAATTTCATAAACGAAGTTTCGTGTTATTACGTACAGGATGAACAAACTCGCGGGGGTAGGATGACTCCATCGCGGCGCGCGTCACGACCGGGCCCTTTGCATTATAGGCTTATATGACATCCGCGGCACGGGGGATTCAAATACCTATTCTAGCTAGATTCAAAATCAAAATCATTTATTTCAAATAGGCCTTCGCAGCTACTCATGAATAGACTGACTCTAATTACTGTTTCGGAAGGTTGCATTTGCTGAGAAGAGCCGGTAATAATCTCAGCAATTACTCTTTTCAAAACAAGCTTAGATTCATCTTCACTACATAGTGTTCCTGTCTGTTTATCCACTAATTTCTTCTAAATCACGCAACGGATTTTGATGCGGTTGTCACTATCAGTTAGATATTTTTTCAAGGAAGGTTTATTATGGTTATATAGGTACATGCATGTTATATACAGGGTGTTGTTTTGATCGGCGACAAGCGACCCAGGAGCGGTAGTACAAAATATATGTTCCCAAAAAATGGACTTAATTCCATTAAATACTGTAAATATGTTGAGAAATACCTTATTCAATTTGAAATAAAATTACCGCAAAGTATGGTTACTAGGCACGTGCACAGACTAGAGCTAGGCATAAGCCGCCATCGCCCCACCCCTTTACTCCCGTTGAGTATTATGTCTACACTTTAGCTTATTACATGATTTTCAAATTTTTTATATTTTTATTTTTATTATTTAAAAAAAATAAAGTATTTTTTTTATATTTTTTTTAGCACCAGTATTTATTGTATTATCGACCCTGAGTCGCTCGTCGCTGACCAACGACCTGTATACAGAACTTATAAAAAAATTCAATGTTTCGTAAACACCATCAATAACCATGAAAAAAATATGATTCTAGCACTATAGAATGCGTATAATAATTTAATGAGTATTTTTTATGGGTATTGAATTAGTCAATAATCATCGATCTTTTTTTGCAAATAATTCCCCAGTGTCTCCAATTGATGTACTTATACAGTTAGCATCGTGCGCCGCCATTTAAATAAAAATACCAGATGAGTTTGCCCGGCTCCGAACAAAGTCAAAGTCAAGTCAAAAGTCAAAGCCATTTATTCAATTTAGGTCCTAGAAGGGCACATATAAAGGTCACATTTCCTGAAGTTACCACCGGCTCGGACGGAACTCGGCCTCCAACTGAGAAGAATCTGGCAAGAAACTCAGTAAGGTTACATTTTATAAATATTTTTTGGACAATTTGACTATGTTTGGCTTTTTTTTATAGTAAATCATTACAAATCATTATCATTATTATTTTAAAAGATATAACAGATTTAAAATTGGTCAGAAAAATCGGGGCAATCGACTCTTATTTATAATATTAAAGGTAAGGGCAAAGATATGTGAAGCATCAATTTTATAGATTCATACGTGGGGCGGGGAAGAGACCCTTAATTAATAAAGTAATGATCAGTAAACCTCCGCCCCGCCCCCGCCCCTGCCCCTGCCCCTGCCCCTGCCTCGCCCGCGGGAGGGTGGTGTTATTTCATAATTAACGAGGCAAGAGCGCGCCCCTGCTATTAACTAGTAGTAGACAAATAAAAAACTATTTATGACTAATTAATATAAATGAAGAATTTTTTCTATATTTATAAATGCTATAAAATATACTTTGTTTTTACTTTTCTGGCAACTGCCTTTAAGATAACCATTTGAACTGATGGTAATCTGGTTTCGGGGATACCCTTAAAAATTATATACACCTCTAAAAGATTAAATAAATATTTTGGATCAATTATCACCTACGTAGGTATCATCCATCAGTAAAAAAAGCATTGTTGGAATAAAGTAAACACATCTTAGAACCCGTACTTGGAACCAATTATCATAGAAAAACATCAATTCCACAAATAAATAAACACCATTGTTGCGGAATATTACACGAAAACTCAATATCGCGGCGCTTCTTTTATTTTTCTTCCATTATCGTGGAATATGCAAACAAGTTTCAAACATAAATGTATCTTTTCGATAATGTGAGAACGTACTTACAGATAACATTTCAGTAGTTAAAATAACAGAAATCAATTATAGGATAATTATTATTCAAAAAGTCCTTTTAAGTAATCGAGAATTAAAAGAGTCTAATAAAATAAAATAAACCTAAACTAAGTACCCATACTAACAATTGTATATCTATTTGTTATTTAGCTTTGTATTTTTGCCCAAAAGATTTTTTGCAAACAAGCTATGATCAAAAAGCTTCTATCGGTTGAAGTCTTCCTTGAACTAAAATTCTCCTTATTCTTGAAACGTAAATTTCATTTATCAAGGCAGACGTGCTACGGAATGCAGAGATAACCAAAAATCCTCTGCGGTGCTAGTATGAACCGTGTTTCCACTTGGGAAAACTGTAACTGATTGAGAATATTTGAGCATTCGTATTTATTTAGTGGAAGTAGATTCGGATGAATGATTCTATAGATTTCCTATAGCAACGCGTAAGTTAGTGCAGATTATGCGCGTGGCCTACTTACGGTGCTTATGAAAACGTTCCGCGGCCTCGTTTGAGGCTTAATTTATCACGAAGCGAGATAACTATAGAACAGTAACTTTAGTCTCCTAAATTGGATCCTTTTGGTGTATTTTAACGTCAACTCACGTTGCTAATTAGTCAAAGGATACAAACGAAACGTGTTTCTTGTAGAACATTGTTACTACGCTCGCTAAATTGTTATACAAGCTTAATTTTCCGCTCTCATTGTCAACGGGATACTTTAATTTGTTGATATATTGTGTGAGCCGTTGGGATATTTTGTGAGCAATTGTTATGGTCCTTCCTCTTTGAACTAACATTAATAGTATTCCAGGCTTAATCGCTTGGCTCGCGGTTAAAAATATAACAATAACATCAATTGTTATAATAGGATGCGCGTCCCTCGCGAGAACCAACTACTGTGAGTGTGAACTAAAATTATAGAAGAAATAGAGCAACTTTTTTTATAATCATGTGTAAACATATTGTCTAACTTGAATTAGTACTTGTACTTGTACATGTATGTAAATTTTGTGCATACATTGATGAGTCGGTTGGCGTGGCACAAGTACAAGTAAAGTACGTAAGTAAGAGTAAAAAAAAACTTATTTTAAAAAACACATGTTTTAAGTCATGTTTGAAATGCTTATAAATATACTTAGTGTGAGAAATGAAAGGCGAACAAAACAAAATATAGCGGAGCACTTACTAAAATTGTCGGCTCGCTCTAAAATCTTTCACCTCCAACTCTGATCCCATTTAGGGCTCGTAATAATAATTTCCGTCGTTTGCAATAAGCCTAATGACGCTTATCAAATCGTTACTTAGAGTTGAGCCGAGTAAATGGCATTATTAAAAGGTGCCAGAAGAATCAGCGTTCCTTCTGTGGTATAATGCCCGGTATAAATTAGACGAAGGGGCGAAGGAGTATGATTTAGTGGTCTCCGCTCGGCATGACGATGTTATCATTAGGACAATTGAAAAAACGCCCGAATATCGACTTACCTTTGTTGGAGCGTAACTGATATCCGTCGATAGACGGAGGATTGTTGATTTAGTCCACTCTATGTTTGATGTCCTCGAATTTGTTAGT
Organism: Polyploca ridens; assembly: GCA_951394255.1. Lineage (NCBI taxonomy): Eukaryota > Metazoa > Arthropoda > Insecta > Lepidoptera > Drepanidae > Polyploca > Polyploca ridens. The sequence continues at coordinate 14,898,182 of OX596261.1, forward strand.
ATCATGTTTTTTGGTTTCTTTTGCGAGTTTCAGAAGAGAGAGATCTTGATATTGTCAGTTATATGTAGCAGGTCTTACGATAAGTATAGAAACTACATTTTCACTTCATTGTTTGATAGTTTTATCATAAAATTTTAAAGGATCACCAAAATGTTATAATTCTTTATACATTTAGCTAATTTTTTATTCGTTGTATAAGAAAATATTAAATTTAGTTTGTTTTATCAAATGCATATGCAATGAACACCTTAAATGAAGACTTTCGACAATATTGAGTCTTCAAGTATGAAATCTAGAATACTAAGATTCTCTGCAATGCTTACTTATACACTTATTTAGGCACGCAATTGTTGTCAGTGCGATTAGAATGTAAATATTATGTAATGAATCTAAGCTTGTTTTGAGAAGAGTAATTGCTGAGTTTATTGCCGGCTCTTCTCAGCAAATGCAGCCTTCCGAACCGGTGTACCGAGTATTATAGTCAGACTTTCAGATAGCCTGCGAAGGTCTATTTGAATAAATGATTTTGAACTTTATATAACTATGCAAATCTGTTTATTTGTTATAGCTCAAACAGATTGATGGCTACTCGTTATAAATGTACACAAGATTATTCTCTGTCTCGGGTTACGTGAGATACTATCTCTTAGGTGCCTCATGTCGTCGTATAATACAATCGTTGACCTAAGTTATTGGCTCCCAAACTTTTCATACACTTGCCCCTTTTAAGAATATTAGAATTAAATTAAAACAACAACAGCACTGGCCAGTTATTATATTCATATATCTCCTTATTAATGTTATACATATAACTCTTTGACATTTGTATATTTTGTCTCGTTAACTTTTGGTCACAATATGGTATATATATTATTTTTACTGTTTATAGGCCTGTGTTCGACTGCAATCTCACCATAGTAAGTGATGATGCGGTGGAAGGTGGTAAGCACACAAAGCCTAGAAGAAGCTGGCTCTCAAGTGCAGCTGTCGGAACACACCGAAAGGTGCTTGGCGACGGATTTTCAACTTGAGGGTGGTAGCCAGCCAGGCGGGTACTACAAAGAACGCTACCACCGTGCTATGGTTTCCTCAGGATGTTTTCCTTCACCGAAAGCTCAAGCTCATTGTAGGATTCGAATCCGGGACCTTCGTCTCGGTATCCGACATCACTACCACTGAGCTATCATCACCTTGAATATACGTGCCGTTACAACAAAAGTTGCATTCTCAGCAGTCTCAGGAGGGCAAACCCTTTTTCTTTGAGAACCTCTACCCTTAAATGTAGTGTTCCCACAGACAGAGGGTATTTTATGTGTTACCCGGCGCGCGTCGCCACTCAGATAAATTATTCCGCCCTCGCAGGACCTAAATGATGGAATTATCCAAAACCGACGCGGCTGTTGATTTGTGGCCTCAAATTAGAAGGGATGGAGGGTTTTTACGACTCGACTAAGGAGGCTGTTAGCTTTTGCCCGCGATCCCGTTTGCAAAGCACCCACTAACCAAGTAATTTTATGACTCCAGAAGATCATTTCTATTTTCTTTTGAACCCTGTAGTTGATATACAACAAAGTGTATGTGTTGTCCATTTGTATCCCAATTGACTCACAGTTGTGAATGAGAATCTATCTATATATATAAAATTCAAAGTCCTGACTGACTGACTGACTGATATATCAACGCACAGCCTAAACCGCTCGTCCTAGAGACATGAAATTTGGAGGGTATATTCTTTGTGAAGAGTAGTTATCCACTAAGAAAGGGTTTTTCGAAATTCCACCTCTAAGGGGGTAATATAGGGGATGAAAGTTTGTATGAAAGTCCGTCAGTTTCGACGTTAGGATCTTCAAATTTTGTGTTTAGGCTGAAGATTGAAAATTAATTTATACGTATTTCAGCGTTTTTAATAATTCCACACTCGAAGCGGGATGAAGTTGTTTTGTTTTGTTTTATTGTTGTAGAAAAATATGTTATTTTGTTTCTTGTAGGCCACGCGGGCGAAGCCGCGAGCAGAAGCTAGTCGGGATATAAAAATCAACTCTACTAACAACTAATGAGTTTATGAGTGGTTTTATTTCGCTCTATCTACAGTTTATTATGTAAATATTAAATTACTCATAAAATAAAATTTATAAAGTTTTTTACAGAATATAAAAATATAAGTTGTCTTCGAATACAACATAAAAATATACCTAATATTCGAAAAGGGGACCGAAAACAAAACGAGTCAGCTTTTTACATAAGAAAATGTTTTTGATAGTAGTTAACTTTAACATCTCAGTAAGCCTTTAAAAATATAATTCTGAGAAAATAGACTTCGATAATAGAGTTGCACTGAAGTTTGTACAAGATGGGGAGAAGTGCAAATTAGCTAAAAAGCTGACCCACGCTGGAATAATGCCGAGCGGACCATCTTAGCTGATTCAAATAGTTCGCACTAAACTAGCTCCACTCACATTTTAGGATAGAGTCGATTTTAGATTGCCTACCAACATTTTATTGTATATGTTTCTTCATAAAATAATATAAAACAAAAGACATAAAATTATAAAGCTCTTAACGATAAGTGGAATAAAAAAACCTCATCATCAGCATATAATGTCCCACTGCTGGGCACAGGCCTCCTTTCACAATTGATGATGAAAGGGAATGTGCAAATACTCCACCACGCATGCCCACTGCAGATCAGTGGAGGTAGGATCCATCTACTGTTGGAATTTCCAAGCCTCCTAGGAGGCTTCCAACTACCTTCACGACTATCACAACTAAGTTAGTAGTAGCAGTAAAGATCGATTGAGACGGCTAAACAAGCTACACTTCGAGCTTCTCAAAAAACCTCATATTAAAATAAATTGAGAAATAATCGCAGTAAGGAAAACAACCGGACAAACAATTTGTGACCGCAGTTGATTGTAGGACTCTTGATTGTGCTCCATGCACTTGAGTCTGCGCTTTTGTGAAGCACTTGCTTGCCAGCACACAGGTTTATTAAATACTTGCCAATGCCCGCGATTTTTTATCTATGACATTTTACATTTAAAAATCCTGCTTTGCTCCCTTTAGTTACAGTGCAGTGGCGGATCCAGAATTTTGGTTTGGGAGGACCCACCCGGATTCGCTACCTTTCCTCAAGAAAGCATCTAGGTTAACTGAAAAGCGCATTGAAATCTATACAGAAGATTTCTAGTTATAAGGACCTTAATGGATAGACAGAGTTGTTGCGCATTATAAATTACTAGTATTCCCTCGCGGTTTCACCCGCGTTACCGGGATGAAAAGTAGCCTATGTCCTTTTCCATACCATAGGTTTTCTGCATGCCAAATTTTTCAATTTTTGGTTCAGTAGTTAAGGCGTGGAAGCGTAACAAACAAACAGAGTTACTTTCGCACTTATAATATTAGTATGGATTAGTATGGATGTAAGGATATATATTATATGCTCGTACGTGTGCTTCCATATAATATAGCAGAAACACTGTTCTAAACAGAGAAATACAGTTTTGGATGGCTCCGTACATTACAACTCCTCTCGCACTGGAGTCCAACATGGCTGAAGTAGACAAACTGACGAATCTAGCTCACTCACGGAGAATAATATACCTCAGTGGGGAAACATATAGAGTAGCGAGGTCCGCGACGCAGTTGCAAATCGCAGCCGCGCCGCGCTCGCGTGCCGTATTACCTTGAGACGAGCGAAATGGCCCCCGAGACCTGCCATCTCTTTGAATTCTAAAAACATCCAGCGAAACACAATTTCACGGCGTATCACATACCCACAGAGCTCAAATTTAAACGCACCGAAAAAGGTCTTTGAAAGTAAGTATCATTTTTGCGAGAGTTATTCCGTGCATTATTGATATAGCGACATTTGCGACTTTGTATTTTTTATGAAGTAGGTGTACCGGTTTTGTGCGGGATAAGTCGGGATCCGGCGCGGCTCCGGCGCGGCTCCGTACTCCTGAAGCTGTGATCCGCTTAGCGCGTCCGCTGGGAGCGCTTATTTGTATGCTAATAATAATGGCATGTAATCTTCATAGGACGACAACGGGTGCGTCCTTACATTTAACCGGGAACCAAGGAATTTCATTAATTCGGCTTCCGGGGCCGAAGGTTTCATTTGTTTTTTGTTCATGGTGGTGTTAAAAGGCAATTTACTTTTTGTTTGTAAAACATTTGTTCCAACGAATACTTTTAAAAGTTTAAAAATATCTTTGTAAATCGATCTAGATTCATCGAGACCATAATCATATCGTAGTAACTTTAAATCATTGTATAAAATAATTCTGTGGAAGCAGAAAATGATTGAGCCATAAGAAAGGAACACGTAGCCGTGCTACGTCGTAGCTGCCGTAGAGTGCTACGATTGTAGCTGCGAGCGCTACGTGATAGAGTTTACACGTTCCTACAGATTTGAAATTGTATCTACAAAACGTATTAAATAAGGTATTCCATGTAAGCTGGTGGATTATGATTTGTATATTTTCCTTTATAGAATAAAATTTTACTTCAATACTTTTACAAATAATATAATGTAGTAATGTGTAATATAGTCAGATAGTCCAAAAATATAAAAAAAAATTAATCATGCTGAGTTTCTTGCCAGATTCTTTTCAGTTGAAGGCCGAGTTCCGAATCGGTGGTAACTTCAGTAAATGTGACCTTCATAAGTACCCTTCTGGGGCCTAAATTGAATAAATGGCTTTGACTTTGAATGGGTATAGCACAATTTGTCCTAATTAAAATCATATTTAAAGCCCTCTGCTAATAAATGGATGGTATTCGAACAGAAAGTAATATGAATGTGATTAATTGGTGAGTATTGTCTGGTTGCATCGCGTCGCCTGTTTGTACCATGTGTATTAGATTATATAGAGTACACGTGAGGCGCACAGCACTTCCCGCGCGTCCCGCGGGAGCCCGACCCGACCCGTCCGACTAGATACACTTGAGATATTAACGTTATGTACGTGCCGTCTACACGGAAAACCAACTCTATTATCATTATATTAAAGTGTACATTTCTAAAATACGTGTGAAAATTCAATCTGTTTTTGGTTCAGTTTTGATGTTTTGTTTTGGCTAACAATGTAGATATAATTGAATTATGTTTTAAAAATAATGGCCGTTTTTGTATGTATAATTGCGAACAAATTCCTAACAACATATTTTCCATGGCTACCCCACGAAAGGACAACTCGCTATAAAATTGGATATTTTTTAATTTGAACGCGACAACATTGCCCATTACTGAAGTTCTGGTGACAATGGGCGACCCGCCGCACTGCTCGCACCTCCCGCACCTCCCGCACCTCCCGAACCGCCCGAACCTCCCGCATGCTGCAAACAATACCTCTAAAAAAACATAAAAAAACTGCACTCTGTACATTTTTGTTTCCCTTTTGGTCCCGCGGCGTTAAATGAAAATGTAAATTATGACACTTTGTTTTAGCCGAGTTGTGTTACACAAACATAATAATTAATTTCTCGTTTATAACTAGTGAGATAATTTTAATGGAGAGTTTTATTTGCGGTTTGATTTAATTTAATGATACCATGCATTTTTAAAGATAAATATAACACAAATACTTTGTTATACTGGGTGGAGATTTCGAGATGGCATATTTTCGAAACCTATGTTGGGTTAGTCATGCTGAACAACTTTTACTATGGAACCAACACACAAAAATTTTACTTTTCATACATTATGATCGAGCAAAGTTGATATTTACTATGGAAAGTAGATTTTTTTTGAGAATTCGCTATTGGTCCCATAGTAAAAGTTGATCAGAATGACTAACCCAACATAGGTTTCGAAAATATGCCATCTCAAAATCTCCACCTGTTATTTTCAGCCCTTTAATTAGGCTAATTACCATTAAAAGATTAACTTTAAGGGGATGTTTACCACATTTGATGTTATACAATTTTGCTCACAAAACTTGATTTTCAGGCTTTTTTTCCCAATTTATTATACTTGGACAATGATCATCGTTTTTTCTTTTTACGAGATATTTTTAGCGATCGAGCGGTCTTTTAGAGGAATGAATGAGTTTCCAGTGGGCTCCGCAGCTGACTCGGATTTGTTCTGGAAATAGCTTCGATGTGCGATGTGGGGCTAAAGAAACTTTGTCGACAGCTATAGCCTGCAAGTATGTGTGTAGGGGTGGTGTGTGTGAGTGTGTGCAAGTCACACGGGAGGTTGTAGGCGCGGCGGGCGGGAATTCGCGCGCGTGGTTTTAAATTGCTCCCGGACAGGGATGTTCTAGGCATCTGTATATTTTCGGAACACATTACTAGACTTCCAGATATACATTTTGTGCAAAAAACATAGAAACTGTAGCCAGAAGAAATCATTACAAAATCCTAACTAATATTATAAATGCGAAAGTGAGTTGGTTTGTTTGTTACGCCTTCACGCCTCAACTACTCAAACCGATCATCATGAAAATTGGCACGCAGATAGCCTATGGTATGGAGGCTACATTTTACATAAATTTATATGGATTTTACAGGACAGCTCCAGGGAACACGGGTGAAACCGCGGAGAAAACTAGTACTTACAAAATAAACATACAATGAAGTTCATTAACAGAATATTAGTTAGTTTCTTATCCCCAGATTTGCCACGTTTTCCTAATATAAGTTACTTATAGTACTTGTAATGAATGCCGATCAAATCGAATCGATCCTTTGATTTGGGATGTAAATGACTGACAAACAATGTAAACTCACAAACACAAACCACAGCTCTATAGATCCGGGTTCATATTAACTACACATAATTTAAACCCAGTTACGTAACAATCTAGGCGACAATTCCCCTCACTAGAGGGTTGGCCGGTACCCTCAGTAAACGGCAAATACATCAGCGCCTCGACGTACAAGTTCCCTCTGTCCTACAACTATTGTGAGAGAGAAATCACCTCCTTACCGTGTTTTTCCCCTCTTTTTCTACCGACTGCGGATTTATTGCGTGACAAACCTTGAGGAAGATGAATACTGGCCAAAGTTTTCTTCCAAGAAAGAAGTGATGTGAAACTATTTGAGTTATCATACGAATTGATTAAGGTGGGAAATAAAAAAGTTTTTATGCGACAATGTTCCTTAATCTCTCCCTTGACGCTATATATGACGTCACTGTGCGAGGGTGTATCTAGGGCAGTGTGACAGTTTCCAGTAACCCAATGTGGACTTGACGTAATTTAATTATTGAAACAATCAGTGTGGTGGAGCAGATATAATTAACATAATAGTTAACAAACGTCTGTAACGAACAGTAATGTCGAGTAAGACACAATAAATGAACGGTGAGGAAGTGCTCGAGACATAAATAAAGGCAGGTCTCCATTGTGGAGGCACTCAATTCAATAAATTGTGAAGGATTTGTGAGAGAGGGCGCGGGCGCGGGCGAAGCGCCGCGACCGACGCAAAAAAAGAAAAGGCGACTTGTATAAATAAGTCAATGGGATGGAAATTAAAAAGACAACCCATATTTCATCGAGTTGATTAAAGAAGCGTCGCAGGGAATTTATTTAGGAAAAATAAATGTTACCCGTAATTAAAATTCAGCGAAATGTCAATGAGGCTTTTGTTCGGGTTACAATAAGTAGAGTTAATAAGAAATGCCGGTCTCAAATGCTAAACGGTGGAACTTAATCCATTCGCTGCAGGCGCCGCGACGCGGCTCTATTATGCATTTTGTTACTTACTTCCAAGATTTCTTTAACTTTCAATAGGATTTAATTGAAGTTTAAGTCTTACAGCCAGTTCTAGAAATTGAGTGTGACTTTGAGCACTATATCAATGACTATCCATTCTTCATAACTTGATGTTTTACTTCGAAACCTGGTTAATAATCTGGCAGCCCGCACCGGGTGCCACCCAAATGTGTTACATCATCTCGTATGACACGACTTTAGTTGCCATAAAAATAAAGGCGCTTCGTCATATTAAAGAAAACCGACCAAGTACGAGTCGGACTCGCTATCGGAGGATTCAGTACAATATTAACAAATTTAATATTGTTTTAAAAAAACACTAAAAAAAGTTGTTACTTGCCCCCCTTAATATTTTTTTTATAGTATTTGTTGTTATAGCGGCAATAGAAATATATATTGCTATCTATCTATTACGGTTCATTAGATACAGCCCACTGACAGACAGACGAACGGACGGACAGCGGAGGCTTATGAATAGGGTCCCGTTGGGCACCCTTATGGTACTGAACCCTAAAACCCCGTTGGTCATATTTTAGAAGAAGCAATGAAATAAATTACTTAAATTAATTAAATAAACATCATAGTTTGTGTTTATACAGTTTTTAATATCATAAACAGTTTTCATTTTTGGACTGACCCTACGATTTCCGCACCGGGTGCCACCCATACTAGCTACGCCACTGTCTAGTACAGTTGCTCTATTAAGGTGAACGCACACTTTTCCAAGCCGAACGCGCCGAACGCATCGAACGAAACGAATTTTAGAATTCTGTATATTATATCTTATGATAGCTCGCACACTTGCCCGTGTCGAATCGACCGAATCTGGATAAGATGTTATATACAGAATTCTATGATTCGTTTCGTTCGATGCGTTCGGCTCTGATAAGTGTGCGTTCACCTTTAATATTCTATCTCTATGATCATACCGAAATAACTGACGTTTGGCACGTAGATAGATCTGAATTAGGTATAAAGCATATGACCATTTATACCAAGAATACATCAGAGCCCTCGGAAACACAGGTAAAATAGCGTAACAAAAACTAGTTGTTAGTAAACCCAAATAAACCTAACATGTCCAATAAAGCTTTTTGTACAATAGTCACAAACAAACACCTAAAAAGCAGTAAATTTTTGCAACTGCACTCGTAGCGCGCTCTCGAGGAGTAGGTAATAGTAATTCCGTTCTATTTCACTGCAATTCATTCAGGAACCCATTGACGGATTTATTTCTGCTTTTTATTCCACTTTAATCTACGGGAATTATCAATTCATCGAGAGATTGGTCATTCGATTTATCAAAACTTTGTGAAGCTACACTCGACATGATGACACATTTTTATATTAATACTAGCTTTCGCTTCGCGGTTTCACCCGCTCTCTCGAAGGATCTTATGTTCTCGTGGAATAAAAAGCAATTATTCCAGATTATCTACCTGTGTGCCTAATTTTCTCAAGATTGGTTGTCGTTTTTCTTCACCGAAAGCACAAGCTCATTGTTGGATTCGAACCCGGGACCTTCGTCTGGGCATTCGATGTCACTATCCAGTCAATATCCACCAATAAGTGAGCAATAAGAAAGGATTTTACGAAATTCAACCCCTTAGAGGGAGAAATAGAGGCTCGCAATCCCCTGGGCTCTAAATATTAAAAGTTTAGATTAAAATAATTAAATACAGGTATCAAAGTTAGGATAAAAAGCTATAGGAATAAAAACTGCTAAGAGTTCATAATTAATTTTCTAATTAAGGAATGAGTTTCATCAAAGTCAAGTTAATAATTAATAAATTGAATTTTCAATGTTTTATTATTCAGACGATTTGGAACCTTCGCGTAATAGAAGCTGAAGTAATGTCGGTTACAAAATTAAATATCACAAACGTTATATTAGCTTCCTTGAGGACTCGCGTCCGAGAGTCCAAACTAATATCCTGAGGCATTCGTCACACACGGTCAACTAAGCCGAGGTAGTACTATGGAGACTGGGTAACTGATATACTATTTGTTAATATACTTATTTACATCTAGAATCAAAATAAACGCGACTTGTTCGTACACACAAATATTTAACCTGGGTGGAAATCAAACCTACGACCGGGGTAGTAGTCAGGGTAACCTGTCTCCTGGCATACAGACTAGTTATTCTGACTGCTACTAAGGTCCTTCTAAAGTCTTGGCGGATAATTTGAGAGATGAATGGGTCATTCTCATTAGTAATCAAAAATAAATATAGAAAAATTATCCGTCGAATGGTTCAAGAGAGGAAAAATAAACAAAATTGAACTTTATGTAAGTAATTTATAAATAATCTATTTAATATAAGCAATTTTTAGCCTTGCCATTCATCCCATCATCCAACGTCTTCAATCCAAGCTTAACGTTTGGTACTTGGATGATGGGACGATTGCTGGCGATTTTAATACCGTATATGACGATCTCTGTTTTTTAATACAAGAATTCCGTCAGATAGGATTGGAGCTAAATTTTTCAAAATGTGAGATTTTCATTTCAGACGACTGTCCTTCAAAAACCATGGTATTACAAAAATTTTATGATTTGGCCCCGAATATAAAAATTATTGATAAATTTTCTTTGTGTCTATTGGGCTCTCCAATTTTTGACGAATCCATTGCTCCATTCATTGATGAAAAAATTCAAAATTTTATGTGTTATTCGGATCGATTATCCAAAATTAATACTCACATAGCCTTCACTATTCTTAAATTCTGTCTTTTTGTCCCAAAATGTACATATTTTTTACGATGTTGTCAGCTTTGGAAGCATACTGAGATCCTCCAAAACCTAGACAGCTTAGTGAAAAATACTTTGGCATCCATTTTGAATGTAAATTTGGAAGAGCGAGCAGGCACACTTCCAGTGCGATTAGGGGGCCTGGGCGTTAGAGCTATATCCAGCGTAGCTCTCCCTGCATTCCTGTCCTCCGTTCACAGCACTCAAAATTTAACTTGTAAAATTCTCTCACCTGTTTTGAATGATTTCGATGTAAGCTACAAGGGGGAGGCCAGGAGTGCATGGAGTTTAGCTTGCCCAAACTTTGATTTCCCGACGAACACATCTTCTCAGCGGCTTTGGGACGGGCCGATCTGTGAGCTAGTACGGAACCAACTTTTACAAACGTGCTCAAGCTCTGCAGATCGCGCCCGTCTTTTAGCCGTTGCAGAATGGGAATCTGGTTTGTGGCTTCAGGCGCTTCCATCGGCTAACACGGGCACTTTAATAGATAATACCTCATTTCGCGTGTCGGTTTCCCTCCGCCTGGGCACATCGTGCTATGCTCCACACCGCTGCCAGTGCGGCGCTCCTGTCAGCCAGCTCGGTCATCACGGCCTGTCTTGCAGCAAAAGTGCTGGTCGGATTCCCCGCCACGCCAGCTTGAACGACATCATCCGTCGGGCTTTTACCACCGCCAACTTTGTCGCCATTTTAGAACCAAATGGCTTGATGCGTGACGATGGTAAAAGACCCGACGGAATGACTCTTGTTCCTTGGAGGATGGGACGGCCTTTGGTATGGGATGCCACTTGTGTTGACACCCTAGCGCCGTCTCATCTTCCTTTGACACAAAATAAGGCTGGCGCGGCTGCTGAATCAGCTGAGGGCCTTAAGAGGCGCAAATATAGTACGCTTGATAGTGGATATATATTTGCGCCTTTTGGGGTCGAAACATTGGGGCCGTGGGGACCGAGTGGCAAAAAAATATATAAAGAACTTGCGGCACGCTTAGTTGAGGCGACACGTTCCCAGGATGCTGGCTTATACTTTGGTCAGCAGCTTAGCATTGCCATCCAACGTGGCAATGCTGCCAGTATTCTGGGAACGTTACCCACTGGCACGGATTTAGAATAGTTTTTATTTTTAAAGATTAGGTTTAGTTTAGAGTAGTTTTTATTATTTAAGTTTTGTTTTATTTTGATTTTATTATTACTATTATTGAATAAATAGGAGGATCTTTTAATTGAACAGAAGACAAATTAATTTAAAATCTAGTATTTTTAATGTACGGATTATTTTTCTAATATTTTTTTTTTATTACCAATGACTTATACATTTATACCTCAAAATATACGCCATGACTTTAGAAGAACCTTATATAGTGTGGAACTGGAGTGAAACTTCTTCAAATATTCCGTTTTGTTTCTTTGAAGACTTTACCTTCGCTATCTTTACAGCTGAAGCTTTGACGCCACCCTTACACTACAGTACTTTAACACTACATTTAATATTAATACTGAGACGATAAGCTTCAGATAAAAAATGGTATAGTCTGCAACATAAGTCGGTGGTTGATGGCAAGAATTTGTTTTGTTTCCTTTAAAGATTTTATTAAAAAACATGATAAAATAGCAACACATAAAGTCAATATAGGCACATAATATAATGTCAAAAGTACTATTCATTACGACGTAGAAAATGGGCCGCCTAAAATAAATATACTTTACAAAGGCTGGAATAACACGTGTTATTTTTAATTATTTTGTACGAAGCGCAAAAAAGTCACCCGTCTACTTGTAGAGAGCACTCTTTGAGCCCTTTGATCTTGTCCATGCCTCTCCCCTCCCCCATCCCCCCTCGAGCTTAGTCCCGGAGTGGATTTAATGCTGCCGACTAGATTAGTGTCAGCACGACGAGCTAGTTTCGCTTTAACGCTAAGTAACTCCCGCCATGCTTGATAAACGACTCAAATGTCTCAGCGCTTTCCGCTATTTTCGGATTATTAAAACGATTCACAGTGTGAGAACTAATCTAACTAATATTATAAAGAGGAAAGATTTGATTGTTTGTTTGTTTGTTTGCATTGAATAGGCTCCGAATCTACTGAACCGATTTGAAAAATTCTTTCACTGTTGGGTAGCTACACTATCCCCGGGTGACATAGGCTGCTTTGTATGACGGGAACGCGGGTGAAACCGCGCGAGACAGCTAGTATGAAATAAGGCGATGACAATCTAGTGACACGACGCGGCGAAAATCTCGAGTTTGAATCTCACAACTAGAGTTTTCTATAAAGGAAAAGATCTTGAGGAAATCTTTTACATTATCTAGATACATAGACAGAGGACTGCCATTGTCGCAAAGAATCTACTGTGTTTCAACAGAATTTCTTGACTTTGTGTGCCTCTAACATTTTATATTACATCATGACTTACTCCAACACAAACGAATTGGAAAACTTCAAAGCGACGTACATTAAAATTATAGCTACCTCTAATTATGATTCAGTCAGAACGCATTACGCATTTGATATAAATAATTGAAATGTGAACAGTCCTCACTTTGTAGGACAGATAGGAGTCAAAGATGTGACTTTTGACTGTAATCAATAAAGGTCAAGGAGTCAGACTTACGTAAAGTGGGATCTTGAAGCGTTTCTCAATCGGTTTGGATCCGCGTTTGTCGGCTACCGAGTGACCTTTCAAATGTTTTGAGAATTCGGTCGGGTTCATGATCGGATTTACAGCTATCCTCATTTAATATTTGCTCCACTGAGTGTGCACTGTTGGGAAAATTTTCACCCGAACGTTCCTGACGTACCGAATATTACGGATACTGCGTTTTACATCTTCATTTAAATGTGGACTGCAAGCGAGTGGAACTTGCTTGCGGCGGACGTCTGTGTTTCCGGACTCTTACAATCTACCAACTTACAAGGGCAGAGGGCCTCTCCTCCTCTCTTCTGGGTAAGCGTGTTCCATCATAGGCTTCGTCATCGTTCTTTATGGGCGGTTCAGCCAATTTATTATTTGAAATGTCTACTTTCGAAACGCCTAACACAGAATCTTATGGCAGAGTTTTCTATTTATTTATTTCTTAAATAATCAATGATAATATGTGTATTTTTATAAGATGTCTTTTGTCACCGCTTGATGAAGACGATTACAATCATTTATTTGTGGAGTGTAAAGTGTTGCCAATAGATAAGAAAATAGAATATTTAATAATGCAAAAGAAAAAAGAATAAAAAAGTCTATAAATATAGTGTGAGATCGCTAAAGAGAGGGATGCTATTATAAACAAGAGCAAGTAATTATTATGGTGAGAGAACCCGTCAATATGTAGTTTCACGATTATACAATAAGTACCGTGTATTGAGAGATGCGAATATTAAAAGTAAACTTGGATTGAAACGGAAAACAAGGGAACTGTTGTTGTCAAAAATAGTTTGAATTCATGTGTAAAATAAAGTATAAACTGTGTTATGGTTAATGAGAAAGGTAGTGAGTAAATGTACCTACTTATGTATATGATCATGTCATTGTAGTGATTGTGTTGCAAGGACATGCTGATATATGTTTAGGTCATATATGTGTCAAGAGCGTTACGCCTACAAACTGCATTAGCAGTTTGGCGATGTTGAATTTTGTAATTTTGGTGATGGTTGGGTTTAATAAATGTTTATAAAAATATAATAATTTTCTTTCACTACCGACTTTACAACCTTTGAGTGTATCCAACAGGAGTCCCATAAGATTTGCCATCAGGCCGCCGTCCGTCTCTCAATCATAGTTCTATTTTCCATGTCAAAAAGTTTTCTTATAACAGCTGTGACAGGCGGTCGGGCACAGAAGTGATTCCAATTTTCATTTTTGTACGGAACACGAGAAATAAACAGCGCTGACAGCTGTGTTTTGTGCTATGTTGATTGGTAGAAGTTTGTCGGCGTGACGCGGGCGGGCCGGCCGCGGCCGGTGGCGTTGTCGTGACGTCACGCCACGTACGCGTCACTGTCGACCCTCGTCGCGCACACGCGCACCTGTCCGACGGAATTCTCTGGTATAAGCTATTTTGTAAACTTGTTTATTTTTACAATGAGCTAACTCTGCTTGGTTGCCATTTCTATCGCCTGGGAATCGGATGTCTCAGTTACTCTATTTCACAAAGGATGAGTCGTTTACAATATCTAGTGAAATTCTATTTGATTACTCTGAAATAGTACTCACGATATTTCATGAATCCTCGTTCTATCATAGTATTCCTTTATTACAAGCTTTAATTTAGATTCACCTGTCCCGTTGTCTGTAATGGAATTTTGCAAGTTAAATTTGACCCACTCTCCGGCTTCCGATTGAGCTGGAATTTTGCACGAATATGCAAATCGCGTGACAATGCAATATTATGATGACGAGGAGCTGATCTGATGATGGAGCTGGAAGGTGGCCATAGGAACTCCGTAATAAAACCACATAACCCCATCGAGTTTGGGATCGTTTGGTTCGTCTTGATGGGTACTATGTCGCAAGTACAGTCCCTCAAAAAAAAAGCTTGTATTAAAAATTAAATTTTTCACAAAGAACTTGTTATTTCGAAATTAACATTAACCATTGAGAAATCTAATAAAATACAATGTGTCACCGAACTCATGCTACTTGAAATCACTATAGTGAACTATTATCGACAAAAAATATATTTTTGTTTACTTGTTGGTTTTTAGGCCAACCTCAGAATTGAGTAGAATCTCACTTTTCAGACATCTTACACCTTTTAAATATAGCCTTGCTTGATCGTAACTCAATATAACCCAAAATTAATCAAAGAAGAGGCTTTGATTAATAGAAGATCTTGTAAATATTTATTTAATTTACTATATTTCAATCGTACCTATCTTAGAAACGAGTCTCATCTTATATTTAAATTATTTTGACTTCGCACAATTAAAATACAATAGGTACATTTTAATTAATTTAGTAGGTACACTATTCAATGAGCAGTACCTAATACTGTTCAGATGTGACCTTTATTTGTCACTATTCATGTGTAAAAGTTTCTAATAGAGTTTGTAGGACTTTTGCTCGAATAAAAAACTTGTAACTTACAAAGTTTGTTCATTATCGGAGTGTTGCGAACAAACTGTACCTACACTATCTTCATATATATCTCGTTTGCTGATGTTTGTACATACCTACCAACCTACATACCGTATAATATTAAGTACTTTTACTTATGTAATTGGTAGATTATGTAAGGCTTTATTTGCGTTATCGATACCAGATGCCAGGAGGGTTAAGCCAGATTACGTATAATCGTCTGAAATATAATACCTTTGTATTTGTTAGTAGGTATCTACTACTATAGGTTTGGCCAATCTTAACATCGATTTTGGTTAAATACAAACCTATTAATAAATTATAATGTATTTTGTGTATACTGGGTGGAGATTTCGAGATGGCATATATTCGAAACCTATGTTGGGTTATGCTGAACAACTTTTACTACGGGACCAACACATTCGTTATGAAACTTAGCAAGAACCATGATAAAATTATGTTCTTATCTAACTAATATTATAAAGAGGAAAGATTTGATTGTTTGTTTGTTTGTTTGTTTGCATTGAATAGGGTCCGAAGCTACTGAACCGATTTGAAAAATTCTTTCACTGTTGGGAAGCTACACTATCCCCGGGTGACATAGGCTATATTATATTTTCAAAAAAATTAGGGATCCTTACTAAAACTCCAATAATGTAACCCAAGGTGTAAAAAAATTACCTTAAATATTCTTTTCATCGCGTGCGCTGCGAAAACTATTGATGATAGAATAAAATAATGTACTACGACTTTGTAGAACACATCATTATTTACAAAAAGTTTCGCGACAGTATATGTCTAACTATTATAGTTATGCCACAATAAGTGTTCTTTTATTTTAAAAAATTAATTGAAATGCCGCCGCTAGAAAAGGCTATTTATTTGTATTTTGGTATTAATCCTTATCAAAATAAATGAGTTCATATTCAATACTGCTTCAATACCTTTGTATAAATTTTTGAATTATTCAATTCGGACATTCCATTCGAAAGATATCACGAGTTTAAAAATGTAAGTATTAGACAGTGTTTGAAAAAAGACTCCTCCGAAACGGCTTGACCAATTCTTATGATATTTTGTGTGTATATTCAATAGGTCTGAGAATAGGACGTAAACTATTTTTCATACCCGTAGGGTAGGAAGGGGTAGGGTGGGGTAAGGTAGGGCCTACCCTGCCCTGCCCTACCCTACCCTACCCTAGGTAGGGTATTTTGGTAGGTAGCAGGGCAGGGCAGGGCAGGGCAGGGCAGGGCAGGGCAGGGCAGGGCAGGGCAGGGTAGGGTAGGGTAGCACCACAGTCGCGGGCAATCAGAACGGGGGCTCTGTGAGGATGATGAAGAACGACGAAAGTTTGCTTTTTACAGAAAATCATTATTATTTATAATTTAAAATATTCGATATTAGCAAGAAACAGTATTCGCGATACCGTGACCGGGCCGAGGCGGGCGCGGGCGCGCAAATCTATTGACATCTCATTACGACATTGCACCCGTGCGAAGCCGGGGCGGGTCGCTAGTATTATAATATGGTGAAACATAACATAAAGTCTTAACTTTCAAACAATTACTGTTTTTGACATGTAGCTGCCTACAACTCCAAAATATTATTACATTGTACAACAACCTAGGTACAATCTTTCTATCAAAAGTCAAAACCAGCTGTTAATGTTTTAAACATTATAGCCACATATACCTACCTACGTTTATAAAGATGTGAGCACGGAGGTAGAGTCAGGGTCGAAAGTAGCTGGTCACTTTAAATAAATAAATATCCTGGGACATTCCTCACACACGGTCATCCGATCCCAAACTAAGCTGAGCTTGTACTATGGAAACCAGATAACTGATATAATACATATACTACTTTTTTGTTTGTAAATACATACTTAATATACCTAATTACACCCAGACTCAGGACATACAGACATTTTCATGCACACAAATGCATGTCCTGTGTGGGAATCGAACCCACGACCTGCGGCGCGTAAGGTGGATCTTAACCAACTGCGCCAACTGGCCCGTCGATTTTAGTACTTTAGTTTACGTCTTTAATCTGTGCTTTAGTACCCTTTCACATATATAAGCGCGGCTTCTTTGACTTGCATAGAGACAGTATGGCGGTTATTTGGATAAATTTTGTTTTTTTCCACGGATTATTTTTCTAATATTATTTACTATTGACCTATACATTCATCCCTCAAGAGGAAATTCACAAGTTTATTAGGACCTTATATTAAGAAAGGAACTAAAGTGATCATCATTTATTGACGCTGACTGTACATGTACATGCATGAGATGTAGCGCGATAAGATACTCGTCGAGCGGTTTTTCAGCGATGAACTTATTTACAAGGAACTTGTTCAAAACAGAATATGATAAAACAAACTAAAACACCCGGCGTCTTAGGCGGAATACACACCGACAGCGCGAGCGCGTGCATCGCATTGTCTGTGGTGGTTTTGTAGCAGTGGACGCAGCTAGCACAAGGAAACGGTACGGTATAACTTTGTTTGGGAATCAAGACAAATGTAGTACTTTCGGAGAGATATTTAGTTTTATTGATGTAGATTCTAATTTACCGTGATACCTACCTAAGAAATACGATTAAATATTAATGTACGGGGGGCATCACTCAAATGACTCACTTCGGCTCAGAGGCAAGTGTTTTTATTATTGTATAATCAAGTCGGCTAACAAGCATACGGCCTGCCTTGTACAGTATTACCCAACTGATATGGCGCGTCGTGTATCTTCGTTCGCACAGAAAATAAAGTATGGCTTAACGAAAATATGCTTAAAACTTACGATCAACCTTAGATCACTACTATAAGGTTCATAATACACGGCAGCTGTTAGTTCCGTCTCACTCGCAAGTCACGCCCCTCCGCACGGCGCGCGCTAAAATGGCAGTTTCCGACCAATAGCGGTTTCCCGCGCTTTGAAAATGTACAAAAAGTATCTTCTGCGCAGGTACATCGGTAAGCCATATCAGGTGGGTCCTACTGTAACACCATGGGTAAATAATCAGTCATGCGATACCCTCTCCCCGATGAGCTCTGGCGACCTTACTCACTCGCAATTATTTGACTGTGGTATTATTCTGTACCTATATGGTTGTGATACTTACCCAGTCGAACTGCTCTTTCAGCGAAAAAATGCTATGCTATACCTCGAGCTGTGTAATAATCACTTACAAACATCGAAATAATAAAACTACAATTTAAAGTTTAGAAACTTTAGCATACATGCTTCCTTATTAGGAGTTTTAAAACTAAAGCTATTATGATGAACCAAAATTATTCAGGCTTAGGCCTTAAGAGGCCACTTTTGATGGAAGTTACTGAAGTAACCAAAGTTTTGTATAAAGCCTTAAAGTGCAAGGCGGATGACACCTCCATTTAAAAGGTGAGATCTTCCGCCAGGCTGATTTATTATGACTGAGAACCATAGTCCAGCCGTCCAACTGTACCTATGTACTATAATATAATAAAGCGGAAGAGTTTTTTGTTTGTTTAAACGGGCTAATCTCTGGAACTACCAGTCGGATACGAAAAATTCTTTCACTAATAGGAAGCTACATTATCTCCGAGTATTATAAGCTACTATTTAGCACGGGAACGCGAGTGAAACCGCGCGAGACAGCTAGTGTTGTATATGCAGATCGTGAAATAGAATTAGCGCGATGCAGGATGTTGTGGCTCCATCTATCTTTGTGCGTGTATCTTTGTATAATAGATGTCGCTACAAGCCCTCGTTACCAATAAATTTTATAAAAAAAATAGGTATATCACCGGTTAGATGGTATATTAATCGAGTTAGGGTTTTATTAGAATTATACAGGTCGTTGTTTTGGTCAGCGACGAGCGACTCAGGGTCGATAATACAAATGATACTGGTGCTAAATAAAAAAATAAAAAAAAAAATTTTGAAAATCATGTAATAAACTAAAATGTAGACATAATACTCAACGGGAGTACGAGGGAGTAAAGGGGTGGGGCGATGGCGGCTTGCGCCTAGCTCTAGTCTGTGCACGTGCCTAGTAACCATACTTTGCGGTAATTTTATTTCAAATTGAATAAGGTATTTCTCAACATATTTAGAGTATTTAATTTTTGGGGAATATATATTTTGTACTACCGCTCCTGGGTCGCTTGTCGCCGACCAAAACAACACCCTGTATATTCTCCATATTCTAATATTGTCAATAATATATAGACAATGGTGCCGATTCTGTTGTAAATCACACTTAACTAATTTTAGTCACATCACATCTCTTTCTAACAAACATTATCGAAGAAGGATAGAACATATTTAAAGCTGTCAAATTAGTCTTTGCCGTCTTCATTTGCGGGTATTTAGACATAACTGCGATAAATGGCGACTAAATTTATGTTGAAAACAAGCATTGTACTAATTTGACAGGACTAAATTTCTTACATCCTTTTCTTATGTTCTTTGTTAGAAAGAGATATAGTGAGACTAAATTAGTTTAGTTGTAAACAACAGAATCATCACCATTCATGACAATAACAAGAAGAAACGGCAGAAGTTTCAGTACTGAGTAGTATATCCATATTTCACAGACGAACATGCCACGTGTTGCCTATTTTCGGAGATATTACCAATACCTACAGATAATTATTTTCATGGCAATAAACGTCGCTTACTTTGCCCGACTGAACTCGACCACCGAGGCGAATATAATAAGTATCCAGGGACATTTCATTTATTTATTCTTCATTGAGGTCATCTGATCCAGAAACTAAGCAGTTAATATCTTCTATCAATCAATCAAGCGCTCGTGGTGTAGCATAATAAGCCGTTTTTAATCGATCGGCAAGTTAAGCTACCACCGTCGTGGTCGGTAACTGGATGGGTGGACCGCCTAGTGGTATTTCTAATCGAGCGTTTCCGTGCTTCGGAAGGCACGTAAAGCCGTTGGTCCTATCACTTAGTTGTGATAGTCGATAAGCTAGTTGGAGGCCTACTAGGCGGCTTGAAAACTCCAACAGTAGGTTGACCACTAGCCTACCTCCACCGATCCGCAGTGGGCACGCGTGGTGGAGTAACTGCCCATTCCCTTTCCCTGATTTATGAAAGGAGGCCTGTGTTCAGCAGTGGGACATTATAAGCTGATGATGATGATGATGATGATGAATGAAAAGGATAGTCATATTTTTAAGTACAGATCAATGTAGCACCAGCACAAAGGTATTCGAAGCCAGAAACCGTCTGTGAACGGTAACTTCATTGCTTATGCATTAAGTTAGATCTTTCAACAAGTTCCCAACTTGCGCCAACATAAATACACTCGTGCCGTAACTTTGCCTCACGTTGGCCGGCTCTTTTATTTGTTACAAATTCACGTTTCTGACTGAACTTGGCAAGAGTTGGTGAAGGCTCCTTTATTTAATATCATACTACGTTACAGACAGTACTTGTACGGACTATTTTGTTTTATTAGATTTTATGTATTTGACATTTGTAATGCGTAATTTCTGTATGCGTTGAGTTAAATACTTAAATATGAACATGTATGTTTAGGCGCAGCGCCAACGTGTACACTTTTGTGTCTTGTGACGTATACAAGCTACCAATGAATATTTGAATTCTATAGAACCAGTATGAAATCGGCCACTCCCTGCGCAGACGTTAACATTTTTTGTGTCCAGTTGCTTCCACTTTACACATACTCGTTGACGATCAAAAAGTGTTCGGTGTCGGTAACTGGAAACTAAAAGTCGTCATTTGAAGACACAAGCAACATTAAAAAAATTCCTTACAATTGTACTGAAACTGACGGAACACAAGCAACGAATAGGCTACTTTCCTGAAAATAATTAATTAGTCCGTCATTTACATTATCAAAAAATATTAGACACGTATTTTTTCTTTTGTCAATTAAATAAAAAAATACGAAGATATCGTTGTGTTGAAGTTCTGCGTGACGTCACGGTGTGGTACACTTTTTAGTAACAAGTGACGTCACGAGCCCTCACTCTCGAACTTAGTCGCGCTTTATCTTCGTCAATTGTTAATGATTTGGCAAAGTAAAAAATACGTGTCCATAATCTAACGGATTAATTAGAATTATTATATTTTTACCCAGGCAACATCCCTATTGTACCAGTGACCAGAAGTAGCAACCGGCGACTGTGTCCGATCGCCGCTACAGGACACAGCAACTACGGTTTCCTGTGATGGTGTACCGCGCCGTGTCGGTATCACGTTTGCGCAGCCGCTTATTCTCTGACTGGGTGAAATATACAAGTAGCAAATTGCAGCATTATGTCTGCTATTTCATAAAAGATAATTAGTATTCAATGAAAAACAAACCTTTGTTAGGAGGATTCCTCTGTCTGGAACTATTTAAGAAATTAAATCTTAGTATAAATTTAATTTGAATATGAGAATAGATTGATGATGAGAATTAGATTTTTGTTTTTGACGGTCAGACGTCTCTGAGTTGTTGAAATAGAACGCATTTTTTTGAAGACTAATAAATTTAATAAAATTTTCTAAATAGGTAATTACCAAATAAGATTCTTTTGGCGATTTTCATTTGTAATAATTTAATTTACGTGCATATTTTTCAGTTTATTGTTGAATTTCATTATATTATATATGAACAATTTTTATTTGGCTCATGTAAGTACACCTGCCATCATCTTCGGATCTGACTTATAGTTGTTTTTTCCCGATCAATCTCTATCGATTATCTTCTGTCACCCTAACAATGGGGAAATTGTGGTGCCAAATAAATATGAAGTAGTAAAGTGAATTTCAATTTAGATTATTGTTTTTGTTGTTTTTTCAAGAATCTAAGTCAGCATATAAAAATACTTGAACTTTTACGATAGACGGGCCAGTTGGCGCAGTTGGCTAAGTTTCACCTTACGCGCCGCAGGTCGTGGGTTCGATTCCCACACAGGACATGCATTTGTGTGCATGAACATGTCTATATGTCCTGATTCTGGGTGTAATTATGTATATTAAGTATGTATTTACAAACAAAAAGTAGTATATGTATTATATCAGTTATCTGGTTTCCATAGTACAAGCTCTACTTTGTTTGGGATCAGATGACCGTGTGTGAGGAATGTCCCAGGATATTTATTTATTATTATTTATTTATATGAAAATTGTACTGAGAAACATACTAACGGTAAAAAATTCAATTAAAATTTATAACTTACTAACCCATTGTGATTATTAAACGTTCGAGTGGTCAGAGATATTGTATTCGAGCAAGACCCTAATGAGATATTTGCAGTAATAATAGTGGTCCGTCGGCGCGAATGCCGTGGTCTAGCTAGGATATTAGATTAGAACTGAGCACATTACCTAGACCTAGATGGATATAGCCTGCGGTGCCGCGCCACAACCCAACCTTATTTCTAGAGATGCCTCGTTAGCCGACATTATCCGATATTCCGCTTTCTTCATTATTCCACGAATAGTAAATATGTCCTTATGTAAATTGTGGAACACTATTGATTCGGAAGGAATCACACTACATAATCAACAAAAAGTATTTCGAAAGACGCAATTATGTGTAAAATAAAATTACCTACACAAATATAATTTAAACTGAAAAAAAAAAACGTAATATTGTTTTGTCAGGAGTAATGTTAGTAAATATTCATGTTTGGAACGAATGCAGTAATTATATCTGGGGGCACGGGAGTGCCCCCCGCCAAGACAGCCAAGCGAAGCGCAAGGGCACTACCTACCTTTTCTCGAAGCGCTTCGTCGTTTTTTTGAAGCCTCATAACTTGGGTTTGGATTATACCAGATAAACAAAATTTTCGGGACATGATGTCAATAGTGAACTTATTAAACATATTAAATTTCAATAACATAGCTCCTATACTTTAGATTTTATTGATACCTAAAAAACCCCGATTTCGTCACTGACTCACTGATGATCATCAAAACTCATAGGGTACTTCCGGAAGTCCTAGAAAGCTGAAATTTGGTATGTAAGCTTATATTAGAACACAATCAACAAAAAAATTAAAAAACTTGGAAATTTCAAAAAAAAAAAAAACAATCGTAACTTACAAAAAGAAGTGAAATCCCACCAAAAACATTTTTATGTAAAATGTTGCCGCCAAGACATAGCTTGCACTGTCAAAACGTTATCAGATCTCATGTAGAGCCAAGCTTATAACTCTACTTGCCCTTACTCTACAAGCCCTAACTTCACAAACTCTACACACCGTAGTCAAAATATGTGGCTTGGCCGTTTCACTACTACAAGAACTATTCTATAACAAAAAAGTAACAGTGAATTCATTTTTCACCTTACTCCCATGTGACAGAAGCGAAACGGCCCAGCCACATATTTTGACTACGGTGTGTAGAGTTTGTGAAGTTAGGGCTTGTAGAGTAAGGGCAAGTAGAGTTATAAGCTTGGCTCTACATGAGATCTGATAACGTTTTGACAGTGCAAGCTATGTCTTGGCGGCAACATTTTCCATAAAAATGTTTTTGGTGGGATTATTTTTACCCGTATTCCCAAGATAAAAAAGCCTATATTTTTCTACAAACTTACTTTTTCATTTATAATACTATATTATATTGCAGTATGTAGCCACAAGGAATACAGAATATTCGCAAAATTATTCGCGGCGTCTCTACCTCATGTCTAGTCGACCATTGTCTAAGTTGCGTAATAGCCGAGACCACGGGCCGAGCTGGAAGTATTAATGAGTACAGAGACTACCTACATTTATTACTTTACTCTTGGACACTAACTGATTAATATACGTTTAGCTAATAGCTGCTCTGGGAAGAATAGTTTTATTAGTTTAGCGTGTGGAAGCTTGTGTGTACAGCAGAAAGAATTAATGGAAACTAAGACGATCTCTAGAGTAAAGTACTTGACCGGTTTTGAAAAATCTCTTTAATCTTGAAGGATTATAATGCAGTGGTACTGTCGTCGAATGTCGTGACGACATCTTGTGTTCGAATATTACAATGATTTTTGAGTTTTCGATGAAAGAAAACATCGTCACTAACATCAGCTATCATCGCCACTTTACAAAAGATAACAACTGTAATCAAGATTCACAACATGCGGATAAATAAACAGAACGGAGTAGCTGTTCCACTGGGCTCTTTGAAATAGAGGTGCCTTTAGTGATATCTCACAAGTTCCAGCGATGATTAGAACGCCCCCTGTCACCCGGTGGCGCGGTGCTAGCTGGAATATGGCCAGGCGGCCGCGCCCTGCGAGGACTGTGCTCGCACAAAAACTGCTCATTCGGAATTCATAGCCCTCGCCTCGGGCCACTCTCATAGTTTACGTTGTACGATAGCTGGCTGGCTACAAATGTATTTGTAGACGTTTCCAAGAACATTGGACGCATTGGACGCAAATAGCTAAAGGAGTTATAAAGGTTTACTTAGACCTGCCTGATTACATCCGGATTTGTGTCAAAGATCACATGATAAAGAACCGGTCTCTTTCGAGAAATTAATATTAATTTTTCGATATAAAATTATTTTGGTATTAAATCTGACCTGTCAATATACTGAAATTATTCCAAACGATTTGAATACGTATTAATAGGTGCTAAGTATAATCAAGATGCAAAACACCAACCAAAGGTTCATTTGAATTTGTGCACCGACTCGACGACGGCTAAGATGTGACGATTCAATCAACCATTTTATTACAAGTTTTATTCGTCGCTAGAACACTCGTTTTTATGTATATTGCCGATCGCAATATGGCATCTTGCAATCGTATTCAATATACAAATATTTATTTGCATACTTGGAGCGCTTCGCAGCTGAGCATTCAAGTATTTTGCTTACATCTGTCATGGTGGAATATATATGAATTCAATATTCTGAAATGACTAGGTAAATTCTCTAGAAATCTCTTCTATTTTTATCCTCCAGTAATTCTACACGAGGACAAGTACGAAGAATGTAACATTTATATACGAGCCTTAATCGTTCCTACGAACAGTTGTATAAAACATTCAAATGAACCAGAAACCTAGTAACCTTTTATGATGCGAACAGATAAAGGAAGCTTTTTCGCCTCTCGGAGGGTGCGCGAAGATTTTATTTACATCCACGTAAAGAGCTCGCCTATTAAATATCGGGAATAATATAAAATTGAAAAGGGCAGCACGGTCGATGTCGGCCATTGAAGGCGCATCGAGGGCAATTTATAAAATGTATTGTGGAGTGCCGACAGGGGCCGCGGCCAGGGGCGGACTCGCGTGCGCTCAGATGCTAGCTGGGCAATTTTCAACTCGCTGCATCTGCAACAAATGTGGTACTTTGATGAAACTTATTCTGTAAAATTGTGCTATTACTTCTTAACTACCTAGTTAAGTTAGTTTACAGAAATCTTACTATGTTTGTACGTATTTGTAATTAAATCATACATTTTATCAAGTCAGCTATGAATTATTACTTTGAGTATATAGTAAAATTATATATAATGAAACAACTGAGAAATTGAAGGTCAAAGTACTTTGCCCTTTATAAGTGTATTCGTGAGAGAAGGTATTTGTATCAAAGAGCTCACGCTAAGATATACTTAGGTATTACACTCATAGCCTACAACGAGTTGTGTAACATTAGAATATTATATGATATAATTATAGCACAAAGTAATTGTTACTTATCTCAGTTAAAGAGAATTGTATTACTCTCACAGTTACAATGAATAGTTACATTAGGGCGTGTAATATAAATAATTAAGTTGTAGTTATTATTAATTGACGCCTATTACAAGTGTCTTAATTGTGTATTGGAACGTTTTTAGGGTCCCGTATCGAAAAGTGTCAAATTATAACTTATTACTCATCCTTTTCCATCCATCTATCTGTCACAGGGCTGTAACTCTTTAGCTAAATTATGTGATCAAATTGATGTGGTTATAATTAATATAAATTACATTTATATTATAGTTTACAAGTAAAATGGCTGTAACATACGCGTGGACGGACATGTCGAAACAATTAGGGTAATCTACGGTAAAGTTAAGAAGTAATAAATGGATAATTTTATTTTACTTTGCCCTTTGTGCCAACCTAAATGTGACCCTGTCGGGGCCAAGCGGCGATGGTGGTGAACGGTCGAGATTGATTGCAATATGCCTAGTCAGGCTGACAACTTGCGACTTTGCGCCATTCAACGTTACAATAAAAATTGTTAAATCCATTAAAAATAACTGCTCCAAGTTACAAAAATACACATATCTGTGCCAAGAATGGACGCCAGCAAAGCAAAGCTGGTACTCACTATGGAAAGATGACTTGTAATTTATATCCCACCAAAAACATTTTTATGTAAAATGTTGCCGCCAAGACATATGGCTCGTACGGTCAAAAAGTTATCAGATCTCATGTAGAATCAAGCTTATAACTCTACATGCACTTACTCTACAAGCCCTAACTTCACAAACTCTACACCTTAGTCAAATAATATATGGCTTGGCCGTTTCGCTACCGTCACATGGGAGTAAGGTGAAAAATGTATTCACTGTTCTTTACTGTTTTGTTATTCAATTCTTGTAGTATTGAAACGGCCAAGCCACATATTTTGACTACGGTGTGTAGAGTTTGTGAAGTTAGGGCTTGTAGAGTAAGTGCATGTAGAGTTATAAGCTTGGTTCTACATGAGATCTGATAACTTTTTGACAGTACGAGCCATATGTCTTGGCGGCAACATTTTACATAAAAATGTTTTTGGTGGGATTTCACTTCTTTTTGTAAGTTGCTTATGTTTTTTTTTTGTTTGAAATTTCCAAGTTTTATAATTTTTTTGTTGTTTGTGTACTAATAGAAGCTTACATACCAAATTTCAGCTTTCTAGGACTTCAGGAAGTACCCTATGAGTTTTGATGATCATCAGTGAGTCAGTGACGAAATCGCGGTTTTTTAGATATCAATAAAATCTAAAGTATAAGAGCTATGTTATTGAAACTTGATACGTTTAATAAGTTCACTATTGGCATCATATCCCGAGAATTTTGTTTATCTGGTATAATCCAAACCCAAGTTATGAGGGTTCAAAAAAACGACGAAGCGCTTCGAGAAAAGGTAGGTAGTGCCCTTTCGCTTCGCTTGGCTGTCTTGGCGGGGGGCACTTCCGTGCCCCCAGATACAGAAAAAATAAGTAGCAGTTCCCCGCGGTTTTACCCGCGTTCTCACCCTCAGGGATAGTGTAGCTTCATATTAGTGAAATAATTTTAAAAATCTAATAAATAGTTATGGCAAACTTTAGTTCTTGATAGTATTAGTATACCTAAATCAAACCCGGACTTACAGACATGAGAGAGAGATCACGAAAAGGAGAGGTAGAGCATAGCGTTTATTCGCTCAAAGAGCAGCTCGACTGGGGAAGTACCTCCACCTTACAGAATACCGCAGCCAAATAACTTTATGCTGTGTTCCTGTAAGTAAAGTCTCCAGTGCTCATTGGGGAGGGGGGAAGGTCGGTAATGCGTTAGAAATGCGTCGAGGGCTACAAATGGCCATATGGCTACGGCAACCGCTTACCACCAGGCGAGTCGTATGCTTGTTTACCGAATTCGTCGTATACATAAAAATATAAGTATGTAGATTTATGCACATTTTTGTGGAGTTCGGTGTAGAAACGCTGGGGCCGTGGGGCCCGGATGCCCATCTTTTGTTTAAAGAGGTCTCACGGTGCGCGGCGCCTCATTGAGACCTCACGTGACAGGAAGGCTGGTGGAAGGGTGTCTATCTAGGACAACGGATCAGCATGCCGCCAGTCTTCTTGGCACGTTTACACAGGGCAGCGATCTGGCACAACTATTTTACTTGTAAATATTTAGATTAGATATTTTGTAAATAGGATTTTCTTTTAATTATTATATAAATGTTGTAAATATTTAGATACTAGTTAATAAGAGTATGGACATGTTCATGTATGTACACAATTGTATGTTTGGTTGGGGATTGAACTCACAACATGACGTATCTTACCTTCACGGCAACTAGCCCGTCATAAGCCTCGCATGAATTAAAGCTATGACAAGTAATGGTAACAAACATACCTACTTCACATACATTCTTGATATACTTAGAAGGGCCACGCAAAATCGAAGTGTCTTTGAACGTAGATAAAGCGATACTGGTTTACCAGGTGCGTTCATGTTCAAATCGGTAGTTACTGCCTACTTAATAATGTATGTTATGTATAGGTAACGAAAATTCAAATTCACATAATTCCAGTTACAAGTTTTGTGGAAGGCCAAGTTTCACCGGCGTTAAACGATTTATCCCCGAGGCTTATAGTTAATAACTTACATCAAAGCACCAAGTTCATAACTTAAGTATGCATGGGTGGTCAGTTTGACTCCACTTCCTCCATAATTTGAGCAATAACTCCCTACAAAATTGGTGGAAGTCATTACATCCGAAATTGTAGTTGTATTGTTGTTGTTTACATTTCCGAGAGAACAGAAATTGATTGCGAAGAGGACTATCGACTCATGTAAGAGGATGTAGCTGGGTACCGCTTAAACTCTGGCCGTTATAGAGATATAGTGTAATAGTCGTTAAGTGTCCGAGGGAGCGGGTCACTTGTTACCGCCGCCCGCGCCCGCGGAGGACTCTAACGACCTACAATTGTATCGGACGACCCTCGCTCCATTCCACTCGCGAGAATAATAATAAAAACAAATTGTACAAAGTTTTTATCGACTTAAATTTGGGTCCGGGCAATTGGAAAGCGAAAACAGGGCGTGTATATTGACTAACCGATCGTTGTTTGTCTAGCGAATTGCCCGTAAAATTGTAGTGCACATTCATGTAAATTGCGAGCGATACACCGCCGCATATGTCTGTAGCCCGAGCCCGCAGCGAGCGCCTCTGTGATCAGAACATACCATTGATTTATGCATGAGTTGAGCGTCTACACCTAGCAAAGTAGAATGAAATGGAGAGCTCTATTACTAATACGAGTACAAGGAGCAAACAGTGTACATACTCGTAACTGCAGCAATTCTGAATTGAAGTTCTTGATATTAAATTTCAAAACTGGCACTTTTGTTAAAAGCTTCTATCTCTCATCAAAGCTTTTTGTCATGATAAGCAACTTGGGAATTAGTTTATGAGAATAGAGCAGCGAAGTTATTCGCCGACTCGCAACTTGGTCGCCCTTCAAATTTCCTTTGATGGTTTACAATTTGGCTGCGGCTCGTAAGACCTCAATTGCAATTTAGCGGAGTTTTACATAATGCTTACATTAGAATAATGTCTGTTACTCAAATGTGATACTAATTATAAGCTCATACGCAGTACTTTACATATTATAGAGGGGATAATTCCAGATGCCATCATTCAATACTGTGTTGGATCTCTCATAATACACATAAGTTATACCAACACCTCTATACCATCAACGAGCTCGGCCACCATGGGCTTTCGTGCTCTCTAAGTGCTGGTCGAATATCACGACACTCGGCTATTAATGACATTATCCGCAGGGCTCTTGTTGTCGCTAACGTGCCTTCCGTACTGGAACCAGTCGGTATTGCGCGGGGCGATGGCAGGAGACCGGATGGTATGTCTTTGATCCCTTGGAGTGTCGGCAAGTCGCTGGTGTGGGATGCCACATGTGTCGATACACTCGCGCCATCTCACTTACCGGCGACTTGTAAAGCTGCAGGGGCAGCTGCGGCCAGTGCGGAAAATTCAAAATTCAAAAAATACGCATCTATTGGACCCAACTATATTTTTGTGCCTTTTGCGGTCGAGACCATGGGACCGTGGGGGTCCGAAGCTCGCCGTTTTGCTCGCACCTTGTCATCAAAATTGATCGAGACCTCCGGAGACCAGCGGGCGGGGAGCTTTTTCCGCCAACGCGTCAGCTTGGCTATCCAAAGAGGAAACGCTGCCAGCCTTCTGGGAACCCTGCCGTTAATCGGAAGCAGCGGCAGGCTTGAGGAAATTTTCTATATATAGATTGTATTTTGTACATATTTGTTGTAAATAAATAATACCAACTCTTAAAATCACGAACAAAAAATATTTGCAAACATTTTGATCGAGCATGTTTTAGCTTTTGTGTGAAGAAAAGTTTGAAATATTTTTCGTGATTTCAAATTTGACTCCATACTAAAAGTTGTTCAGTATGATGAATTTAATGTACCTACGTTACTTAACTTTACTCGCCTATAGAAGCTAGGCATAAAGATTATTTCAGTATTTCCAACCCTAAAACAATATAGCATTAAGTTAAAAGCTTTGATACTGTAACATAGAGCTTTAATTGTACATAAAACAAAAATTGTTTATCTAAAATCTGTGTGAGTAAAGCTTTCACATTAATAGAACAATAAACAAAACAAATGAATGTAATTATTTGTAATAACCTTTTGATTTTGTGACTAGTGAGGTGAATCTAAGTTAATATATCTGGAGCTAATGCACCAATTAGCCTCAGTTATTGACTCATTGTGCCTGCTGTTGATACCGTCGTGTTGCAATTAGTCAGTTAATACAATGACTAGAAATGTTGTCATCTGTTTTGTTTAATTTGTATTGTTTCTAATGGATGTAGTTACAAGTTATTGTTTTGTTTGACTATGTTGTTTTAGCTTTAATTCATTAAATAAATACGCAGTACAGTGTCTCTGAAAGCTACTTTTGATGTATCTATGCTGGTTTTTTTTTAAAGAATTTATATTTTTCTGAAATATAAGTAGCCTAAGTTACTCCTCATAACATCAGCTATCTGCCAGAGAAAGTCCCGTAAATCGGAGATTAGTCGGAACGAACAGACAGACAGAAAATATAATAACCGTATTTTCATATGCATTTAGTAAAAAGCTGTTTGAAATTACAAATAGACAAGACACTTCAATTTATTTATTTGTATAGATGACGAACGGATTTCTCAATAGGCAATATTTTTCCATGCATACCTGTTTACATTCATAAATTGAATCAAAATAATGGCGGAAAAGCAAACAATTTCATTATACGGGGATTCTCCCCGACATAAACAAGGTGGCCAGATATTATCGTTTAGATTCCCGGGCCTCGCTGCAGATTCCAGGGAATATTTCGCCCGGGGTGTGGACACAGTAAAACAACAAAAGTAAGCAAACTCAAACTAGACAAAAACTGGTAGAAGTATTTTTTATCGAAGTATTATTTTCGTCCAGATACTTGTAAGCACTTATTACGTATTTTGTAAGGGTTATTATAGTATGCCAAAAATAAAATATAAGTGACAGTCAGACATAGATCAAGGCGGCCATACCTTAGTCACTGAGTTATGGGAGTGCTAGTAGCTATGACAACTCGGTATTTGGCTGATTTACTAATGTTTTTTCTACTACGTCCCGGTCCACTTGCCCGATGACCCGGGAAAGGATATTTTTTACATACACTCGCATCTACGCAAGATCGGCGGAACTACAAAGGAGAGTCTTTGTTTTGTTTTTGTTTGTTTTGATGTGTTCTAACATTAATAGGTTATATATAGAATCTACATATATTCACTAAAGTTATCTTTACTAAGTGTTTTTTTTTGTATTATGATATACTACAACCCAGGCTGTTGCATTGTGACATAGAGTAAAGTGTCATTGTGACTCCTTTCCTATACTTATGTTTGATACCACTTAGCTTAGTAACGGCTGAACAAATTCTGATATAATTTGTTACATAGGTAGGTCATACGTTGGAATAACATAATACTTTTTGCTCTGGGAAAATAAAAGATACCGCGGGAAAGCGACTGATTAATTAATAAAAAAAAACTTAATTACTAATTTAACTTAGCTACCAAAAATTTACTTTATAATAAGGCAGAGCATAACTTTTATTCGCTCAAAGAGCAGCTCGACTGGGGAAGTACCTCCATCTTACAGAATACCGCAGCCAAATAATGCTGTGTTCCTGCGCGTGAGTAAGGTCGCCAGAGCTCATTGGGGAGTGGGAAGGGGTAACGCGTGAGGGATGCCTCGTGTGTTGCTAGCGTCCAAATGGCTACGGTAACCGCTTACCATCAGGCGGCCGTATGTTTATATATTGATTCCGTAGAATTAAAAAAAAAAGTAATTGTGTCGTTATTGTCCACATGATGCGATGTCAAATCCATTAAAACCAAGTGTCACCTTTGTCAACTGAATTATAAACAAGAAAAATACCCGATCATCCATTATTATTAGAGAAAAAATAAATTTATCATGATTTAGCCTCAAGACCTTGCAAGAAAGAAAATCATTTATTCAGTTAAGCAATATTGAAGAATGAGACGAACTGCGCGTTCATAGTTTGAACGACTAAATGAATGCCAATTCCTCGTGTTTTTTATCGATAGTTTTACCGAGAACAAATGACAACCAACTCATTTAAGTAGTATCCTTTTTCGACATCACACATTATTACTAAATGTGTATTTTTTTTATTTATTTGTTTATTTTGTACCTTAATATATAATTTTGTAATGTTGTGTGTATGTCGGAAAATGTTTTTTCATTCTTCTTTGTTTCTTATTTTTTTCTGACAGTCAAAATTCAAATTCAAAATTCAAAAATCATTTATTCAAATAGACCTTCGCAGGCACTTATGAAAAGTCTGACTCTAATACTCTAATACCGGTTCGGAAGGTTGCATTTGCTGAGAAGAGCCGGCAATAAACTCAGCAATTACTCTTTTCAAAACAAGCTTAGATTAATTACATAATATTTACATTCTAATCGCACTGACAACAATTGCGTGCCCCGGCGCGGCCGCAAAACTACAAAGTAGACTGAATCTATATTTAATAAGTAAATAAATAAATGGCAAACTTAAGCAGACCAACCCCCACAAGCAGCACCTGTTCACAAGTATGACGCGTGTGGCAGCCATCGCCCTCCTCGCCATATTGGAGGGAAGTGAGCGACCCGTCACACGACGCCGCCGCAAGCAAAGGCCTTAAAGTGAGCATGACTTACTTAAGTCTGGCTTAGAAATAAAAAATAAACTAAAGGGAAACTACTAAACACGCAATTTGTTATCACTGTGACTATTGACAAGTTTATACTAAATATCATTTAGGTATATGTATAGAAAATATAACAATTAAGGAGACAGACATAATCTATTGAAGAATTTAGAAATAAATGAAAAACATTAAATTGAATTAATTACTATAAGTAATAATCTGTAAATTAAACAAAAAATAAAAAAAAGATAACTTATAATAATAATAGCATACTTAGAATTAAAATGGACCTTGAACTAGCTGCTAAGTGAAGCAGGTGCAGAGAGAAGCTACTTCCATACATCCTTGTCGTCAATATAATGAGACACTTTATAATAGGCCCTACTCAACAACCGCTTTTTGATATGTTCCTTAAATTTAAAAAAGGACATACTGGTCACGCTATGAGGAATTTTATTGTAAAATTGGATACAATTCCCAAGAAAGGACTTATTTACTTTAGCTAATCTAAATCTAGGCACAGTTATTTTGTCTTTGTTTCTAGTGTTTCTATCGTGATAATCACTATTGACTGGAAACAAATTAATGTTTTTACGAACATACATAATATTTTCAAAAATGTACTGAGAGGGCAAAGTTAATATATTAATTTCCGGAAATACCTTTCGCAGAGATTCGCGAGACCCCAAACAGTAGATGGCGCGAATTGCTCTTTTTTGCAATACAAAAATTGATTCCAAGTCTGCGGCAGAACCCCACAGCAAAATACCGTAAGACATAAGGCTATGAAAATATGCAAAATAAATTAATCTGGCTGTATTAATGTCCGTCAGTTGCCTTATTTTGCTGACTGCAAAAGCAGCGGAGCTCAGTTTACCACCTAAGGCTTCCAGGTGAGCACCCCACTGCAATCTACAGTCTATGGTCAGACCAAGAAAAACAGTCTTATCTACTACATTAAGTTTAGTACCGTCCACAATAACATTGGTATCAACTTTTGGTACGTTTGGTAATGAAAATCTTATACATTTAGTTTTTTTAGAATTTAGCATTAGATTGTTGGCAGCAAACCATTGAGACACAGTTTCCAGAGCGTGGTTAACTTTTAAAAGGTCTTTGTCTTTTCTATCTACTTTAAATATCAGAGACGTATCATCTGCAAACAAAACGACATCTGATAGTTCTTTCACCATGTAAGGTAGGTCATTTATATAAACTAGAAACAGAAATGGGCCTAAAATCGAGCCTTGAGGTACGCCTAATTTGACTAAGGAGCCCGATGACACACTACCATTGATTCCTACTTTTTGTTGGCGCCCTGAAAGATAGGAAACCACAAGATCGAGGGCCACTCCGCGAATTCCATATAACTTAAGTTTAAGAGCTAGCGTTTGGTGATCTACGCAATCAAATGCCTTGGAGAGATCACAAAAGATACCAATAGCATCGTGTGAGCACTCCCAGGCCTGAAAAATATGCTTAATAAGTTTAGCTCCCGCATCCGTAGTGGACTTACCTCTTGTAAAACCGAACTGATCATCATGGAGTATCTTGTGGTTATTAAAATGCCTTAACATTTGGTTTAGCACAATCTTTTCAAAAATCTTGCTTAATGCAGGAAGTACTGAAACAGGTCTATAATCTGAGGGATTGTTTTTACATCCCGATTTAAAGATTGGAACAATTTTGCTGTATTTCATTAAGTCAGGAAAGTTGCCCTGTTCGAGACATTGGTTAAAAATTAGGGCTAAAATAGGGGCAATATTGAAAATAATTGACTGTATAACCTTAACTGACAAACCCCATAAGTCTTCTGTATTTTTCATATTTAGTGACTTAAAAGCCGTGATAATGTCATAGTCATTAACCTGGGTGAATGCGAAGTCTGGAATATTTTGTTGAAAATTATTCTGTAAAATCGATTCTGCTAACGTGGAAGACGAAGCAAGATTTTTAGTAGCCTCCATAGGTATATTTGAGAAAAAAGTTTCAAAAGCAGATGCTACTTCTAATTTACCTGAGATTAATGTATCATTAATTTTAAGAGAAAAAGTATTATCTTTGATTTTATTCTTACCAGTCTCTGTATTAATAATCTGCCACACTGTTTTAATTTTATTATTAGAACTATTTACCCTATTGCCTATGTAGATGGCCTTTGCTCGAATACAAACCTGTTTAAATATCTTGGAATAGTTTCTAACATATATATGAAAGTTTTCATTACTATTGTAAGATCTCTGATGGTAAAGATCATACATGTTATCCCTACTCTTCCTGATTCCTTTAGTTGCCCAGTTACAGAATTGAAGTTTATTATTATTTACCTTCTTAGTTTTGATTGGACAAGATACATTAAATTCGTTGCAAATATCTTTAAATATTTTTTCATAGTTTACATTTGGATCATCAGAAGTATATGTAGTGTTACTAATTTTATAATCCATATTGACGCTGAAATTATTTAATCTTGTTTTATTAACTGACCTAAATGTTTTCGTTACGGATGAACTAAGTTTTTTACACGGAAACTTTACTAATTGGGCCAAATGATCCGAACGGACGCCACTTATTATTGACTTCTCTAAAACGTTACTGTTGGTTATTATGTTATCAATACAAGAGGAAGTAGTAGCCGTCACTCTCGTGGGCTCATTAAATAGATGAGACATATTAAATGATTTAAATAACGTAATAAAATTATTTCTATCTAACGAGGGTATTAGGATGTCAATATTAAAGTCACCACAAATAATTACTGACTTATTACATTTTGATAATTTACTAAGTATTTGTTCCATTATGGAACAAAACAAAGTAAAATTTGACGCAGGAGGTCTATACACACATAAAATAATGGAGCTTTCAATCTCTGCACATGCCACCTCGCATACGCGTTCCACAGAATGACAAGTAATATCAGTACGATTCTTATATTTAATATTACTATTTAGCAAAATGAGGGTGCCGCCACCCTGAGCAGTCACTCTATTGTACGCACTGGCAACAGTAAAGTTATTTACATTAAAAAGCATTCTGTCTGGTTTTAGCCACGTTTCTGTAAAACATAATATATCGATTCTGATTTCATCACATAATAATTCAACGTCAAGTATTTTGCCAGAGAAGCGATTAATATTCTGATGTAGTAAAGTAATGCCATGAGTATGCTTCTCTGTTGTCGGAGTTACAAGTTTAAACAACTAATCACAGTATTATTAGTACTACTAGACAATACCGTTTTGTCACTAAGGCTACATTTAGTTATATTAGCTATAACCGTGTTAATATTGTAAGCTATCAGTGTAGCAATCAAGTTTTTACATTTTTTGGGCATAAACAATGAGTCCCCAGTAAATTTTAGTCCACTAACAAATTTATTAGTGTCGAAATAAGAAAAAACGTCACTATGACGACATGTCAAACTATATATAAAATTGTTCAAAAACAATATATACCTATTTTGTTTATCCGTATAGTTGACGGAGTATGGCAAAGCACATAGAAAAACATTCATCACCTTTAGTTTGAGGAATGTTTCAAAACTATTAATTAATTCTTTGAATTTCACGTTCAAACCATTTCCTATAAGTATCACAACAGTGGTTTGTTTGTCAAACTTAGTACTTACAATTTTATTCATTATATCTGTATAGGAAGCTCCCGGCATACAATAATTAATAACTGGCTGATCCACACGATTATTTAAAATTGGTCCAAAATTGACCCCAATTTGGTCAGAAAAAACAACAGTTTTCATGATTGATGCCTCAGAGCTCCCCACAGAAATATTGACACTGACATGTGGTTCAGTGCTTGGAACACCCGGAGCGCCCGGAGCACCCGGAACACTCGGAGCACTCGGAGCGCCCGGAGCACTCGGAGCGTCCAGAGCACTCGGAGCACACGGAGCGCCCGGAGCACTCGGAACGCCCGGAGCACCCAGAGCGCCCGGAGCACTCGGAGCACCCGGAACACTCGGAGCACTCGGAGCGTCCAGAGCACTCGGAGCGCCAGGAGCACACGGAGCGTCCGGAGCACTCGGAACGCCCGGAGCACTCGGAGCACTCGGAGCGCCCGGAGCACTCGGAGCACCCGGAACACTCGGAGCACTCGGAACGCCCGGAGCACTCGGAACGCCCGGAGCACCCAGAGCGCCCGGAGCACTCGGAGCACCCGGAACACTCGGAGCACTCGGAGCACTCGGAGCGTCCAGAGCACTCGGAGCGCCAGGAGCACACGGAGCGTCCGGAGCACTCGGAACGCCCGGAGCACTCGGAGCACTCGGAGCGCCCGGAGCACTCGGAGCACCCGGAACACTCGGAGCACTCGGAGCGTCCAGAGCACTCGGAGCGCCAGGAGCACACGGAGCGTCCGGAGCACTCGGAACGCGCGGAGCACTCGGAGCACTCGGAGCGCCCGGATCACTCGGAGCGCCCGGAGAAGAGAGATCAACGCATGGTAATGGATTAGTAACATGACAATGACATATCTTTTTCAATGTTAGGGAATCAAACCGTTCTTCATGATTTTTGCACATGTCCACCAGTTTTGTGACTGCAACTATGTGCTCGCTGATCTCTTTCTTAGCACTGTTATATCTGCATGCTAAACCATTAATTAAATCCTCTTTGTGCTTCAGATCTGTTTGTAACTGCAGCATGTCAGTGTCATATAATAACCTCATATTTTGCAAACTGCTATTACATGTTTTTAATTGAGTAATTAGTCCTATACGTTCTTTCCTAAGTTTTATATTTTTACAGAAACTTTCTTTACATTTTATGAGTTTCCTGGTTTTGGTAATGAATTTATTTATTTTAATGTACTTTTTAATTCTATTATGACTATTCATTAAAATCGGTTCATTAGTGGTTGATACATCATTTGTCAAATCAATGGTCTCAATAAGCCTAGAAGTAGGTAAATGACCAGGACAACTCACAACAAGTTCATCAAATAGGCTAAGTGTGTTTTTTTCCTGATGACAACTTTTCTCAAGTTCATACTTAGTTATAATGCCATTGGCCCGGCTCAAGCTGAGTTTAAGTTCAGAAATGCGAGTCAAGGCCATTTCATGATTGTCACTACACTCTTGGAACTGTAACAATAGCTCCTGCAATTTGTTTTGGCGATCATTAGCCTCCGTACAATGTTGGTGAAGTTCAGCCATTTCACTTTTCAACTGACTATTTTTGTCTATGATTTTCTTAATTTCCTCCTCACTTTCCTCTCGCTCCTGCAGCAACTTAGTGCAGTCATCCTGGGAGACCTTGAGTTCTTGCAAGGTCTTCTTAAGTTTTTCCTCCATGTCACGAGCGGTAGCTCTGCGAGTCGTCATTTTAATTGAAGTAGACCTGGAATACACACAGGACGGTTTAAGCAAGTGGGAAGATAAGGATTAATATTTGAGAACCTACACCACAGCCTATACAGTAAACTGAGTTGTAATTAAGAGAATTATTCACAAATAATACAAGATGAGGTACTACTAAGGATTGTGTAAATATTTAATTATTAGTATTACTTATGTTTTTGTGAACTTGGTATATCTATATAATAAATTATAATGTTTAATTTAGTGTTTCTCTTACAAGATTACTGTAATAAGTACTACTTGGGATTGGGTGTCTAATGGAATGCCATAAAGTGTTAAACATTAAAATGCAAAGTTGAAAGTGAGGGGATTGCCAAAATATTGAGTTTATATATCATCAAGGTTACTGCAGTGTTCAGTATGTTAAGTTTTTAACTCTTAACACAATTTGGCAGACAAAATAAGTTGTGAAAATCCCTGCTGGTGCATTTGCATCTGTATGATATATGTAACTCAAATTGACAAGGAATCATAAAGATATGATTCCGGTTCAAAAGATTTTGCTACTATTGATATTATAAGTATAAAATAAGACTTATTATCACAATACTCCCCAGGTTTATTGTTGGTTTTCAAATTCCTTCCGTTGGCTGTCACTTCGCCGGTGAATATCACAGCTGATTTTCGTTATTTTTCGTAAAAACACTTTATGTTTTTATTTTCCAGGAATATTAATCATAAATACTATTTAATTACAATGAAATATAATGTATTTTACTAGAATTAGAATTATAAATTAATTAAAATACAGGAGACAAACTTTTGACAAGTTCACTACAGTGTTGCCCGCCGCGAAAAAAAAAAAAAAAAAAAAAAAAAAAAAAAATCACTAGAGTACGATATATGTATGAATGCATCTATATGCAAACTGTTCACACTTCGCACTATCACTCTATGTTTGTAACATAGGTACCATAGCTTCCTAGGTACATGGGTTCTTGTATATAAATAATGTATTGTAATAAATTGCAAGCTAAACCAGCAAAGGTGTTAGGTATTTCCGAGTACCTAACACTATTTGTTATGAAAGCTGCTTACATATAATTATTTAGTATAATTCTCTACCACCGGCACCACAAACATTTGTATATCGTTTTTCACGTCCGTCAGAGAACAACAAACCGCCACAGAAGTGTAAAATATGCAAGTAATTAGTATAGCAAGCTTCCAAATCATACATAATGCATGCGCAGCCTCGCACTGGCCAAATATCCACCATTAAAGTTGGTATAGTCGAGAGCTGTGTACAATTATTAAAATGTCTGATGGTGTTCACTGCGAACGTAACTCAATAGAAATAAATATTTTAGATCGAGAGCTAATGCATAAAGTAGATAACAATTAGTAATTTCTGTTGACAAGTAAGTAACTAGTTACACAAGTAGGTATTTCGTAATAACATGCAGGCTCTCAGAGCCCAGCACAGTTGATAATCCTTGATTTTTTCTTTCTTGCAATTTAGAAAACAGTCACTTTTCTGCTTGCATATAAAATGTTAATGAATGGGCGTAAATTGCCATTACTTTCTGTTCTTTTTTTTATCTGACCAATAGTTTGCGTCACAAATCGAGGGTACCGATTCGAGATTTTGGTTTAGGCCTTATATGTACAAAAAATCGGACCGCATAAATAAATTTGTTAGTGACGGAAATTGATGGATGATTTCGAAATATGTATACCGCTGTGATAGACGAACAGACGGACGGAGTGGCACCATAAGGGTTACTTTTTACCTTTTTGGTTCGGAACCCTAAAAACAATACGTAAATACCACTCATTTTTTAAATGATGATAGCTCAGTGGTTAGACGTCTAATACCCTGGCAAGGCTTTGAATCTTCAGTCTTAAGTTTTCCGTGAAGGAAAACATCGTGACGAAACCGTAGCGCGTTGGTAGGGTAACTAATAGTACCCACAAGTGGCTACCACCCACAAGTTTAAAATCTGTCGGTTTCTTGCCGGAGTCTTCTCAGTTTATGTGTATTCCGAACCGGTGGTAAATTCAACTGTATGTACCAATATAACGTTCATAAGTGCCTTACTAGGGCCTAAACTGAATAAATGACTTTTTGATTTTGATTTTGTCGTCAAGCAATTATTGCGAGCACTTGAGAGCCAGTCCCCGCTACGTTTTGTGTGCCCACCACCTTCGGCTACATCATCACTTAATATGGTGATATTATAGTCGGAAGAACACAAAGTATTTATACCTAGAAAAATTACCCAATTTAAACAAGCATTCGTTGCAATAAGGCTAAAGCAGCGGGTAGAGCATTCTTTCCCTCCCCCCGCGCCCCTGCCTCGGGGGCAGGAGCAGGGGCGCCGACGTGAAATGCAACATTTGCAAAAATACCAACACTCGTTCCTTACATTCTGCACTAGCGCAGCGCAGCGCAGCGATGCAGCCACTATAACGCTCACCACGAGCCAGGACCATGTGGGTGTGGTAATAATCATTATCTGTTTTCACTATTATTTCGTTGTAGGTCAAATCTATAGGTATGATGATATGTATCATGATATGAATAAGTTCTTTTAAAAAAAAAACATTTTTAATACAAGCTTTTTTTGAGTGACTTTTTGTTGACTGTACTTGCATTGTCATCCAATACACTAATATATACCAAATATCAAGTCAATCCGACCACTGGAAGTGGGTGAAATTCGACTTGCAAGATTCTACCTAAACATACATACATACATTGCAAGTTAAATAAAAGCTTGTAATAATAATAAATTATTTAGGTATTACATAAATAAAATACTTTAATGAACCAAAATAACTTAATTACTAAAAGATCAATATATTTATTGCTTAAAGTTATTCGTTCGTTGGCCCCGTACTAAGAAATAATTTTTATTCATTTTTTTGGCTTCGTATTACAGGGTTTACGAAGCCCAAAAAATGAATGAAAAATTAAATGAATTAACTTTTTAATAAAAAAATTAAACAGTCTTCAAAGAACAACAAAAAGTAAGAAATTAATCTTATCTGACACTGTTATGAAGTCAACGATTATGTATGACATGTTCTATAGAAAACATTAGAAAAGATACGCGGCAGACCCGCACATCTTACATGAAGCTCCACTACTAGATATATGGAATAACATTGTAAGTCAGTCAGACTGAGTTACAATGCGTAGTCCTTATATGACACTTTTTTATCAGATTTTCGCAGCTTTTTTGCTTCATAAAATAGCAATAAGTATCAATAATTTAGTACCACATCTGTAGTTTCCTATATGAGCGGCGACTGCAAGCTATTGCAAACTCAGTACATAAGTACAGATAAAAATGTATTTTACTAGTGAACTAGTGTAAGTGCCCGAATTCGCTCGCGTCGCGATGAAGCTCCCCCAATTGCCCCGCTTGTCTTAGGAGACTGTTATTGTGAAGCACTTTAGGATTTTAGAACGAAACATTCTGGGTTACAAGGGAACTTGAGTCGAATTTCTAGTTTCCTTGTGACTGTTTTTGATCGATAAATTAATATAGCGTTGAAACAAAGTTGCTACTGGTATTTCTTTGTAGTTTTTTGCAGAGAGGTAGCCCTGTTGTTGCTAGCATCAATATAGGCTACGGTAACCGCTTACCATCAGGCGGGCTGTATGCTTGTTACATTAGTAGAAAAATAAAAATAATTGCATTTTGTTATGCCAGTTAGTTTATGCCATAGATAGGACTTTTTGAAAATCTGTCGCCTTTCGGTGTGTTCCGACAACTGCACTTGAGTGCCAGTTCCTTCTAGGCTTTGTGTGCTTACCAACTTCGGCCGCATCATCTATCACTTACCATGGTGAGACAGCGGTCAAACACAGGTCTATAAACAGTGAAAATATTATAATATTAATTTCTTTTAGAAATATAATGCCATTTTTATTTTCTTTAAAATTTAGCTATTTTCAGCGTTTTTCTGTAGTTGATTGATTGAATTTCTAGACTTCCGTCTACAAATTCATTACAATTTAAATACTCCAGTCATTACCAAAACCATGTGTAATAATTATGTGTGTACCTTACAATAAATACTGTTATAATACCCGTACTGTTTTAGTGAATATTCATGAGAGGGTGTTAGCTAGAGGTGCCGCGGTGCGGTGAGCCGCAATTATTCGATATCGTTCGGCATTTGTTAGTTATGCGTTGAATTGTGAATCAATCAAATCAAATTCAAAATCAAAATCAAAATTTAAGGCGATGATAGCTCAGTGGTAGTGACGTCGGATACCGAGACGAAGGTCCCGGGTTCGAATCCTACTCTGATGGAAAACATCGTGAGGAAACCATAGCACGGTGGTAGGGTACTTTGTAGTACCCATCTGGCTGGCTACCACCCTCAAGTTGAAAATCTGTCGCCAAGCACCTACCGGTGTGTTCCGACATCTGCACTTGAGAGCCAGTTCCTTCTAGGCTTTGTGTGCTTACCACTATCGGCCACATCATCACTTACCATGATGAGATTGCGGTCAAACACAGGCCTATTCACAGTTAAAAAAAAAATATATTTGAAAATGGCAAATTATATTCTGATAAATTTTACTTCCCGCCATTTGCAATTCCGAATAATCGATCCTATTATTGGGCGTTTCTATTTCAATTACAATAATTATCGACACAAAAACTATTCTAACGAAGGCATCTCCAAAGTAAGTCGGTATATTAAATTTGGTTGTTAAGTTTCCTTCCGCTTCATGAGC
Organism: Polyploca ridens; assembly: GCA_951394255.1. NCBI lineage: Eukaryota > Metazoa > Arthropoda > Insecta > Lepidoptera > Drepanidae > Polyploca > Polyploca ridens. The sequence continues at coordinate 14,941,741 of OX596261.1, forward strand.
AAGTTCCAGACCATGAGAAACAAATGTGATGAGATAACCCGAGCAAAGGTCGGCGATCGTGCTAATGCGCCGCTCCACTCCGCCCGCTCCGCTCCACGCGACGCGAGGCAGCGACCTGGAACGAGCCGGAGTGCTCCACCCCCCCGCGGATATTGACCGGTGACTACTTATGTGTTCCACTTGAGTTACACACGCTAACTGAAAAGGTTTTCTGAAAAAGACTAATATTTCTGATAGTTAATTAGTGTTGTCACTGTCAAGAAAGACCCTTCATCATCAGTAGGGTTGTCTATATACATCCTTGAAGGGCTGAGGGGAATAGGCCTATTCAAAAACGAAGAGAGACTATGGGCATTAAAGTTCCCTGACGCGTACATCACGCGAGCTAAGTGCGGATTGGTGGACTTTGCATGCCCTAGAGTTTCTTTGTTTTCAACTCGCGTTGTTTCGACTAATATTTCTGATAGTTAATTAGTGTTGTCACTGTCAAGAATGACCCTTCATCATCAGTAGGGTTGTCTATATACATCCCTGAAGGGCTGGGGGGAACGGGCCTATCCAAAAACGAAGAGGGACTATGGGCATCAAAGTCCCCTGACTCGTGCATCACGCGAGCTAAGTGCGGAGTGGTGGACTTTGCATGCCCTAGCTAGAGTTTCTTTGTTTTCAACTCGCCTTGTTTCTACTAAAATTGCTTTGTGTCTAACTAGCTTTGTTCCTATTACGACTGCTGCTTTTGTAATACAATCTTTCTACAGCAAGTGATGATGGGACCGAAAGTAGTAAGCACAGAATGCCTGACACTCGGTCTTGAGTACACGTGCCAAAACACACTGGTAGGTAATTGGTATGTATTCGGAGTTCCTGGCTCGGCTCGTTCTCGGTTAGCGTAGCATGGATGCACCATAACATTTTATGTTACTATATTGTATTACGAGTTACGTACGACCAATCAGAGCTGAGGAAAGGCCTCGAGCGGGTCCGAGGCGCCATCTTTATGGTTGCCGTGGCGTATAATTATAGGGTGATTATAGTTGATCAAGAAAGGATCATTGTGGCAAAGGGCTTTGGCCATCGAACCCGCTGTTCAGATAACATTGTTGATTTATGTTTTAAATTAGTGAAGTAATTATTCCTTAAGTTAGTGCATTTTAATATAGTAATATTTATTAAACACGGAATAGTAAATACTTTGTTGTGTTTTCGCATTTAACCCTGATGGCACCCACCCACTAGACCTGTGACAAAAATGAAGATATTTAGGAGACTCGTGTTTCTCCGACAAATATATAAATTGATACTGGTAAGACTACCAGATCAAGTTTATGTATTTGTCCATAAAAAGTTGGTAGAGCCCACCTGGTGTCTACCAGGAAACTAAGATTATTTCCTTCATCGGAAGCTGACTGTAGGATTTGGATCGAAGACCTTTGCTACGGCATTTTACGGCACTACTACGGAATATAAGCTATTATATATGAAGCTTATAGGGATTTTTAGTTCAGGAAATTTCAAGCAGATTTTAAAATGTAATATTCCACGCGCTCGCCACTTTGTCGCATGAAAATGAGCACGATTTAACACCGCTGCGGAATCCAGTGAGGTATTGGGATCAGCTCAAACATTACATAATTTAGCTGTTTGAGTCGCAATATGTTAAGCCACAAGAATCTCAGGCAAGAGACAAAAAATATTATTAGAGCGTACCAGATATGTCTACTGCTGATCGTAAGCTACTTCTGTAGATTTCCACTAAGTAGGGAAATAAAAGTTCAAGTTTTTTTTATGATTATGTATTACGATTATATAAAGTCTGGCATACGAAAGTAGAACCTGAAAAAGCGCGGCAAATTTAAAAAAAACTAGATGAGGTATCACTCAGGATAGTAGGAATTACTTGTTTTGATACTTTACAAAAAAAAATATATAAATATTAAGTTATGTTTGATTTTCCTAAGTCATTTGCATGTAAATGAGTTAAAATTTTACATAAACTCGTAATATTTTATTTTTATATAGAATGCTTTTAAATAAATAAAACTCGTTATATTCTATTTTTATATAGAATGCTTTTAAATAAATAAATAAATATATTCCTGGGATATTCCTCACAAACTAAGCGTACTATATATATTCAAATACAAAAATTATGGAAATTTTATTTTTTTCTATTTTATATTTTTTTACCTTCATAGAATAATATGGATTTTTATGCCAGGTGACGAAAGTGACATTAATAGAATGTTGCCAAGTAAAGAGTTTCAATTACAGCCAGGCTCAACTTTCGTTTGCCAGACTCTGCCTAATAATGGCTACCAGATCCAGCTGTAATAATACAGAATTTAATAAAGGAATAACACGTAAATCTAAAGTATATAACGTTTGGTTGTCCCGAATAAACAAAAATCTCGGCTTTCCGTTGGCACGGGGCGCGTGAGGTGAGGGGCGCGGGGCGCGGGGCGCGTGGCGGCGGGCGCGAGTGCCGCGGCGCTGAGAGTTTTGAGGACCTTTTCTGTCTAGGTTGGCGTAAGATGACACTCACGCAAGCAGGAGTGGGTGCGCCCTTTTAGGGTCACCGCTCATTATAACAGCACGGCTACGCCTCGGCATTTAACTTGCCATGCAACTGAGGGCTTTAAATTGTATGCGTTAAAGTATATTTTACAATGACTAGATAAAATTGTTGACGCCTCGCGGTAAGCGCGCTTGGAGCTACAAGCCACTAGTCAGCGTGACGCCAGCAAGCGGTACCTTGTCAAATCCGCGCCATCAATTTGACTGGGGCGCGGCGCCGCGCCGCCCGCGTGCTGCCACCTCGCAGGCGGCGCGCCCCGGCAGCTAGTGATTGGATTGAGTTGAGTTGGTTTCTTCAGGGTCGGCAACCCGCGAGTGATACCCCTAGTGTTGCAAGCGTCCATAGGCTACGGTAACTGCTTACCATCAGGCGGGCCGTATGCTTGTTTGCCACCTTCGTGGTATAAAAAAAAAGGCGTTGCCGGATTGTTGCTGCGATGGAGCGGTGCTGATATAGTGAGCGATGACCCTTATACCACACTTGTGATTTATTTTTCTTAGATTTAAGACTCTAGTCTGATAAATCTACGCGAGAAACGTGGTGTTAAAAGCATAAAATATTAGCGAAGACTATTAGTATTAATATTGAAGCTTCTATACACCAAATAGTGTAAATACCCAACTTGTAATTTATGAAATTAAAATATGAAATTCAGCAATCCGGATAAAACCATGAAATCTCTGGAGTGTGAGAGCGGTCTGTGGCTCGGCCTGTATTATAAATAATAATACGCAACCAATTTATTTTGGTAATTGCGAGAGAACAATAGCGACGAAACACAGGTTCATTTGCAAATCAGATTGTAGGTATAATGTACGTCGGCTCTGTGAATAAAGTAGGATATGTGCCATCAACACAACAGGGCTACCGACTGGTGTATGCATTTATGTAACGGGATTTATAAACACACAAATCATGCTCAACGGTTTAAGTTAAATTATGGTTTGTACAAGTTTGGAAATGTTTATGAAAATGGTAATTGATGCAAGTGTAAACATTAGGTACACAGAAATAAATAAACTGTTACTGTGTAGAAAACTACAAATCTCAAGCTATGGTGAAGAGGTCTTCTTCTCATGCGTGTCACTCGTGACAGAGTGGTCGTGGTCGTCAGGACGTGTGATTTGTGGCGCGCTTCACAACACGCCGCCATTCGTCCCTAACCGCTGCCCTTCTGGTGCAGTCGTTGATGAGACCGCAGTCCATCGCATGGGTGATCTCCCACGTGCTCTGGTGCCCTCTACTTTACCCTGCACCACCAATCGTTCTATGGAAACATCTCCGCGCCGCGACACGTGACCAAAGAAAGTAAGGATGCGAGACTGCACTACGGAGGATAGACGCTGTTTAATAACGAGCTCCTGGAGTATGGACTTATTTGTGGTGAAGAGGTACAATAATGATAAAAACCGCCAAAGTTGTCTATAAAATGACTGCGCATACCAACGAACATTTGATTGCTGGTGTTCAGATCGTGCACATTGCCCTCTGGACCGTTTCCTCGGTATAAGCACAGGTATAAGTAGTTTCGTGATTTAGTCTTTGTATTTCTTATTGGTGCCGATTCTGCTGTAAATCGCACTAAACTAATTTTAGTCACATCACATCTCCTTCTTACAAACATTATTGAAAAAGGATATTATATATTTAAAGCTATCAAATTAGTCTGCCGTCTTCATTTGCGGGTATTTAGACGTAACCGCGATAGATGGCGACTAAATTTATATTGAGCATTGGACTAATTTGACAGGACTAAATTTCTTACGTCCTTTTCTTATGTTCTTTGTTAGAAAGAGACAAAGTGAGACTAACATTGGACTAACATTAGTTTAGTTGTAAACAACAGAATCAGGGCCAATGCTAGATATTTTCTATTAGTGCTGAAATTATTGGTGTATCGGTTTGTCTAATTTTGTTAACATAATTTTGTAGTAAAGTAGATTGCTTTCAATATTGTTCTGAGTTGTTTGTTACAATTAAAATATACCGTTGATGATTCCAATAATTGTTTCTTTATAACAAATACCTGCTTCTGAATCTAATTATATATATAATAATGCTACCGCGTGTCTCAGATATAGTAGGCTATAGCCTAAGTCTTCTTCGTCACGTAAATAGCTTATAAGTCATCTATCTATTATTTAACCGTGATCTCCTCAAACAAGTATTCTTTTACTTAAAAGGAGTATATTTTTAGATCAAGATTCAAGTTAATGAAATGAATCATTTTATTTATCTATGATCTCGTCTTTAGAATAAAAGACACTTTAGGTATATCAGAGAAACATTAGGTTTCTAGAAAGCGGGTGAACCCCGAGGATGGAAGCTCGTTACGAAAATAATTATTGGGAAAGCAGAGGTCCTACTACGAAAAACGAAACACGATGGTCCGATCATCGTTAGCCAATAGAATTGCATAAAATTTACGTCTCGTCAGTTCTATTGGTTAATATTTGACAACGGTGGTCGGACTATCGTGTATTGTTTTTCATATTAGACCCTCAGCCATGATAAAAAAACACGTGATAGAATTATTTAGCTCCATATTTGTCTCATTGCCTTTGTCACACAATATTATTGTGACATGTTTAAAATTTTAAAACACGGCAACCCTGTCGACCGAGCAAGCTACCCATATTAAATGGGATTCCTATGCCAATTACGACCCTCACGTACATTATCAACTCTATAATAATATATTTAAAGTACACTATCGCTCGCCTCGCCACGTCACCGCGTGATACCGGATCTAGAAGCTGACGGGTATCTGATGTGATACGTTATAAATATTCACGATCATATATTTATCATACACGAGACAATCATGATATTTTTTTTAAGGTAACACTTATTATTAATGGGGTGTATTTAATGGTATAGTACTGAAATATCTATCAGCTGGTTCTACCTGCTTTTCAGCCTTCCGAGTCTGACGTAAAAAAACTCTAATTACCTTTTGTATAATTTTCCATAGTTGATAGCCGTCATTTATCTTTAGTCATTTTGAAATACAGGTCATGAGAATGTAGTTTAAAATTCAAGCAATTAGAGCAGTTGATATAGTGTGATATATTATGTCAGAAGGCTTACAATTTTTGTAATTGCTTATGTATGCTTCTGGGCCCTCGAGTAATTTATTTGGAAATAAAGATAAATAAATAGTATAATATATTTCGCACTTTGTTATCAAAATTGACCGAGGCCTCCGGAGACCAGCGGGCGGGGATCTTTTTCCGCCAACGCGTCAGCTTGGCTATCCAAAGAGGAAACGCTGCCAGCCTTCTGGGAACCGTGCCGTTAATCGGAAGCAGCGATAGATATGAGTTATTTATTGTTAATAGTTTGACAAACAGGCAGACGGTCCACCTGATGGTAAGTGGTCACCGCCGCCAATGGACTTTTGCAATAGCAGGGGGATTGCCGATGTGCTGCCGACCTTGAAGAGCTCTTTTTACGCCCTTTCTGAAGAACCCCATATCGTAGCCCTGAGGGAAAACCGTAATGGGGAGCTCATTCCTCATCCCAATGGTCCGCAGTAGGAACGTCCGACTGAGCCGTTGTGTGGACGATTGAGGCGGCTCGAGGATATGAGGATGAACTCCACATAGCAGGCGAGAAATTTTCTATATATAGATTGTAATTTGTATATATTTGTTGTAAATAAATTTTCTGAATAGTATGATATCTTGGGACAGTCATCGCTCACGGCTATATGATCTCAAATTGTGCAGAGCTTTTAATATGGGAATCATGAACTTTGTTATTTTATTACTATTGTTAGTTATAGTATTGCGTCCATATTATTAGTAAATTATTCCATTTATAAATTAAATATCATTATGGATATAGTGATTTCCTTCTGAGAGCCTCCGGATGTGTCCGCCGGGTTTCGGCGACGCTTTGTAGCTTTTGTCTGGCTTCACAAAACATATGTGCTTACTGTGTGTTTATATTATGTGCGTGTCATATTACTTATGCACAAATAGTATTTATATATATGTTTAGACGATGGGGTAATGTGTTACGAACTTTGGTTACGAACGAACATAAGGGTAGATAGCTGTTTATTAATTTGTGTCAACAATTTAAAATATGCTGTTTCGATACTATAATTTATGGATACTAAGTTGGTATTTTTCAGGTATACTGCAATGTAGATTGGAGAATATACAATTTGTATCATACATTAACTGCTTGGATATTGCTAATACTATAATAATATGGGTAATCGAGTTTACCTGTGTACGAGAATTCAACAAAAAATATTGCTGTATCATAATTAATAATTTGTATATGTATTATATCAGTTATCTGGTTTCCATAGTACAAGCTCTGCTTAGTTTGGGATCAGATGATAATGTATGCGGAAAGTCCCAGGATATTTATTTATTTATTTTACTCCATAATAAATTTGCACTATGTAAAAGTAGATGTAAATTAGGAATATGCTCAGTTAACGATGAGGTGTACAATGTGGAGTGACAGTACAGAATATTGACACGCACTAGTGGTGTTGAGTAAATGTGGCGGTTGTGGTGAGGTGCCGGTGAGCCGGTGATGTTTGCATCTCATTAGTACTGGGCCGGAGCAGGGGCGGGACAGGGGCGGCGCGGCGCGGCGCGGCGGCCGGCGAGCCTGCGGCTGATTCTTGCGTGTATTCATAAATCGAGAGACTACTAGAACTACATATGATTCAAAGCCAAAGACGTTTGTTCGGTATCTCAGGAGGATCGTCTGCTTGCTTGTCAAGTGAGTAGAGTTAGTTACGTCCATAAGTGCTTTGTTAGGGCTTAATGTTCCAAATGTTTTTCAGTACAGGAATTTGCAAAATTTCCGGGCATTTTTTAGAACTATGAGTATACACTCATACAAATAATTGGAATGGTTGATGTCATTAACATGTAACTTTAAACATAAGTATTGTACCTACCTTGTATGTTTTATGTTTTGTATTAAATAGCTGTTGGTCTTCCCACAATAAATAAATAAAATAAAATAAATAAAGTCACTAATCGCTTAGAAATATTGAAATATGGGCCAGTTTCAAGTAACGCATAATGAAACAAGCGCATCAGAGCTTAAGCACTAAGCTGAAACACGAGCGAATTAATAATATAACATCAAATAATAATCCATTACTAATTCAGGTGACAACTAAACACAGTATGACCCACAGCCACACAGTATGTGTGGGTCTGTGGTGAATAGCCGAAGATAGACTGATTACTGCGACCTCAGCTCTAGGCAAATCAATACATTTACTAGCTTTGATTAGTTACTGAAATAATACAGGATGTTGTTTTGGTCGGCGACAAGCGACCCAGGAGCGGTAGTACATAATATATATTCCCCAAAAATGGACTTAATTCCATTAAATACTGTAAATATGTTGAGAAATACCTTATTCAATTTGAAATAAAATTACCGCAAAGTATGGTTACTAGGCACGTGCACAGACTAGAGCTAGGCGCAAGCCGCCATCGCCCCACCCTTTTACTCCCTCGTACTCCCGTTGAGTATTATGTCTACACTTTAGCTTATTACATGATTTTCAAAAAAAAAAAAAAAATTATTATAAAAAAAAAAAAAAATGTATTTTTTTTATATTTTTTTTAGCACCAGTATCATTTGTTTTATCGACCCTGAGTCGCTCGTCGCTGACCAAAACAACGACCTGTATATGAAATCAGAAACGCGTTGGCTATATTGAGTGTTCACTGTGAATTGGTTCATTTGAGTTGATTGTTTGTATCGGTACTGTTTCTGAGGTTTCCTTGTAATAGTTTTTGTCTGATATATTTATTAGATTCACAAAGAATCTCACTTTTTAGCACCACCCCATTATTGTAGTGAGTTGAACATAGGGGCCGGTCCACCTTGCTACTAATTTGACGTTTGGTTTTAAAGCTGGATGCTAAATGCTAAATTTATTTTCGATGTCGTTGATAAGCTGTACACGGAACAAGCTGAAGATTTATGAGATGTGTATAAGCCAAAGATGTGTGCTGCTGATGGTGCTTGAACTCTATTTTTTGTTGTTGTTTTGTATTATCAGCACAGCCACTACATTGCTTCCGTGCGGCCGCCTAAGATTTTTGCTTGCCCATTATAATGGATGATCAATCTCATGGTTATGGTTGCTTAGATAACAATGTGTTGTCATGTCATTCATGGTGCCTGTAGGATGTTCTTACAGTTAATGTTGCATTGGTGGCGAAATGCAATAGAAACGCGTGTATCCAGTTTGAATGCCTTTAATGCACTAAATATAAATTAATTATAGTATGTGGCGCGATCGCCGTCGCGCAGTGTCAGCGAATTAAGCTCATTGCAAAAAAGTACGCACGCTTTCCCGTACAGTGTCACTCGTACATAAGTGAATAAATACGATGAATTACTTTACAAACGAATAATCGTAATAGTTGTGAACAGATAGGCACAATCCGGCGCGCGCTTCC